>CAJHNH020000340.1:0-265000 GCA_905116865.2 Candidula unifasciata | reverse complement strand
AATTTTTTTTTTATTATTATTAATTATATTTTTTTATTATATATTTTTTTATTTTATTATTATATTATTATTATTTATTTATATTTTTTATTATTTATTATTATTATTATTATAATTTATTATTTATTTTTTTTTTTTATTATTATTATTATATTTATATATTATTTATTATTTTTATTATTATTTTTATTTTATATTATTATTTTATTTTTTTTTTTATTATTATTATATTATTATTATTATTTTTATTTTATTATTTTATTATTTTTTATTTTTTTATATATATTATTATTATTTTTTATATTTTTATTTTATATTATTATTATAATATTTAAATATTTTATTATTATATAATATTAATTTATTATTTTTATTATTATTATATTATTTTTATTATTATTATATATTATTATTATTATTATTATTTAAAATTATTATATTATTAAAATTATATATATTTTTTTTATTATATATATATTTATTTATTTATTATTATAATATATTAAAAATTATATATTTATTTTTATTTATTATTATTATTAATATTAAAATTATTTATTTTTATTAATTATTTTATATTTTTTTATTATATTTTTATTATATTATTATTATTTATAATATTATTTTTAAATATTAATTTTATATTATTTTATTTATTTTTTATTTTTATTATTAATTTATTAATATTAATTATTATTATTTTATTATTATTATATTATTATTATTATTTTATTTATTATTATTTTTTATATTATATTATATAAATTTTATATATTTTTTTATTATATAATAATATTAATTATATTAATATTATATTTAATTTTATATATTATTAATATTTATTTTATATTATTATTATTATTATTATTTAAATATTTAAAATTATTATTATTATTATTTTATATATATATTATATTTTATTATTAAATATTTATTTATTTTAATATATTATTATTATTATTTTTATATTTATATAATAATATTTTTATTTATTATTATTATATTTTTTTATTATATTATTATTATAATTAATATAATATTTTATAATATATTTTTATTATTAATAATATATTTAAATTATTATTATATATTATAATAATTTTTATATTATTATTTAATATTTTTATATTATTATTATATATTTTTTTTTTTTTTATAATATATAAAAATAATATATATTAATATTAATTATTATTTAATAATTTATATTATATTATTATAATATAATATTTTTATTAAAATATTATTATATTTTATATATTATTTAATTATTTATTTTTTTTTATTATATATTATAAATTTAAATAATAATTATTATTTAATATATTAAATTAATATTAATTTTTTATATTAAATTAATTATATTTTATAAATTAATTATTATTATAATATTATATTATATTTTTATTATTATTATTAATATTTTATATTTATAATTAAAATTTTAATTTTTATTATATTTTATTTTAATTATTATTATTATTTTTTTTATATATTATTATTATAATTATATATAATAATATATATAATATTATAAAATATTATATTAAATTATTATTATTATTATATATATTATTTATTTTATTTAAATAAATTAATTTTATATTATTTATAAATTATATTATTTATTTATTATTAATATTTTTTTTTATAAAATTATAATTAATTTTATTTATTTTAAATTTATATATTTATTTATTATTATTTATTAATAAATTTTATTATTATTTTTTATAAATATATATTTATTTTATTAAATTAATATTATATTTTTTTTAAAATTATATATATTTATTATTTTTAATAATATTTATTTTTTTATATAATATTTTTATATTATATTAAAATTATTTTATATTATTATTATTATTTATATATATATTAATTATTAATTTATTTTATTTTTTTTTATTATTAATATTATTTTATTTTTTTTAATTATTATATATAATAATTTTTATATATTTTTTATTATTTAATTTATATTAATAAATATATTATTTTATTTTATATAATATTATTATTATATATTTTTTTTAATTATTTTTATTAAATTATTTTATTATTATATAATTTATTATATTTTTTTATTTATATTTTATTATTATTATATTATTATAATTTTATATTTAATATATATTATTATTTTTTTTTATTTATATATTATTTATATTTATATATTATATATATTAATTTTTAATATTTATATATTATATTTATATATTATAATATAAAAATAATTAAATTATTATTATTTTTTTTAATATTATATTAAATTTTTTATTAAAATTATAATTATTTATATAATTAATTTTATATTATTATTATTATTATTATTTTATTTATAATTATAATAAATTAATTATATTATAATAATAATTTATAATATATATTATTATAATTATAATATAATAATATATTTTAATTTTATAATTATTATTAATTAAAAATTTTTTATTTTATTAAAAAAAATAATTATAAATTTTATAATTAAATAATAATAATTATAATATTTTTATTTTTTATTTTTTTTTATTAATATTATTATATAATTATTATAATTATTATAATATTAAATTATTAATTATAATTATTATTTAATTTTATTATTTTATATATTATTTATAATAATTATTAAATAATATATATTAATATTATTTTAAATTAAATAAAAATTTATTAATTATAAATTAATTATTAATATTATTATTTATATATATTTATAAAAATATTTTTAAATTATTTTATTTTAATTATATATAATATTATTATAATAATAATAATAATAATAAAATATTATTTTATTTTTTTTAATATTATATTAATTTTATAATAAAATAAAATATTAATATTAATATTTTAATTATATTTTATAATTATTAATTATTTTATTTATTATTTTTATATATATTATTATTTTTATATTATTATTAAATTAATATATATTTATAAATAAATATATTTAATATATTATATATTATTAAAAATTATTATTAATTATTTTTATTAAATATTTTTTAAAAATTTTTATTAATATTTATTATAATAATATTATATTATTATTATATTTATATTATTATTATATATAAAAAAATTATTATTTTAAAAATTTAATTATTTTTATTAATAATTATTATTTTTTTTATATATATATATAATATTATTATTATTATTATATAATTATATATTATTAATATTAATATAATATTATATAATAATTATTATTATTTAATATTATAATAATATTATAAATAATATTATAAATATTATTTTTTATTTATATAAAAAATATTTTATTATTAATAATTATAAAAATAATATTAAATATATTATTATATATTATTTATTATTATTAAATAATATTAAATTATTAATAAATTATTTTATATTTTTTATTAATATATATTAATATATTATTTTAATATTTTTTATATTAAATTATTAAAATAATTAATTTATTATTATTATTATTATTTTAATTTTTATATAATAAATATTATAAATATTATTATATTATATTAATATTATAATAAATATATAATAATTATTATTATTAATAATATTTATTTTTTATTATTATATTATTATTATTTATATTATTATTTATTATTTTTTTAATATAATTATTATAAAAATATTATTTTTAATATTATATATAATATTTTTTATTATATATATTAATAATATAATATTATTATTAATTTATATATTATATATTATTTATATTATTATTATTTATTAATTATATTTTTTATATTATAATTAATATAATATATTAAAATAAAAATATTAATATATTTTTATAATAATAAAATTAATTATAAATAAAAATATTTTAATATAATATTATATATTTAATAATTTATTATATTATTTTATTATATTATTAAAATAATATTTATTTTTATTATTTTATAATTATTATATTTTTTTTATATTATTATTATTAATTATTTTTTTTATTAATATATTATTTTTTTTATTTTTAATTAATAATTAATAATATTATATTTATTAAAAATTATTATAATATAATATATATTTTTTAAAATATAATATTATTATTATTATATATTATATTTATATTATTTTAATTTTAAATTTATATATTATAATAATAATTATAAATAATTATATTTATTATTTATATTATATATTATTTTATTAATATTATTTTATAATATTATTTTATAAATTATAATTTTTTATTATTTATTTTTTTTTATTATTTATTATTATAATATAAAAATAATTTATTATTTTTTTAATATTATTTTTATATATTATATTATTTATTAATATTAATTAATAAATTAATTATAATATATATATAATATAATATTAATTATATATTATTTATTATTTTTTATAATTTTTTTATATAATATATTATTATTATTATATATTTATTATTATTTATTATTATTTATTATTATTTTAATATTAAAAATTAATTATAATATATTATTATATATTTTTATTATTATATTATTAATATTATATAATTTATTATATAATATTATTAATATTATTAAATTATTATTATTTTTTTATTTTTTTTATTATATATTTTTTTTTTAATTAATAAAATTATATTATGATTATTACTATAATAAATATATAATTTTTATTTTATTTATATAATTTTTATATGAAATTTTTTTATATCATCGTACACCACAGCGTACCGTATCCTTAGTTCACTTTGAGGGTTTTTTTTTTTTTTTTCTTATGTTTTCTTTTTTTTTGTTTTTTTGTGGTTTTCTTTTTTGTGTGGACCTATCATTTGTATTTAATTTTATATAGACATTATATTTACTGTACATTAGTTGTGAGTTTTGGATGTCTTGTTTTTTTGGGGTTTTTTTGTTGGTTCCTATTAGGCATGGCGTTTCTCTGCGTCTCGGTTTATTTCTTTGGTATGGTTGGATTTTTTTTTGGTCCTTCCTGGATGTTTCAAGCGCTTCGTCAAAGTCAAAAAAATGTAGACTCATCTGCGGATGGCAGGAAAAAAGACACTGCATGGAGAAGGTTCAGGAGTAGTTAGAAAACTGGGCTCTCCCACTCAAAAGAGCCGGGTTTGAGTCTTCTGTAAGGTCATGAGATTTGTGTCTGTCAAGAAAGAAGCGACGTCTCATCTGACATTATGCACGGAGAAGGGTCGGACCCGGGGAAGGGGGGGGGGGAGAAAAAAAAGGGTTGGGGTCTGGTTTAGTAGCTAAAACACTGGACACACTTTTGGAAGACACTGGTTCACATCCTCAATAAGTGGATGAGTCTGTCACTGGAAAAATTAATTCCTAACCTGCGCAGTCTGCGGTGACTGTGGCAATAACTGTCTTTAAATTAAATCTTTAAAAAAACAATTTATATCTTTAAGAACAATTTTTATCTTTAAAAACAACTTTTACAGAACAGTATGACAGGGTGCATGTTTTTCTGGGGGGGGGGGGGGGGAGAGAATTATTTTGGCAATGCAATAATTATTTGCAGCAATTACTGGAAATGTAAAACAAAATTCCAAAACCATAGCAACAAAATAATTATCTATTAGAAACGTAAAACCATTTCTCACCAATTACATACAACACAGTAACTGTCTACAGCTATTAGCATCCTCACTGCCCTGTTGTGCTATCACTGTAGGTCCCATGGAACACACAGTCTGTTCCTCATTCCGATCTATCCTGTGTAATCCCTTCGATATCATCAATGGAATCCAGCCCAGCAGCTTTGGTATCTCTCATTAACGTTTGCTTTATGGTTTCTATGGTCTCTTTATTTCTGCAGTTGTGAACACCAACTTTAAAAGAAAATATTTGTCCAGTAATAAGTCGCTCTCATTTAATGTCAGAAAGAGAGTGCTAAAATGTTAAATAGAACCTGTTCTACTGTATGGCAGCGAATATTGGAATGTCTGTGAACAAATTAAGAAGAATTTGGAAGCAACAGAAATGTGGTTTCTGAGATGAATGTTGCAAATACCCTGCACGGCCAAAGTAACTAATAATGACTGAATGAAGCTAATGAAGCTCTATACAACAATAAGAAGGAGACAAACCATGTTCCTTGGCCACATAATGTGAAGAGAGGCATTGGAAAACATCATGACAACTGGAAAGATCAGTGGAAAGAGGTGCAGAGACAGACCAAGAGAGACGATGCTGGATGGGCTCAAATGATGGCATGGAGGAATATCATCAAGAGAGCTGTTCCAGGCAACCAGGGATCGTGATCTGTGGAGATGCATGAGCGCCTTCGCCAATTGGCATAGCATATGATGATGATTAATTAAGTATAAGAAATACATAATTGGAGAAAGAGCACTGACCTCATCATAGAATATTGTCGCGTGGTGGCCAGACACAAAGTTGCAATGTCCAAAATTGTTCAAGCACACATCCATATCAGCTCCTGAAGAGAGAAAAAAACAGTATTTGATTAAACTGTTCATTCCTCAAAATGTTAAATCGAGATGATACTCTCTCTTTCTCTGTGTGTGTGTGTGTGTGTGTGTGTGTGTGTGTGTGAAATGAGGATGACTGAAGAAATGAGGAGGAAGATCAACATGCATTATGTAACATACACATACAAGTGCACACACACATATACACACACAGAGAGATAAACACATTCTCTCTCACAAGGTAAAGGAGAGAAAGGAGGAAACCAAAGAAAGGAGTTAGATGGAAAAGTGGGAGAAGAAGAGGAAGTCAAGTCTCCTATCTTCAGTTAAAAATACACACACAGTCATCTTTCAATACCTACTCCTCCTGCAATCAGTAAAGTGTCCCAGAATGGAATTATTATGGACAGCGAATTCTAACAGATACTGAAGGAGAACACCTACTTTTCTGGCAATCTTCAAATATGTTCACACAGCGAAGTGTCCCAGAATGGGAAGTGTCATGGACATTGAATTCCAACAGATATTTAAGGAGAACACCTACTTTTCTGGCAATCTTCAAATATGTTCACACAGCGAAGTGTCCCAGAATGGGAAGTGTCATGGACATTGAATTCCAACAGATATTTAAGGAGAACACCTACTTTTCTGGCAATCTTCAAATATGTTCACACAGCGAAGTGTCCCAGAATGGGAAGTGTCATGGACATTGAATTCCAACAGATATTTAAGGAGAACATCTACTTTTCTGGCAATCTTTAAATATGTTCACACAGCGAAGTGTCCCAGAATTCCAACAGATATTTAAGGAGAACATCTACTTTTCTGGCAATCTTTAAATATGTTCACACAGCGAAGTGTTCCAGAATTCCAACAGATCTTGAAGACATTTTCTATTCTTCTTTACCCTTTGGGTAGTAGTAGTAGTGGTGGTGTAGGGGGGGGAGGGTTCTGTTCTTGCTCCGCAGGATGCCTAAACAGAGAACACTCATGAATGCAGAGGTTCTCTGAGGATCTGATGTTGTCTTCCTGATTTACCTCAAGCTTAAAGTATCCTCTGCTCCTCTGATATATGGCTCTTTTGGCATAGTATCACATTTCCTACTGATTAAACATATTTACAAAGAATCTACAGGGGTCCACGAGCCTATAGCCCAGACAGGAGTCTCAGTGGTTCACCATGTGCCATGAAAGTTATAGATTCGAAAGTCCTACTCTGTCCTTTGATTTGCAAGTGTAGCTATTTAAGAGATCCCTGTGGACTGTTGGTGTAGCTATGAAGTGCCGTGCTTATTGTAACACCTTGGCAGGCAAACAATCACTCCATGGAAAGAGACACAGAAACAGGAGATCAAAACCCAGAGCAACAGACATTAACATATAATGCTCGAGTTGGCTTGTTTTGCTGGCACTTTTTCGTCTGACCAGATGACAGTGTTCCAGTGTGCAAGGGAACTATTTCTCATGGGGACAACAACAGAGACCAGGGATAAAGTTCCTCCACTCATTTTCATGGGGATAACAATAGAGGCAAGGGATGAAGTTCCTCCACTCTATTCGCATAGTATAACAAGAGACCAGGAATGAAGTTCCTCCACTCTATTCTCATGGGGATAACAAAAGAGTCCAGGGATAAAGTTCCTGCACTCTAATCACATGGGGATAAAAAAGGCCGGGGATTAAGTTAATTCACTCTATTTTCATGGGGATAACAAAAGAGGCCAGGGATAAAGTTCCTGCACTCTAATCTCATGGGGATAACAAAAGAGGCCAGGGATAAAGTTCCGGCACTCTAATTTCATGGGGATAACAAAAAAGGGCGGGGATGAAGTTCCTTCACTCTATTATCATGGCGGTAACAAAAGACCCCAAGGATGAAGTTCCTCTACTCTATTTTCACATGGATAACAAAAGAGACCAGGGATGAAGTTCCTCCACTCCATTCTCATCAGAATGACAATGAGGCAGGGGATGATGTTCCTCCACTCTATTCTCATGACGATAACAATAGAGGTTAGGAACGAAGTTCCTCCACTCTATTCTCATTGCAATAACAACTGAGGCCAGGGACGAAGTTCCTCCACTCTATTCTCATGGCGATAACAAAAGAGGCGAGGGATGAAGTTCATAAACTTTATTCTTATGGCGAAACCAAAAGAGGCCAGAGATGAAGTTCCTTCACTCTATTCTCATGGCAAAACCAAAAGAGGCCAGGGATGAAGTTCCTCCACTCTACAGCATAAAGCCTGGGCAGCACTGGACAGATCCTGTGATGCCCATGCAGGATTATGCCTGGCTGACCTGTGATGATCTTCATGTTCCACATTTTGGCCCCCGAAGGGATACTGAGTTGAACAACCCTGAAGTAAAACAATGAGTGCTGGATTGTGAAACACTTTCTCTGAACAAAACTAAAATATACAAGAAGTCAGTCACATTTACCAGCCCCAAACCCCCCCCCCCCCCCCCCCCCCCCCCCCCCCTCCCCCCCCCCCCCCCCCCCCCCACCCCCCCCCCCCCCCCCCCCCCCCCCCACTTAGGCTTTTTGCAAGATTATGTCGAGCATTTGCCATGGGGGATCAGTGAAGATCCACTTACCGGTACCTAAAGTCATGCATCTGTATGGCATTGGAACAGCTTGACCATTTCCAGAAAGAGGACACAGCACAGCTCTGGCACGAACTTCAGACGCACCTGAGAAAACAAACACGTTCACTATAATATTTCTTTCAAGAGTATTGCAACATTTATTCTAAAACCAATCTGATCTGTAGTAGTGCATTACTGCTATCTCTAAAACCAATCATATCTGTAGTCCATTATTGCTGTCTCTAAAACCAACCTTATTTGTAATCCTTCCTTATTGCTGTCTCTAAAACCAATCATATCTGTAGTCCATTATTGCTGTCTCTAAAACCAATCTTATCTGTAACCCTTCATAATTGCTGTCTCTAAAACCAATCTTATCTGTAGTTCATTATTGCTGTCTCTAAAACCAATCTTATCTGTAACCCTTCATTATTGCGGTCTCTAAAACCAATAAAATCTGTAGTCCATTATTGCTGTCTCTAAAACCATTCTTATCTGCAATCCTTCCTTTCTGCTGTCTCTAAAACCATTGTTAACTGTAGTCCTTCATTACTGCTGTCTCTAAAATCAATCTTATCTGTAATCCTTAATTATTGCGGTCTCTAAAACCAATAAAATCTGTAGTCCATTATTGCTGTCTCTAAAACCAATCATATCTGTAGTCCATTATTGCTGTCTCTAAAACCATTCTTATCTGTAGTCCTTCATTTCTGCTGTCTCTAAAAACAATCTTATATGTAATCCTTCATTACTGCTGTCTCTAAAACCAATCTTATCTGTAATCCTTTATTACTACAGTTTTTAAAACCAATCTTGTCTGTAGTTCTTCATTATTGCTGTCTCTAAAATCAATCTTATCTGTAGTAGTCCATTATTGCTGTCTCTAAAATTAATCGTGTCTGTAGTCCTTCATTATTGCTGTCTCTAAAATCAGTCTTATCTTTAGTAGTCCATTATTGCTGTCTCTAAAATCAGTCTTATCTGTAGTAGTCCATTATTGCTGTCTCTAAAATCAGTCTTATCTGTAGTAGTCCTTTATTGCTGTCTCTAAAACCAATCTTGTCTGTAGTCCATTATTGCTGTCTCTAAAATTAACTCTTTGAGTCCCAGGGGGTTTAGCATCACAGGCCCAGGGGGTGGTAAATAAATTAATAAAAATTGGTGCATAATGCGTTCATTGGGCTTCTAGGAAGGAACCTATGAACGTATGATGCGTTCCTTGAGACTCAAAGAGTTAATCTTGTCTGTAGTCCTCCATTACTGCTGTCTGTAAAACCAATCTTATCTGTAGTCCTTTATTATTGCTGTCTATAAAACCAATCTTGTCTGTAATCATTCATTATTGTTGTCTCTAAAAAAAATCTTATCTGTGGTCCTTAAATTTTCTGTCTCTAAAATAAATCTTACCTGTAATCATTCATTATTGCTCTCTCTAAAAATATTCTTATCTGTAGTCCTTCATTATTGCTGTCTCTAAAACCAATCTTATCTGTTGTCCTTTAATACTGCTGTCTCTAAAATCAATCTTATCTGTAATGCTTCATTGCTGCTGTCTCTAAAATAAATCTTATCTGTAATGCTTCCATTATTGCTGTCTCTAAAATCAATCTTGTCTGTAATTCTTTATTATTGCTGTCTCTAAAACCAATCTTGTCTGTAATTTTTCATTACTGCTGTTTCTAAAACCAATATCTAGCAGACGGTATTCGCTGCCTAGCTAAGCAATGGAATGCTTGCCTGAATGCTAATGGTGAATGTTTCAGACCAACCCATAGGCCATATATCATTCAAACTGAATGCTTTCTTTAATTCTACCATAAATGTTAATTTCCTTTCTAGCTTTTGTAATAAAGCCACTGGAATAGGTTTCTTCTTCTTCGCGGTTACCAGGTGTAAACTCTGGCAGGAAGTTCTGGTTGTTTGTCCACTTCTGGACTGTAGTCCTGTTCCAGTACCTCAGTGTTGCGTACGCATCCGTTTTACAGACCTGACTAATATGTATGCAGAATGCTGGTTCCTTGCCTCTAGGGTAGACGTACCCCGATTTTGAAGAAAGCCCCCAATTAGTCAACTCTGATGGCATGCTTCTTGGAAAGGCAGTGGGTCCATTCTTGTTTTCCCCCACAATGAAGCCCCTAAACCCTTACAGGGAAGGAAAGGGTTTCAAATGAAGTCTTTATAAATGCAGACAGAACAGGAGTCATCAGTCATTTGATGCTAGAGGAGCTACAGAGGAGACCACAGCCCCCATGGATCTGTTTAGGAGTGCTAAGTTGATGATTCTCACTAATCTCTACCAGCAGAAACTTGACTTACTCTGTTGAGACAAATAAACACTGAGCAAGCCTTTCTTCCCGCTGGATGAAGGCAGGGAGGAGGTGGTGTTCGACACAGGAGGTGCTGGTGCTGGGGCTATCACTGGAGGAGGCTTTGAAGGCATCAGTTGCTGCAGACGCTGCCATGCTAGGATGTAGGCCAGCTGCTCGTCCATCTTTGAGAACTCACTGTCCACTGGAAGATGGCAGATCAAATATGTGTGATTGACTACAATGCGTTAATTTTCAACAAAACAAATCTAATAGCATATTAATTTTCTATTTCACCTCTCTTCATTCTTAACTGTAACATTTGGGGGGGGGGGGGGGGGGGGAAAGGGGCATATATCACAACTAACCACCAATACATTTTTTTTTTTTTACGTATCCAGAAACCATGAGTTGTAAACCCTTAGGCTCGGTACTATGGATATCGCAACCCTTCGGCCTTGATTCCATTATAGGTACCGTAAATCTGGGAGAAATGTGGCTTTTCTGCCTACCCCCGGGAGTGAACCCGGACCACAAGGAGTTCGTCACCCACCCGCCGCGAAAGTCAGGTTTAACCAACTTGGCTAGAGAGCCGGGCATCCACCAATACATAAATCAGATTTACAATAAATCTTATTACAATAAATCTTGTTACAATAAATCTGGTTACAATAAATCTTGTTACAATAAATCTGGTTACAATAAATCTGGTTACAATAAATCTTGTTACAATAAATCTTGTTACAATAAATCTTCACTAACCCCATGTGGGTTCCAGGGCTTCATTTGAAGAAAAAAAGGGAACAGACCCACCACCTTTCTAACAAGCAAGCCATGGGAGTCAACAAATTATGGGTACTTTTCGAACTCTGAGTACATCTGCCTGAGAGGCAAGAAACCAACAGTCTGCATACAAAAAAGCCAGATCTGTGAAACAAAAGTGTGCAGGCAAACACCCATGTTCTGGAACAAGGCTGGAGGTGGACGAACAACCAGATCTTTCCACCAGAGTTTACACATAGTGAATGTGAAGAAGAAGAAGAAGAAGAAGAAGAAGAAGAAGAAGAAGAAGAAGAAGAAGAAGAAGAAGAAGAAGAAGAAGAAGAAGAAGAAGAAGAAGAAGAAGAAGAAGAAGAAGAAGAAGAAGAAGAAGAAGACAAATCTTCATTATTTGTTTTTCTGTATTTGCCAGCTATGAACTCCAGCAGAGGGTTATGACTGGTTGTCTATGTCAGGACTTTAACCATGTTCCAGGATCTGAGTGCTGTATGCCTATCAGTTTTCCTGCTATTACAGGCAGACTGTTATTATTCGACAGAGAAGGAAATGTCTATCCTATCTGCGTTGGCCAGACCCCTAGAAGGGAAGCCATGTCTAGGGTGACCATGTACACACGTTGGCAGGCCTGGACTTCTGGACCTCCTTTGTGAAATGTTCATTTCTTTCAGCTCCAGGCTGCACCTGATAACATCACTTCTGTCCAGTAATGGACCAGCCATAGCAACCGCAATGTCAGCAAGATAGTCTGCACGTTCATTCCCTTGAACACCCGCTTGACCTGGGACTAAGATGAAGGTTAGGGCAGCTATTTGTGAAGAGTTGCAATCCATTCTTGCCTGATAAATCCAGCTTGGATTTTGTAAGCATATTCATGCCCAACCCTGTGTGATGACTCATCTCTGCTCCCAACATCATTATGAAAATATAAGTTACCCCCAACAATCATCACAGAAAAACAGAAGCTGCCATAACCATCATTACAAACACAATCCTTTGAAGTGTGAGGAACCAACAGTCTGCATACACATAAGCCAGATTGAAGAGCCGATGTGGGTGCAATACCCAAGTTCGGGAACATGACAAAGTCTACAAACAACCTGAACTTTCCGTAAAACCTGTGTCTGCCAAGAAGAAGAAAAAGAAAAAGAAGAAGAAGAAGAAGAAGAGGAGGAGGAGGAAAAAGAATAAGGGTAGACGATTAGACTTCAAGTTATGATGTGGTCAAAATCAAGCTAGTCATCTTCAGTTCTGAGCCATCTTGCAGAAAGACTGAGCCATTTTGCCGAAAGACTGAGCGATATGGTAGACAACATGGTGCAATGAAGTCGATCCACTCGACTTGTAACTTCCAAGCACTGTCATAACAAATGACCAGTCCTGCAGCACAGTCCACAGAAGTTGGCAAGCTGTGCTGAAGTGTACGGCCAGGCTGCCATATATTCAACTTTTTGTAAAACACACCCGTTCTCAGCAAAATATTAATTAGTCATCTTTTACAACACACTCGAGGGGCAGTCGGTCTATTCTTCCCCCCCCCTCCCCCCCTTCCTACTCCCTCTGTCAGAACCCATAGAGGGAGCCACATATATGAGTTTCCTTCTCTACTGTGGTGTGTTCATAATTAAGGTTCCAACATTATTGCAGATAGGTCGTTCCCGTAAATGCTCCGTTCCTGTGCCTGGGGAAGTCACATAAAATGTCCCCCACTGTCCCATTTGAAAACAAGTGAAATACTTGTCAGTCCCATACAGATCTTGAAGCTTGCACATGCAAAGTATAAATGCATGAGGCAGCTGTCAGATGTGTCAATATTACCGGTCCCACACCAGAATTGCAGTTCACAAGCAAAGTACTCATGCCATTATGAACATAATCAGCAACCTGCCAGTTTAGTGTAGTCAACAACACTCAACTAGCACAACAATAGAAAAGAACAAATTCCACAAGAAATCGACAGTTTATAGTATCACACCAAACACCCAACTCAGCAACTGGGTGACAGAACCAATGGACTCCTAGTCCAGAAATGGGGAATTTGCACAAAGCCGAAAACAACTTTTGAGATTATCCACGGTCAGCCGGCTATCCACCATTTTGGCCAGAAGACTGACGTGCAATGTACTGTTATGACAGGCTTGAAGCACTGCTCACATACCTGAGTTTCCTTCTATCCACTGCTGCAACAAGCTGCTGAGGTTGGCGATGGCTGAAGATGACCCAATGATATTGTTGATGTTGTTGGTCTTGTTGGAAGATGAAATACTGACCGTACGACCTATTAAAATAATCAAGACAAGACAGTTGCTCTAAATATTTTTAACAATCACCTGACAGACGAATGGTGTAGCCATAAATATAGCTTGAATAGCAAGATGCAGCAAAAATCATGCCTTCTTCTTCTGGCCTTCATCATCCAGCTGTCTTTTCTTCTTTTAGTGTTTACCGGCTGTAAACTCTGGCAGAAAGTTCTGGTTTGTCCACATTTGGACTACGGCCTTGTTCCTAGGCTTGATTTTTTTTTCTGTGTGCACATCCATTTTACAGATTTGGCTTGCTTGTATGCAGATTCTTAGTTCCTTATCTCCAGGAGGAGTGCCGCGTCACTTTCAAATCCAGCTGTGACTCGCTGCAGCCCACGGCCAGTGTTCGAAACCGGACGGTTCTTAGGGTTCACCCAGCTTCAGGGAAATGGGTACCAGAGTTAACACTCTGGTGACAATGGATGAACGTCGCTATAGCTACGAAGTTTCGTGCAGACGGCGACACAGGCAGACAGTTTCTTATCAGCTGTCGGTACTGGTGGCAGAGCACTTATGGTTTACAACTGTGTGCAATGATGCTGGTTCACATCTCCCGAATTTACCTCTTAGACAGATGCACTCGTGACTTTAAACAAAAAAATGCCCGTAATTAACACCCCCCCCCCCCAAGCATGTCGTAACAGTCGACTAATTGGAGGCTTTTTTCAAAGTAGGAGTGCATCAGCCTGAGAGGCAAGGAACCAAGAGTCTGCATACAAATGTACTAGATGTGTAAACGGATCTGGAATAAGATTCAAGTGCAGAGGTAGACGAACAAACAGAGAGAGGGAGGGATGGGGAGATGGGGAGAGAGAGAGAGAGGGGGGGGGGAGAGAGAGAGAGAGAGAGAGAGAGAGAGAGAGAGAGAGAGAGAGAGAGAGAGAGAGAGAGAGAGAGAGAGAGAGAGAGAGAATTTTAGACCCAGTAAGTCTAAAGCAAGGACCTTCCTTCTATTTATACTGTTATCCAGTTTTCTCACAAACATTGCATCATCATCAAGCAACAGGTCCTGTAAAGGACATCATTACATAACGGCACGCCTGAAAGTCTCTATTCCTCTCTGTGTGCTCTGTCATTTAACAGATTCCAAGAAACTCAGTCCCCTGCTGGTTCCTGCTGGACTCACTGCCTTTTGTGTGTATCATAAAAGTCAACTAATCAGGGTGTGTCGGCCAAAAGATGCAAATACCGCCGCCTAATTGTAAACCACAACATACCAACCATATTTAAGGGATAAAATACAAGTAAAGATCCCTTTTTAAGCCTTTAGGCGCATCAGGCATATGGAAAGAGCACCCATATTTTTACAGACCGATCGACACTTGGTGGGTAATGTGGTCATCATTACGCCGGCCGTCTTTACATTTCCAGGACATACATCCTGATACCCATTCAACCTGTGACGCCCCATACCATGATAAAAATCCACACAACCCAGCAGTGGGTTTCGATATTTTAGGGGATAATGATGATAAAACATACCTGACGGTGTTGCTGAAACTGTGATGACCTTATGAGCAGAGCTTGTGGTCACAGGTGTGGTACCTGTCTCTGAGAGGGGCTGCACATTGACATGGTGAGACTGAGCCCCAATATTGCTGACACTGTTACCCAAAACCGAAGCCTTGTTTGCAAGAATAACCTAGGAGGGAAAGAGTTAACAATCAATGTTCCTCTCAATGACAGCTATACAATCAACTTTAATTTACCCTCAAAAGACAACCATATATTCAACTTTAGTCTCAAATGACAGCTGTACAATCAATGACAGCCAAATAATTAACCTGAGTTTTAATTATAGCCTCACAATTAACTTTACCCTCAAATTACACCATACAATCAAAGACGGCCACGCAATTAAATGACACATGACACATTAACTATCGTATCAAAGGACACAGTATGATAAACAATCATGACACATTTAACTATCCTCTCAAAAGACACAGTGTGATAAACAATCATGACACATTTTACTATCCTCTCAAAGGACACAGTGTGATAAACAATCATGACACATTTTACTATCCTCTCAAAGGACACAGTGTGATAAACAATCATGACACATTTAACTATCCTCTCAAAGGACACAGCGTGATAAACAATCATGACACATTTTACTATCCTCTCAAAGGACACAGTGTGATAAACAATCATGACACATTTAACTATCCTCTCAAAAGACACAGTGTGATAAACAATCATGACACATTTTACTATCCTCTCAAAAGACACAGTGTGATAAACAATCATGACACATTTTACTATCCTCTCAAAGGACACAGTGTGATAAACAATCATGACACATTTAACTATCCTCTCAAAAGGCACAGTGTGATAAACAATCATGACACATTTAACTATCCTCTCAAAGGACACAGTGTGATAAACAATCATGACATATTTAACTATCCTCTCAAAGGACACAGTGTGATAAACAATCATGACACATTTAACTATCCTCTCAAAGGACACAGTGTGATAAACAATCATGACATATTTAACTATCCTCTCAAAAGACAGTGTGATAAACAATCATGACACATTTTACTATCCTCTCAAAAGACACACTGTGATGAACAATCATGACACATTTTACTATCCTCTCAAAGGACACAGTGTGATAAACAATCACGACACAATTAACTATCCTCTCAAAGGACACAGTGTGATAAACAATCATGACACATTTTACTATCCTCTCAAAGGACACAGTATGATAAACAATCATGACACATTTTACTATCCTCTCAAAAGACACAGTGTGATAAACAATCATGACACATTTTACTATCCTCTCAAAGGATACAGTGTGATAAACAATCACGACACATTTAACTATCCTCTCAAAGGACACAGTGTGATAAACAATCACGACACAATTAACTATCCTCTCAAAGGACACAGTATGATAAACAATCATGACACATTTAACTATCCTCTCAAAAGAAACAGTGTGATAAACAATCATGACACATTTTACTATCCTCTCAAAGGACACAGTGTGATAAACAATCATGACACATTTTACTATCCTCTCAAAGGACACCGTCTGATAAACAATCAACTTTTATTTACCAATGATATTCAATCAACCTTCCTTAATTTAAAATTGCTATACAGTCAACTTTCCTCTCATTTGGCATTGATATACCATCAACTTTCCTCTTATTTAATGCTGACGTATAATCAATCCTTCTCTCAAATGACACACTGAGATACAATCAACTTTCCTCTCAAATGACACTAAAATTTCAATCAATATTCCTTACAACTGGTACACGCATACAATCAAATTTTATCTCATTAGACATTGATATACAATCAGCCTCACTCTCAACAGTGTGGCCTTAAGACCATTTACAACATCCATCTAGTTGAGCATACGTAACCAGCGTAGCATGCCTGTCCACCCCAGCAGACACGGATTCAAGTCACAAATAAAATGCTGAATCTCACCAAGTTTGGCTGCAGTCTGCGGACTGGCATTTGTCTACAGATAAATTTTCTGGTGGTCCATAAAAATGTCCGCCCAACCTTGTTGCAAGTACAATGGAAACAAAACACAGAAATCAAATTGATGGTTTTGCAGCGCTTTATCTCGCAGAAACAACGCTCCAGCCATGTATATGCAATTTTTTAACTTCTGAACAGCAACAGATGTTGTATTAGCCATAAACTTTAATTTTCTAACATTGGATTGAATTAATAAAATGATATATACATTTCAATTTGTTCCTGTCAACAGCCAGTCCACAAAAAATTTGTCTTGTAGATAAATCCCAAGATCCACTGGAACAACGCCCTATAATTAAATTCATTGGGGGGGGGGGGGGGGGGGCAGATAAAAAGTGTTTCGCCCTTTGATGTGAATGAATACAACGATGCCGACAATGAGAGCGTACAAGATAAAAGTAGAAACACAAAGAGGAAGGGGACAATCAAGAAGAAGATGGACTGAAGGAGTCGCTGCATCACTGGCATAAAAATGGTCCTTGAGTTTACAAATGTATTTCCTTAACCCAGTACAAAAAGGAAAGCTTACTTCAGGCCTGAAATGGAGGAATAGGCATGGCAGGATGTTGAGCTTCGAAGTTATTACTTCCGACTTTGCTAATGCAATTTCTAAATAAGGATGGTGGTCTACGGTTTCACTGCCTGAGCTACTGAGTTTAGTGCTTGGTGCAGCCCTGTGAGCTGTGTTTTCCCCCCGTGGAATGCCTCACATTTGTGCAGTGGTTGTGTCATGGTATTCAATATGGCCGGTAGCCGGTTTACATGTGAGCTGGTGAAATACCTTGTGTAATAATTCTTTAGGTTTAGACGGGTCAACATTATGGCACAAGGGTGATAACCCATAAGTGCTCCGTTCTACTTCTGACTCCAGCCCGAGTCCTAAGAATCTCAGTACATGAACCCTATAGCACCAGCGAGGATCCTGAAAATACTTTGGGTAAATTTTTAACTCCATATTTTTGCCTGGGCAGCGCAATTAGGCTACTCTTTTCTATTTCCAACTGCCAAGGGATTTTCTATGTGCGTAACAATACACATCGGCATCCTTACCACCCAGAGACCAGGGGGAAATTTCTAGAAGTCCACGTGCAAAAATCCTAGCCTTCCTCAGGGCTTAAACCCGGGACCTACAGCACTCAAGGCCGATGCCATGGCTCGAGACTGCACAGCCCCCTAATGTAATAATTCCACGTGTGTATTGTTGGCTTTGGCGCCTCTAGTAACTGAAATATGCATTTACTGTGTACGCATATATCTGGTCTGTTCTGGGACTAATCGTTCCTTTTAAATTTTTTCAATGTGACATCGATTTGCGCTGGCACAGGAATTAAGCAAGTCTGGGGAAACCCGATTGCAGTGAAGTTAAAACCTTGACTAAGACTAAGACAGACAGAGACTAAGACAGACAGAGACTGAGACAGAGACTAAGACTGAGACAGAGACTAAAACTGAGACAGAGACTAAGACAGACAGAGACCGAGACAGAGACTAAGACAGAGAATGAGACAGAGACTAAGACAGAGAATGAGACAGAGACTAAGACAGACAGAGACTGAGACTAAGACTGAGAATGAGACAGAGACTAAGACAGAGAATGAGACAGAGACTAAGACAGACAGAGACTGAGACTAAGACAGAGAATGAGACAGAGACTAAGACAGACAGAGACTGAGACTAAGACAGACAGAGACAGAGACTAAGACAGACAGAGACTGAGACTAAGACAGACAGAGACAGAGACTAAGACAGACAGAGACTGAGACTAAGACAGAGAATGAGACAGAGACTAAGACAGACAGAGACTGAGACTAAGACAGAGAATGAGACAGAGACTAAGACAGACAGAGACTGAGACTAAGACAGACAGAGACAGAGACTAAGACAGACAGAGACTGAGACTAAGACAGACAGAGACAGAGACTAAGACAGACAGAGACAGAGACTAAGACAGAGAATGAGACAGAGACTAAGACAGACAGAGACTGAGACTAAGACAGAGAATGAGACAGAGACTAAGACAGACAGAGACTGAGACTAAGACAGACAGAGACAGAGACTAAGACAGACAGAGACTGAGACTAAGACAGACAGAGACAGAGACTAAGACAGACAGAGACAGAGACTAAGACAGAGAATGAGACAGAGACTAAGACAGACAGAGACTGAGACTAAGACAGAGAATGAGACAGAGACTAAGACAGACAGAGACTGAGACTAAGACAGAGAATGAGACAGAGACTAAGACAGACAGAGACTGAGACTAAGACAGAGAATAAGACAGACAGAGACTGAGACTAAGACAGACAGAGACAGAGACTAAGACAGACAGAGACTGAGACTAAGACAGACAGAGACAGAGACTAAGACAGACAGAGACAGAGACTAAGACAGAGAATGAGACAGAGACTAAGACAGACAGAGACTGAGACTAAGACTGAGAATGAGACAGAGACTAAGACAGAGAATGAGACAGAGACTAAGACAGACAGAGACTGAGACTAAGACAGAGAATGAGACAGAGACTAAGACAGAGAATGAGACAGAGACTAAGACAGACAGAGACTGAGACTAAGACAGAGAATGAGACAGAGACCGAGACAGAGAATGAGACAGAGACTAAGACAGAGACAGAGAATGAGACAGAGACTAAGACTGAGACAGAGACTAAGACTGAGACAGAGACTAAGACAGACAGAGACTAAGACTGAGACAGAGACTAAGACAGACAGAGAATAAGACTGAGACAGAGAATAAGACTGAGACAGAGACTAAGACTGAGACAGAGACTAAGACAGACAGAGAATAAGACTGAGACAGAGACTAAGACTGAGACAGAGACTAAAACTGAGACAGAGACTAAAACTGAGACAGAGACTAAGACAGACAGAGACTAAGACAGAGACTAAGACAGAGACTAAGACTGTGACAGAGACTAAAACTGAGACAGAGACTAAGAGTGAGACAGAGACTAAGACTGAGACTAAGACAGAGACTAAGACTGAGACAGAGACTAAGACAGAGACTGAGACAGAGACAGAGACTAAGACAGAGACTAAGACTGAGACTAAGACAGAGACTAAGACTGAGACATAGACTAAGACTGAGACAGAGACTAAGACTAAGACTAAGATAGAGACTAAGACAGAGACTAAGACTGAGACAGAGACTAAGACTGAGACAGAGACTAAGACTGAGACTAAGACTAAGACAGAGACTAAGACAGAGTCTAAGACTGGGACAGAGACTAAGACATAGACTAAGACAGAGACTAAGACTGAGACAGAGACTAAGACTAAGACAGAGACTAAGACAGAGACTAAGACAGCAACCAAGACTGAGACTAAAACTGAGACAGAGACTGAGACAGAGACTAAGACTAAGACAGAGACTAAGACTAAGACAGAGACTAAGACAAAGACAGAGACTAAGACAGAGACTAAGGCAGAGACTAAGACAGCGACCAAGACTGAGACAGAGACTAAAACTGAGACTGAGACTGAGACAGAGACTAAGACTAAGACAGAGACTAAGACTGAGACAGAGACTAAGACTAAGACAGAGACTAAGACAGAGACTAAGACTGAGACTAAGACAGAGACTAAGACAGAGTCTAAGACTGGGACATAGACTAAGACTAAGACAGAGACTAAGACTAAGACAGAGACTAAGACTGAGACTAAGACTGAGGCTAAGACAGAGACTAAGACAGAGACTAAGACTGAGACAGAGACTAAGAGTGAGACAGAGACTAAGACTGAGACTAAGACAGAGACTAAGACTGAGACAGAGACTAAGACTGAGACAGAGACTAAGACTGAGACTAAGACAGAGACTAAGACTAAGACAGAGACTAAGACTGAGACAGAGACTAAGACTGAGACACCTTACCTTAGCAGGGTGTGGTTTTCCAGACAGGACTTTAGTCACAGCAGTACCGTTATTCAAAGCACTGATGACTATATTCTTGCAGCTGTCTATGTTGTTATTGCTTCTGTCACTGTTGGCTGTGTCTCCACTGAACCAAGGGTTTCCAAATGATCCAGCAGGAGATAGAGAATCCACACTGTTACTCCGAGATCGAAGCAGCGATTCTGACTTTGGAACCTCCACATTGTTGGAAACTGGAAAATCCAACACATCCATGACTCCGTTCATCGTGGGTGTACTGGCGGTGTTATTGCTAACATTATTGGTCACATAATTTGACAGTAGGGACACCGAACTCCGAGCAGCCGGGTCAGAAACCCAATTTGGATACGAACTAAATTTATCGTCCTGGAAATAACTGCCGTTAGGGGTGGACTTCCGCTCACCATTGAGCAAGGAGTTTGAGTTCTGTTTGTTGTTATCACAGTCAAGAAGTTCGGTTGAAGTATTTGCTGAAGACACAACCCGCGTCTGTTTCTGTCCAGGGTCCAAATGTAATAACTGGGATGTAGATGAGAAAGATGGCTCTGCGTCTGTATGTACAACTGGCGCTACAGAGGCTGTCGGTTTGCTGGCTGCTGGGGTGGAAGGGTCCAGTAATTTACTACCGCTGTCTGACAGCCTCTGCAACTGTTTCTGTGCTAAAAATTTGGCGATGCTGGCTTGCATTGCGACCACGCTCAGCAACCACTGAAATAGATAAGAAACAATGTTAAATTCATAAGCAGAGAGAATGTTGTTCATTTGTTATGGAACTATGGAACTCTTCTTCTTCTTCTAAGCACTCACCCCGATGGAAAGTTCAGTTTGTTCATACACTTCTGGACTTTGGTCTTGTTCTGAAACTTGGGTTTTGTGCACACAGTGTACACTTGTATGCATACTGTTGGTCCTTTGTATCTCAGCCTGATGCACTCTGCTTTAGAGGAAACACCCCTAGTCACATTTTAAGACATGCTAGTTGGGGGAGGGGGTGGGTCCTGGTGTCTTCACTGGAAAGCACTTGAAAGCATTGGAAAATTGCATTTAACCTCCCTTACCTGGATCTACACACCTGGTCATGCTGGCCTAAAAGGTAATGAGCAAGCGGACCAACCCGCAAACAATGCACCAACACATGTGGGAAGAAGCATGGACAGAGCAGATATCATCAATGCTGTATGGACTGGGCTAGTGGAAAATGACAAATCTCTGACACTAACACGATTGTGTGACATGGGAGTAAAGCATGGTGAGTCACGTCTATGCAGCCTTGGAGGCTGAGATAGGTGACATTATAACCAACCTCTCACGAGAATCATTTAGAGTGGTTGCTGCACCAGAGGACTGAGCATACATATAAATCAGAGGCTCATTCATGGAGTTTTCAGTGAAATAGTATCCAACTATACCAATTGCATTGACATCTGCAAAGTATGTTTAAAAACAATTTCAGCTTATAAGTAAAAAGTGTAGACAATGAGGCCAATGTTTTGATGGTGTTTTATAATTACGTCCTTTGAAATCAAATTATTTTCCTTGATAATATATATTTTACATTATCACCATATAAAATGTTACGTTATTATAAATTAGTGAAGTAAAAAAAGTGGGGTTTTTTCCTTTTAGAATATTTTGCAGAATATTTGGCAGCAGATGGCATTGTCATCTACAATGCATGTTTGTGCAAAATTTCCACTTGATAACTTATTAGGAACTAGCACAAAAATTGACCACAAAGTCACGCCCAGAAAAAAAGTATAAACATACACACAAAAATTAACTTAATGAAAGCATTTAAAAAATGAAAGCTAACATATAATTAGAAAAGTTATGTTGAAAATTGATTTTTCTATTCCTTTCCCTCTGTTGAGCTTTCATTTTTCCTTTCTGAGTGTTCTAGTCACAGCTGTGCTGCTTCAAGTTACTTTTTGGTATCATTTCAAGAGTAGTCGCCCCCTTTTTCTCCCTTAAATATCAGAATGCATTATCAATCAAGAGGGGAAGGGAGATGGGTGAGTGAAGCAGGTAAGAATGTTAACAAAGGAAAGAAGCATGTGAAGGAAGGAACACAGGTTTGGGGACTAGAGAGGAAGGGACACAGGCATCGAGACTAGGGAGGAAGTAACACAGGCATGAGGACTAGGGAGGAAGTAACACAGGCATGGGGACTAGGGAGGAAGTAACACAGGCTTAGGGACTAGGGAGGAAGTAACACAGGCATGAGGACTAGGGAGGAAGTAACACAGGCTTGAGGACTAGGGAGGAAGTAACACAGGCTTGAGGACTAGGGAGGAAGTAACACAGGCATGGGGACTAGGGAGGAAGTAACACAGGCATGAGGACTAGGGAGGAAGTAACACAGGCTTGAGGACTAGGGAGGAAGTAACAAAGGCTTGAGGACTAGGGAGGAAGTAACAAAGGCTTAGGGACTAACTAGGAGGAAGTAACACAAGGCTGGGGACTATGGGAAGACTAGGGACTAGGGAGGAAGTAACACAGGCTTAGGGACTAGGGAGGAAGTAACACAGGCTTAGGGACTAGGGAGGAAGTAACACAGGCTTAGGGACTAGGGAGGAAGTAACACAGGCTTAGGGACTAGGGAGGAAGTAACACAGGCTTAGGGACTAGGGAGGAAGTAACACAGGCTTAGGGACTAGGAGGAAGTAGTAACATGGGGACTAGGGGAAGTACTAGGGAGGAAGTAACACAGGCATGAGGACTAGGGAGGAAGTAACACAAGCATGGGGACTAGGGAGGAAGTAACACAGGCAGGGCATGGGGGACACAGGGACTAGAAGTAACACACAGGCATGGGGACTAGGGAGGAAGTAACACAGGCATGAGGACTAGGGAGGAAGTAACACAGGCATGGGGACTAGGGAGGAAGTAACACAGGCATGAGGACTAGGGAGGAAGTAACACAGGCTTGAGGACTAGGGAGGAAGTAACACAGGCATGAGGACTAGGGAGGAAGTAACACAGGCATGGGGAATAAGGAGGAAGTAACACAGGCATGGGGAATAAGGAGGAAGTAACACAGGCATGGTGACTAGAGAGGAAGTAACATAGGCCTGGGGACTCGAGAGGAAGTAACACAGGCTTGGGGACTAGGGAGGAAGTAACACAGGCCTGGGGACTAGAGAGAAAAGAACACAGGTTTGGGGACTAGAGAGGAAAGAACACAGGCTTGGAGACTAGAGAGGAAAGAATAGGCTTGGGGACTAGGAAGGAAAGAACACAGATATATGGGCTAGAGAGAAAATAACACGGGCATGGGGACTAGTCTTCTTCGCATTCACCAGCTGTAAACTCTGGCAGAAAGTTCTGGTTGTTTGTCCACTTCCAGACTGCAGTCCTGTTTCAGAACCTGAGTGTTGCGTGTGCATCCGTTTGACAGACCTGACTTATTTGTGTGCAGACTGTTGGTTCCTTGCCTCTCAGGCTGAGGCTCCCTGATTTCGAAGGAAACTCCCAATTAGTCGACTCTTACGACATGCCTTTGGGTAGGAAGTGGGTCTATTCTTGTTTTCCCTATAACAGGGCCCCGAAACCCACACGGGGAATGAGGACTTTCGAGGATTGAAAATAGGCTCGGGGACTAGGGATAGCGGGGAAGGCCAACAACAACAACAGCCTGCGCTGAGAAATCTGACCTCTTCTTGCTCCTCAAGTGAAGCAACAGAGGGGCCACGAGCACCTGGTAACTCAGTGGTTGTGTCTGTTGACAGCATACACCTGGCTGGGTCCGGCAACAGTGAAGGTGGGTTTTTATAGAAATATTTGATTGCTGGAGGAACCTGGAGATAAAATAAATACAAATTTCACCAGACAATAATGGCAATAAGGTTAGCCGTTACTTCTCTAGATCCTAATGTGTGTTCCAGAGCCCCATTTAGGGAAAGGGGGGGGGGGGGGGGGGGGGTTCAATGAATAAATGCATTTCCACACACACACAAACCCCCCCCCCCCAATCCCCCAATACAAAGAGTTAGTTATGTATCCTTTACAGAATAATGCAAAACCAACCCCAGCATTAAATCTGGCTGTTGTGGCTTTCCTAGACAAATTTTACATCCAGAAGTTTGCCACAGTCAGCTCTTGATATCACTGTCGAAACCAGCTCAAGGCAGACTGCTGCCAAATCACCTGCAGTTGGAATTGAAACTGGCAGGCCCCGCATTACAAAGCATGTTGGCATCGCTCAAGCCCCAGACAAGCTTGTTGTAAAAAGTGATTCATTAGGGATGTAGCTGCATTTCATAGTTTTGTACTTTTTTGTGTCCTCTAATTCTCTACTCTACATGTTTTTTGAAGTCTCTCTCTGTATTTCTTCAGTCCCCATGGGCTCCAGCAGAAGAAAGTCTTAGAATCATCTGGCACTCAGATAGGCTGAACTATAACAAAATCAACTGCACTGACCCTATCACCAAACCAGCTGACTTATAATCCTAGAACCACAGCTGTATGGATTATTCCAGTGGGTTGACCCCAGAACCAAAGCAGAAGATCGGATCCTAGAATCATACCAGCTCGGTGGATTATCCCATTGCGTTGACCCCTAAACTAAACCAGAAGACTAGATTCTAGAATCAAACTGACTGGGCAGATTATCCCAGCGGGATGACCCCAGAACAAAACTAGCAGACTGGATTCTAGAATCATACGAGTTGGGTGGATTATAACAGTGGGTTGATCAGGTGGGCATACTCCAGAACCATCGCAACATACTTTATCTTTGAAAATCCTTGCCAAATGGATTATCCCACTCTCACTGGGTTGACCCCAGAACCATGTTAGCTGGTCTGATCCCAGAACCATGTTATAGCTGGTCTGATCCCAGAACTATGTTAGCTGGTCTGATCCCAGAACCATGTTATAGCTGGTCTGATCCCAGAACCATGTTATAGCTGGTCTGATCCCAGAACTATGTTAGTTGGTCTGATCCTAGAACCATGCTGGCTGGTCTGATCCCAGATCCATGTTAGCTGGTCTGATCCCAGAACCATGTTAGCTGGTCTGATCCCAGAACCATGTTAGCTGGTCTGATCCCAGAACCATGCTAGTTGGTCTGATCCCAGAACTATGTTAGCTGGTCTGATCCCAGAACCATGTTAGTGGTCTGATCCCAGAACCATGTTAGCTGGTCTGATCCCAGAACCATGCTGGTTGGTATGATCCCAGAACCATGTTAGCTGGTCTGATCCCAGAACCATGTTAGCTGGTCTGATCCCAGAACCATGTTAGCTGGTCTGATCCCAGAACCATGTTAGCTGGTCTGATCCCAGAACCATGCTGGCTGGTCTGATCCCAAAACTATGTTAGTTGGTCTGATCTCAAAACCATGTTAGCTGGTCTGATCCCAGAACCATGTTAGTTGGTCTGATCCCAGAACCATCTTAGTTGGTCTGATCCCAGAACCATCTTAGTTGGTCTGATCCCAGAACCATGCTGGCTGGTCTGATCCCAGAACCATGTTAGCTGGTCTGATCCCAGAACCATCTTAGTTGGTCTGATCCCAGAACCATGTTAGCTGGTCTGATCCCAGAACCATGTTAGCTGGTCTGATCCCAGAACCATGTTATAGCTGGTCTGATCCCAGAACTATGTTAGTTGGTCTGATCCTAGAACCATGCTGGCTGGTCTGATCCCAGAACCATGTTAGCTGGTCTGATCCCAGAACCAAATTAGCTGGTCTGACTCCCACAACTACATTAGCTAGGTTAACTGTTCAGATCCCAGAAGCAAATTAGATAAGTTGTCCCTAGAACTGTGTAATCTGTTCTGACCCCAGAACCATACATACTGGGGCAGCCCCAAAACCACACAAGTTAGGTTCACTCCAGAAGTATTTTAGCTGGTCTGACCCCAGAAACATACAAGATAAGTTAGCCCTAGAAACATACATACAGGTTCACAACAGAACCATAACAGCTAGGTTGACCACCAAAAACGCACCAGCCAGAGAAATAATTCCACTGTTACCATACAGTCAGCACTGCCTACACATACTCACACTTATGGTGGATCTTGGTGGAAGCTTCCTCTTGTAGCGGAACATGGGGTTCTTTTTGTGGACCCTGTTGAGAAAATCCACCTTGACAGTGTGGCTGTTCACTAAACCGGTATACCGATCCCACAGCCGCAACCTCTCCGTTAGGCTCTGGCTTTTTAGTAAGCAAGAATCCTGTTTGAGAAATTTACAAAACAAAATTGTAAAGCACAGAAGACATTATTCCAACCATTTTTCAAAAGTACTTCTTTCTGTATGGGGAGTCGCCGTGGCGTAGTGGTTAGACACTTGTGTGTGGGTCGGAAAGTCGCGAGTCCGCTCCCTGGCGGAGCCAGAAATTTTTTTTATGACCTTAACTCCTAGATCGACCCAGCCTTGAGTGGGTACCGGGTGCAGTCCTGGGAAGTAAAGGCGGCCGGCATGATGCTGACCACATCACCCATCTTGTGCCGTTTGGTCTTTACAAATATAGGTCTAGCCCTATATGCCTAAAGGCGTGGAAAAGGGTCCTTTACTTTACTTCTTTCTCTATAGAGGCTGCTTTAAAAAAATGTATGCATGCTTAATGAAACAGATATCACCAATAGACCTTTTTTTTAAACTAGATGATGCATACTTTAATAGATATCACCTACAGAATTTTTTTTCTACTGAGTTTTATCTTCTTCAGGTTCTCCTGCTGTAACTCCGACAGAAAGTACTGGTTGTTCACTCACCTCTGAACTCAAGTCTAATTCCAGAGCCTGAGTGTAGCATGCACATCTGATTCATGCCGACTGAATGGCTACTGTTGTAATATTGTGCAAGTAGAATCGCAATGCAGCTTTGATGCAGAGCAATCAGTTCTCTTTGTGAGAAGGACAGTAGAAAAAGGGAAATGAAGAAATGTGAACTGACATGGGATATCATGAGGCAGACAAACAACAGACTGGCAGTAATGGAGATCACGTGTAAACGCTTTATGTATCAACGCCTTATGTATCAGCCTTATACAGAGGATATAGATAGTAGACAGAATCAACACTGGGTGGATGCTGCGGTCAATGTCATACAAGCTACATTTACTTCCCAGGACATGATTTTAGGCTGAGTCACACTGAAACTGAAGCATTTGTTTAAAATCTGCTGCGGTATGGATTCAAACCCAATCAGCTGGAGTTGGTTGGCACCTTTTCGTTTTTCCAGATGGTGTTACACCACTATGGAGGTACATTAGAAACACAGCCTATGTCCTCTACATAGCCCTTAACCTTAGTACTGTAGAGACCATGTGTTGCCCATGTATCACTATCCTCCTCTTAGCCTGCCTTGTTGACACTAAAGGAAAGGTAACACTAATACACTTAAAACAAAGCATGCTGCAGAAGTTGCCAGATCAGAAGAACATGTCTCTGTCTATCCATCTGTCAGAAGCTAGAGCAGTGTTCTTGAACCAGTGGGTCGTAGAAAAGCCCAAGTAAGCCGTTTAAAAAAAAAATTCTGCCTTCACATGTAACGAGTCGGATTGGTAGTTTTTTTTTTCTTTTGTAGGACTGCAGCCCGTGGAATTAACCCAGGGGTGACAATCAACAGATAATATTACTACAGCTAAAAATTTTGAAATTTGTGACAAATAACCTGCTATCTACAATTGCTTTTGTTTCTGTGTTTAGTTAGCTCTCAGATGGACCACAAAACAATTTCCCCTGTGTAGAAAGGTTGAAGAACGCTGAGCCAGGGTACTCACTAGAAAATGCTCCACGTGGTTGGGGCACATCCACCTGCCAGTGGGCACAGATGTCAGGGGCGGGTTCAGACAGTCCAGATGAAACAGTAATGGGCAGTAGTCACACTGGATCAAGGGGGCAACTCTACAGCTCCTGCAAGGAAAACAATGAAATAATGAAAACAATAATTTTGACTGGTAAACCTAAAGCAACATCAGGAAGCTACTGACTTCTGCATTCATCATTAAAAAAGGGGTGGTTGGTACACTGTGTTGTGGTTTACAGCTAGGCTGCAATACATGCATTTTTGGCATAAAACATCTGACTTCTTCTTCTTCTTCGCATTTAATGGCTGTAAACTCCGACTAAGTTCTTTTTGTTTGTAAACCTCCAGACTTTAATCTTGTTCCAGAATCTGAGTGTTGCTGTATATCCGTTTTACAGATCTGGCTTATTTGTATGCACTGTTTGTTCCTTTCCTCTCAGGCAGATGCTCTAACTTAAAAGGATGCCCCCCCCCCCCCCCCCTCCCCCTGTTAGTCAATTATTCAACACATACAACATGCTTATGGGGAGGGGGGGGGGCAGTGGGTCTATTCTGGTTTTCTCCTCAACAGAACCCTGGAACCCACACGGGGACAGCTGATTTCAGAAAACCCTTAATTAGTCATCTTTCATAATATTGTTATGAAAAGGCCTGGAACCCACATGGGGAACAGCTGCTGTATTATCTATTTAACTTCCCTGTGTGAGTTCTGGAGCCCCACTGAGGAAGAGAAAACAATAACAGACCCACTGCCTCCCCAACAAGCATGTCATAAGAGCTGACTAACTGGGGGCTTCCTTTGAAGCTAGAGTGTATCTGCTAGAGAGGCAAAGAACCAACAAGCTGCATACAAAATAGTCAGATCTGTAAAACAAAATGTAACAAACTTTCTGCCAGAGTATACAGCCGGTGTGGACAAAAAAGAAAAATAATCTTTTTAACAATCATGACACAAAATACATACTTGCTGCAAGTGAAGCAGGTCTTTGCCGGCAGTGGGACCAGACCGTTGTCCAATTCATGTGCTTGTTTTTTGGGCAGGTGTCTTACAGGCTTGCCATAGACTCTTTTGCTGCTGCCTGTTTGCGGAATGAATGAATGAATCAATCTTCTTCTTCTTCTTTTTTTTCCTTGAAATAAATTATCAATATCTGCAATGTTTGTCTGTAGTAAAAACTTCCCTGTCTTGTAGTTCACTCAGCGAGCCATGAAGTTTGACTTGCACCGATGTTTCTTTCTTGGGCAAAACTTTTACCCTAATATGTTGTATTTGGGACAGTCTTGAAGGACATGATTTGTTGTCTCAAGTACCAATCCATATGTGCACATGGCTGATTTGCCGATTTTAAATGTGTACATGTGGCTGCAATCAATCAATCAAAAAACTAACATCATTGCACTCAGGACATTTCAAAATGTGCTGTCCCCTTCTTGGGCATGCTAACAGTACCAGCTGCCTATGTGACAATGCTGAATATCTACATGAAACTCTACCCCCCCCCCCCCCCCCCCCCCCCCCCCCCCAGATAATTCACTGTATTTTAGATCTCAGTGATCAATGAGTATGCTCAGAAAGATAGAGAAGGGCTGGGTCCGAAGGCAGTGGTTGGTGGCTCTACAGCATTTACGGCTGACAAGGATTAGTTTCATTTTCATGCCAGGACATGTAATACAAGGACATAAGCAAGCTTTACTGTGAAAGCCAGACAAGCCATGGACCAGGCTGATATAATGAATGCTCTACAAGATTTAAGACATTTGAGTGAGCCAATTGAGAACACTGAATCTGCAACTATGGCCAGATTGCAAGAACAGCAAGTAAAACAGGAGTGTCACCAAACAAGAACACTTCGCGGGTAGCCAAAGAAGAAAAATAAGCCAACACTATCATTATTCTTCTTCAGCCCTTGAGGTTCACTATTGCAGATGTCAGCAGCCTCAAGTCATCTGTCACTAATTGGCCTTCTCTTTTCTGTTGATGATCGCAAAGGCTTGGGCCTCTATTATCTGCTATGCTATTGCACTACAAAAAGTCAGTTATTTCAATCAGCAGTCAACAAACATTGCAGGAAAGGGGAGAGGAGAGGAAAGGGGAGAGGAGAGGAAAGGGGAGAGGAGAGGAGAGGGTTGGGAAGGAAGGGGGGGTAGTTAGCAAAAGCTCTGGATTTCATTAGAAGACAACAGGTGAAATGGTTTGGCCATATAACCGGGACGTCAGCAGACAGTATACCACAGCCAGCAATGATCTACAGACCTGGCAATGGTTTGTTACAAGAAATTTATTTTCCTTAAATTATACTTCACCTCGACACAAGGTATCAGAGGATCAAGATGAGAATAGATGAGGTGATAAGTAAACAAACACAAAATTTTCTTCCTTTTTCCTTTGAAGTCCGAGTGCATCTGCCTGACAGGCAAGGAACCAACAGTCTGCATTCAAGTGAATCAGATCTGTAAAACTGATGCCCACGCAAGATTCAGGTTTTGGAACAGGACTGCAGTTCGGAAGCGGACGAACAACCATAACTTTCCGCCAGAGTGTACAGCTGGTAAACACAAAGAAGAAGAAAAAATTTTCACCTTTACCTGGCAATGGTTTGTTACATGAAATCTCCTTCCCCAGGTCAAACTGCATCGGGTTCATCAGACGAGCGGCCTTGGCGAGAGTCTTCAAGGGATGCTCTTGATCACCATCTGTTTCCCCATTAGTAGAGCCTCTCTTCCCTTCGGAATCAGTGGACGGAGCCAACCTCTTGCCTCTGATGGACCGATTAGACGATTTACTAGATGTGCTTTCTGCATCGTCATCTTTGGTCTGCTGAATGCACAAGACACACAGGGTTAAGCAAGTTAATGAACTTTAAAAAAAAAAATTTTTTGTGTGTATGCACACACACATATTTTCAATCACAAGATAACAGCTGCAAAACTTTTCAAGTAAGAAATTAAATGTCTGCATACACAGGAAATAAAAGGTAACAGGCACAAAATAAATTCTCAAAGCAATAAATAGCATGTTTTTAAAATACACAAGAAATAAAAGGTAATGGGCACAAAATGAAATCTAAAATAAATACAGCATGAAATGCAACTATAAAGATCAATGGAGAGAATTGATATTCCGCTCAAAACTGCAACCGAACATTTCAACAGAAGTCTTTATTAATGGAGTACTTAATTTAGCATAAACTGTGACAGATTAAAGATTTGGAGGACATGAGACGAGCTGTATACAACACTGAATGCTGAAGATCTATGCTCCACTGGGGGATAGAAGGCAGAAGAAGAAGAAGCTTTAGCACAGGTTCAACCCGTTTCATTTATACGTGCAACACAGAAAAAGACTTACCTCCTGAGGTGCAATTTTACACTTGTGACACAGCCATTCACCGGTAGGGAGCTCCTCTTCAATCAGGGGCGGATCGCTGAAATTACCAATAAAATGTGTACACACATATGTTGACTGACAATAGCAGTTGCTGCTAAAAAGAGTTTGGCTCTCCTGTCAACTACGGCCGGTAGACAACAGTAGACAGCCGGTTAGTCGGAGTTCTGTCCCCTGGCTGCAGTGCAATTACGGAGTGGAGAAGGCACGAATCAGACCACAAAGTGAGGTCGACATGCCTAGCAGACCCCGAGCTGCGACTCAAATTAGCGACTGCGTTCAATTACCGCTTCTTGCGACGCATTACGGAGTGGATTAGAGGGAACGAAACAAGTGACAGAATTACTGTGTGTTGGCGATGGACAGCGTGCAGTGCCCTACTGTCATCATACAGTTTGGGTTTGGGTTAGGGTTTGGTTTAGGATTAGGGTTGCTACTTTGAGTTTGTGCGACGACCAGATGCGGCGACACTACCCGTAACCCTAACCCACACCCTAACACTAAACCTAACCCTAACCCTAAACTAAACCCTAACCGTATGATTATAGCAGGGCAGTGCACGCTGTCTATCACCAACACACAGTAATTATGTCATTTGTTTCGTTTCCTCCTGTCCAGGAGGACAGAACTCCGACTAACCGGCCGTCTACTGTTGTCTACCGGCCGTAGTTGACAGGAGAGCCAAGAGTTTTAATCCTTCACATCTTCTTCTTCTTAATGTCCACACCGTGTGGTATTGGTAGTCATGTCTATCCACAACCTTCTGTCTCATGTACTTTCAATCAACTCCAATAAAGACGACCATTTCCACGATGACAAACCCTTGCCTCTCAGGCAGAAGCACTCTAACTTTGATGGAAGCCCCATTAGTCGACTCTTATGAAATGCTTGTTGGGGAGGCAGTGAGTCTGTTCTTGTTTTCCCCACAATGGAGCCCCCGGAACACATATGCAGAATATATAAGGTCAAAAACAGTCTACGTCTTACCCAACAGCAGTAGATCTTTACTAATTGATTTGTAAGGAAATATCCTGTACAGGGCCTCATTTGGGAATGCCAGGTACGGGGCTACATCAAATGGAGAAAATCAACTTGAAACGTATTACATTTCAAATACCAGATGGAATTGGGGATGAGCCAATATATGAAAACAGTGATTCATTGTTAGACACAGATGAGGACAAGCTATCACATGGATGAGGTTTTGACAGTGATGAGTTTTCGGATTCTATGATAAATTTAAAAAAACTTCAGTTCAATAACTCCCCTGAGTGGGTTCTGGGGCACCATTGTGGGAAAAAGAATAGACCCACTGCCTCCCCAAAAGCATGTCGTAAGAGTCGACTAATTGGGGAGCTTCCTTTGAAGTCGGAGTGCACCTGCCGGAGAGGCAAGGAACCAACAGTCTGTATTCAAGAGAATGAGATCTGTAAAACTGATGCACACGCAACAATTAGGTTCTGGAACAGGACTGCAGTTCAGTAGTGGACGAGCAACCAGAACTTTCCGCCAGTGTACAGCTGGTGAACGCGAAGAAGAAGAAGAAGTTCAATAACTTCATGAAATCATAAATTTTTTCTCAAAATTTCCAGTCCAAAATCAAGGTGCGTCTTAAACGCAGGATCGTCTGATACTTGGGAAAAATAAGGTAGTTGAACAGTTCTGTTCTAGGCCATGACATACACGAAAGAGTGGCCAATTCTTATCATTAACTTTTCTTCCTGGAATACCTTGTACTGTTGTACACATTTTTAAAGTCTTGGTCAGAAAATAATCCTTAAGACTTTAACTCCTTACATGGGTTCTGAGGTCTGGCCAGACTTTTGAAAATGAGAGCGGTCCTAAGATTTCAGTTCACTCTGAACCACTGGCAGAAAAGCAGCAGACAGCAAGTACTGGAGATATCTGTGACTGTCTTATTTATCAACAATGACAGAATGCAGACAGACAGAACTAGCTTTCAAAGTTAAACATGTAAACATTCCAACTCAACAAAAAAACAAGTGAATGCACAACTTACTGGCATAATAAATGAAATGCAGCCGGGCAACGATCACAACAAATCAAATCCCCTCCTTCTCTGCAGCTGTCACAGGAATCATGATTCACAGCACGCCCTGGTCGCCGATAAGCATTTTCTCTCCGCCGGCGAGAGCGCCGCAGGGCATCTGCACTAACAGGGGGAGCCACCAGCAACTGAATTTGCTGAAACAATTTGAGCAGCCACATTTATACACAACATATTAATGGGTTCTTTAAAATGCACAAAAATAAAATTGTGAATCAGATATGTTGAAACACTTTCTTGACTTTTGGGCCGTAGTATTTCTTCTTATTCATCGTTTGTCCAAGTAACATAGTTGTGTACTGCCTGTTCACAGCATAGTTGTGATATTTGCAACTTATGGCCAACACATCTCATTTCTCTGGAAATTTGTTGCCCGGGTTAGTCTTCCCGGTAAGTGTCATGGAAAACTGTGAGCCTATCTACTGCTTCATTTGTATGGTAACTGTCATTCTCTGGGTTTTTTTTCTCCCAGAAGCTCGGTATTATGGATATCACAACCCTTCGGCTTTGATTCCATGACAGATACTGTAAATCTCTGAGAAATGAGGCTTTTCTACCTACCCCTGGGCGTGAACCCAGACCACAAGGAGTTCCTCACCCGGTTGCCGTGAAGTAAAGTTTAATCAGCTGAGCTAGCAAGCCGGGCATTCTCTGGTTTACAGGTGTTGCCCCAATTAGGCCCCCTCCCCCTGTACAGGGCAACCATGTGCAGACTGGCAGGCACTTCATGGAATGCAGAGATAGAACATGGACATTCCCCGCTTTGCAGGGTGGCTTTGACAAATGCTACTAGGTTCACTGCAAGGAATCATCACGTCCTGCACACAAATGCTTAACCTCACATCCATATACTGTACTGAGCCTCTCATTTCAGGCTACACCCTTTAGGGGTTACCAGGAAGCAGGCCACAAATCTGAGACTGTTAACCTTTTCCATGCCTTTTAGGCGTATAGGGCTAGACCCATAGACACAAGATGTTGATGTGGTCAGCTTCACGCCAGCCGCCTTTACTTCCCGGGACTGCACCCGATACTCACTCAAGGCTGGGTTGACCTGGGAGTCAAGGTCTTCCTCTTCCTCCTCGTGTCCACCAGCTGTACACTGTGGCGGAAAGTTCTTGCTCGTTCACTTCTGAACTGCAGTCCTGCTCCAGAACCTGAGTGTTGCATGTTCATCAGTTTTACAAATCTGATTCACCTGAATGAAGATTGTTGGTTCCTTGCCTCTCAAAAAAAGGAGTCAAGGTCATTTTTGAAAAAAAAAAAAAAAAAATCAGGCTCAGCCAGGGAGCACAACCTTCAAAAACACACACGAGCGTCTAGCCGCTACGCCATGGCGACTCTCCGAGACTGTGATTAACCATACAAAATGGGCATCTTGCTTCCCCATCATGTTAGACTTCTCTCGCAGCCAATGGCACTTATCAGCAACAGCATTTAATGGGAAACATGCATCAGGCGTGGCTTTTCCATGTGATCATCAATGAGTGAGGCCAGTAGTAGTGGACATTCAACAGATGATAGGTAGCCGAACTAGGGCACGGTACGATATGGTGTTGTAAAGTACTCAAGTGTCAGTGACTCTAATTCAGCCTCTCAGTGTATAGTTTTTTCATGTTGGGTTATTTGCTCGTTTTGATAATTTGCATTTTATTTCACGATCTTATAATAATTGTAGCTCTACCTATGTACCAGTCCTGACCTATGGATGTGAATCATGGGCAATGACAACAGCCCACAGAAGCCAGCTTCAGACCTCAGAAATGAGATATCTGAGAAAGGTGGTCCAAGTGACAAGACAAGAAAGGATAAAGTTCGCAACCAGAAAATACGTCAAGATCTTGAAATCCAGGCCTTACAAACTCTAGTGGATCAATCACAGTTACGATGGTTGGGTCATGAATACAGACTGGGAGAAAATCTGCCACTATGGCAGGCACGAGAGGCTAAGAACCAGGAAACCAGACTGCCAGGGCGAGTCAAGGTCACGTGGGAAGACAACATCAGACAGTCCCTGATGGATAGAGGACTGGAATCAACCAAAGCCAGAAAGAAAACTGCTGATAGAGAAGTCTAAATGATCTCTCTGGCAAACTTCTACACTCCGAGGTAGAAAGAAGAAGTGTGACTAAGTAAGTAATAATAATTGTACATACTGCTAATTTTTTTACTCCTAAGATCACTTTTGTGTTCAAACAAACAAGAACAAGTGTACTTTTATTTTAATGGCTACATGTAGGCGGTTCAAGTATATGTATGTACACCGTAACAACTGAAGGCCACTGGTTCATAGTTTGTTGTTGGTAATTTATAGTTCAGTAACTGTCACAAGTGCAGCTACCATTTCATAATCAGTCATACACAGAAATAGAACTGCCATTAACATAATTGTGGCATGCAATGTCTAACTACTACACATTTATTCCTACAAGAATACATTTTGTCATTTTCAGTGTTTAAAAAAACTTTACCTCCATGATTCCCCCACTAGTATCCAAATCCCATAGTTCAGCGTTCGACATGGTTCTCTTTACCGGCTACTTTAGCTGTATATAAATCCAAACACTGTTCCTTGGCAATGACTTCACAATTCACGCGAGGAAACAGCTTCACAGTTGGGCATCTCCTAACGGTCTTTAGTCGACAAACAAAAACACTGCTGAAGTTGATGAACTCGATAGGTTTGCAGCCCTGAAACACGACACACTCAACTCATTTTCGCCTAAACTCATTGCGAATCCACAACAATTGAGTCTAAGGATTATAACATTACGTTTAAAGAATCCGACATTGGCATATGACGGTTACCATTTGGAAAAATCTTTCACAGTTGGGAATCCATCTCCTAAGAAAAAGATCGTCACCCAACAAAAATACTGCACAACTCGATCACTTTCCAGCCACGAAACACGACAAACTCAACTCCAATGCGCCTAAATTCACTACAAATCCACAACAATTACATCTCAACTTTACAACAGTACATCCAGAAAAATCGACAGTGGAGTGTGACGGTTACAGTTGCCGATATTGTACAGGCATCCCTGTGTGTTTGGAGAAAGTTGGCGCAAAATGTCTGACTCTTTATCGCGCTTGCCTACATACGGGCTCGCCCTCAGTGAGCATGCGCGACTTCTGCTTTTTTTTTTTCCCCTTAGACAACTGCCTTCACCTTCCTTAGTGGGTTGATCCTAAAACTTTGTAACATTCGAAAACTACAAAACAAAACTTATGCTATGGTAGCTTCATTTTCTTCTTCTCTGTTCACCGGCGGAAAGTCCTGGTTGTTCATCCTTTTGGACTTTGTGCCAGAGAATAGAGTTTTGCGTGTGTATCCGTTTTACTGACTTATTTGTGTGTAGTTGCTCCTTGCCGCACGGGCAGTTGCACACCGACTTTGAAGGAAGTACCAAATTAGTCGACTCCTACGACATGCTTGTTGGGGAGGCAGTGGGTCTTTTCTTGTTTTCCCCATAATGGGGCCCTGGAACCCAAACGGGGAGTTAGGGTAGCAAGTGATGACGTCCCGAGGATGAACTGCGTTGCACACGGCTTTATCCCAAATGGCTAGGTCTCACTGCTGCCTGCCGAGAATGTCCAACAAGGGACGAACTCCGTAGCTCCAGTGAGGATCTCCAAGGATCTCGATAAACGCACCACTTGTGTATTGAACGTGGGGCAAACGGCTTGACCACTTCGCAACAGAGACCTCTGCGTCTAAGAGAATCCCCAAAATTAACGTTGTTGAGAGAGATCTAAGCTGCTGGACTAGATGTCATCTACGAATTGGAGAAGACTGCAGAGCATAGAATTAATAGATTGCTAGTCCGATGTGACATAAAGACAGGACAGGCAGGGGCGTAGCTAGGGTATTTGGCGCCCATGGTGGAAAAGGGGCAGCGGGGTCATACGTTTTTCAAAATTTGCATTAGCCTTTGCTCAGTTTTGGGGCTTCGTGAAAGACGTTGTAATGGAATTAATTAATTCATTCATTCATTCAGTAGCATGTCCCTCGCGGAACCTCGCTGCCATAACAACCCTCCGGAAAACCTTCCTATCCTGAGCAAGATGTCCTGCGTCTGATACACCCATCTGGAGATCATCTGCCACATCCTGCACCCATCTTCTCCTTGGCCTTCCTCTTCCTCTCTTCCCCGGCATATACCCCTCCATTATTGTTCTCTCTAGACTTCCATGACGTTTCAAGTGACCAAAATATTTCAATTTTCTTTGTTTTATTGTCTTTACTAGCCAACCCTCTTCAAATTCAGCTCTTGAAGTATGGATGCATTTGTTCTTTTCTTTACCCAAGATATTCTTAGAACCTGTCTGTAACATTTATATTCAAATGCATTTATGCGCTGTTCCGCTTGTTTAGTAAGTGTCCAGGTCTCACAGGCGTATGTTGCAATGGGAAAGATGCATGCTCTTAAAAATTAATTAATTAGCCTGTTTAATTCCTTTGCAAGTAAAATTCAAAGGTTTCCCCACATCTTGGTTGCCAGCAGCCTTGATACATTCAGAAGGATGTCGTTGAGGCCTGGTAACCCAGTCTAAAATGAGCACCAAGAAATGTCCCTGGAATTAAAAGCAGTTGCTGATGTGAATCCCATCAACCAATGAGTGCCGACAGGTCTATAAAATATCGGATCCTGCACTTTCTTAGACTTCACATCTTTACTGACTTAATCGCTCCTGCGGCCTTTCTCAGTCATCAGGTCTTTACTGACTTAATCACTCATGCAGCCTTTCTCAGACATCAAGTCTCTACTCACTTTAGCCACTCCTGCAGCCTTTCTCAGACATCATGTCTCTACTCACTTTAGCGACTCCTGCAGCCTTTCTCAGACATCAGGTCTTTACTGACTTAATCACTCATGCAGCCTTTCTCAGACATCAAGTCTCTACTCACTTTAGCCACTCCTGCAGCCTTTCAGACATCATGTCTCTACTCACTTTAGCGACTCCTGCAGCCTTTCTCAGACATCAGGTCTTTACTGACTTAATCACTCCTGCAGCCTTTCTCGGACATCATGTCTTTACTGACGTAATCACTCCTGCAGCCTTTCTCAGACATCAGGTCTTTACTGACTTAATCACTCCTGCAGCCTTTCTCAGACATCAGGTCTTTACTAACTTAATTACTCCTGCAGCCTTTCTCAGACTTCACGTCTTTACTAACTTAATCACTCCTGAATCCGATCTCAGACATCACGACTTTACGGACTTAATCACTCCTGCAGCCTTTCTCAGACATCAGGTCTTTACTGACTTAATCACTCCTGCAGCCTTTCTCAGACATCATGTCTCTACTCACTTAGCCTTTCTTAGACATTATGTCTTTTGTTCACTTTAGCCACTCCTGCAGCCTTTCTCAGACATCAGGTCTTTACTGACTTAATCACTCCTGCAGCCTTTCTTAGACATTATGTCTTTGTTCACTTTAGCCACTCCTACAGCCTTTCTTCTCAGACACTAAGTCTTTGTTAAATTTAGCCACTCCTGCAGCCTTTCTCAGACATTATATCTTTGTTCACTTTAGCCACTCCTGCAGTCTATGAACAGGCAGATAGATTGGCTGGTTCTGTACCACTTGTTGGTGAACTGATGCATGACAGGCTAGATGTTGTGAGGGCCCTTTGGAAGCGAGTTAACAGTCTAGAGGAACAGACAGATCATGAAGGTCTGAGGAGAATGGCACTGTACGGAGTTACAAGGGGACTCACCTTAGCCACTCCTGCAACCTTTCTCATACATCATATCTTTACTCACTTAGCCACTTGCAGCCTTTCTCATACATCATATCTTTCTCTTTTTAGCCACTCACGCAGCATTTCTCAGACACCATGTCTTTACTCACTTCAGCAACTCCTGCGGCCTTTCTCAGACACCATATTTTTACTCATTTTAGCCACATGCAGCCTTTCTCAGACATCTTGTCTTTACTCACTTCTGCAGCCTTTCTCAGACATCTTTCTTTATTCACTTTAGCCACTTGCATCCTTTCTCAGACATCTTGTCTTTACTCACTTTAGCCACTTGCATCCTTTCTCAGACATCTTGTCTTTATTCACTTTAGCCACTTGCATCCTTTCTCAGACATCTTGTCTTTATTCACTTTAGCCACATGCAGCCTTTCTCAGACATCTTGTCTTTATTCACTTCTGCAGCCTTTCTCAGACATCTTTCTTTATTCACTTTAGCCACTTGCATCCTTTCTCAGACATCTTATCTTTACTCACCTTAGCCACTCCTGCAGCCTTTCTCAGACATCTTGTCTTTACTCACCTTAGCCACTCCTGCAGCCTTTCTCAGACATCTACTGAAGGTGTACAGAGAAGAAGATTTGTCGTACAGGTTTTCAAAGATATAATACATGTTTTCTAATTGCATTATTGTCCATCTGTGTCGTATGCTGATGAAAACTTTCTAGCTTCTCCATATTAGTATTCACTGGCCGTAAATTCCTGCGGAAAGTTCTGGTTGTCCGTCCACTTTTGAACATGTTGCAGAACTTCAGTTTTGCATGCACATCCATTTATAGATCTGGCTTACTGGTAAGCAGACAGTCAGTTCCTCGCCTCTCTGGCAGAAACACTCAAGACTACCCCTTTTATGACATGCTTGTTGGCAGGTGATGCCATTTTTTTTTGCAAAAAATGAGGCATCCGAAACCCTTGCTCTTCTTCTTCCCTCTACTTCTGGAATGCCTGGCAGCATCGGGGCAGAAACAAATCTCTGCAACAGGCCCTTCTGTTGATTTCACACATAGTACTTTTCAGTGTCTCCGATATTTCTGCATCCATCTTTTAGGTGGTTGGCCTTTGGCTCTGTTATCTGTATAACATTGCTCTTTGTGGTGCCCTGTCTGCTGCCAGTCCTGTTACATGACCAAACCATCAGATCTGTTGTCTAAGGATAAATTGCAGTATTGGTTCTCTGGGACCTCTTCTCCAGATATCATTGTTTCTAAATCTTTCCTTTTTACACCCTGCATTACATATAAACATTTCATGTCTATCGTGACTATTCTTTCGTTCGCCTGAAATAAGTTGTCTATATCAGTAGTTTTGTCTTTTGTATAAATTTCACTGTCGTTAGTTCATTCAGTGGTCCATACGGTTTACGTTCCACTGTTGTTCTTTCTGGCCAAAAGGTTTACCTTAATGTGTCAAATTCGGTGCAGTCCTGGAGTACATGCTCTGCTGTCTGGGGCACCTTTCCACAGGTGCACATGGCTGATACACCTATCTTGAATTTTGTGTACATGTGGTTACGTAATCGGTTGTGCCCTGTTCTGAGGCGGAGGATAATGACTTGTTCTGGTCTGTCCATAATAAAATAGTCATCTTGTGCTGGGGCTGGTGGTTTCCTGATCGATTTAATGATTCTTTTCTTTTGGTGGTATGTGACTGGTACATCCGGCTGCACTTTTGTCGCACCTTTCCTTGCCAGTTGATCAGCTTTCTCATTTCCAGGCCCCCCACAATGAGATGGTATCCACTGCATTACGACTCTTCGCTGAAGGCTGAGTTGTGTCAGCAGTGTTTGCAATTCTGGTAGTTTCCTAGACTGGAGTGCTTCAAGTACAGGTTTAGCATCTGTCAGCATTACCACATATGTGAGCCATGATTGGTATTTAGTAGTTTCACTATTTCTTCTGAAGACAGTGTCCATGTTTGACACTGATATCACAGCAATGGTAAAAATACAGAGCTCTTTTAGTGTTCATATTCACATACTGGCACTTCAGTACAGTTGCCATCTGTCATATAACATGATTCGCCTTAGTGCATCTTTGTTGTAGTTCTTTGTTTCATTGTTTTCTAAAAAATACTCCCAGAACCCATGTGGGGATTTCATGTTTTTAAACAGCAGCAAAGCAGTCTCATTATATTCATCATAAGTAATTATCAAATACAAAAAAAAGAACTAAAACAAAGAGCAAACATTAAAATGTGGCATTATTTTATAATACCCAGGAAAAAACAAAAGCAGTAAATGCCCAAATAAATCATGAATGCAAGTTTAAAACTGTGTACCTAAAACTTTCATTACTGAAATAAAATTACTTCACACATGCAGAAAAAAAAGACCATTTAAAACATAAGCAAAACACTACTGACACACCACTGGGGCCAGTACCTGGCAGCTCAGAACTCCTCCACTTCAGCTCCCGCCCCTCCCCCACATTTTTAGGGGTTGAACCCACCCCCCCCCCCCCCCCCCCCCCAATGTACAGAAGTTCTCTTTCAAGTATTTGTTTTCACATCACATATTACTGTATTCATTTGCCATTCATATTATTCCTCTTAATTTATTTTATCATTACAAACTTAAACAAGGTTAAGCGTCTCAAACAACCCCCCCCCCCCCAAAAAAAATTAGTAAAGAGACACTCCCCCTACTTCCCACACATTAATGGCATCCATTAAAACATGTCAATTTGAACTGAAACCCATACAAAGAAATCAAGCAAAACAAAATGGCACAAAAAAGCAGTCTGGGTAAAAATCGAAGTAAATATACACACAAAGAGAGTTGTAACATTTAAACATTCTAACTGCATCATGCACCAATTTCAATTATAATTTCTCTCTGTATTCAATTTTAAATAACAATAAATGATGAAGAAATTGAAAATGTCACAAACTTTGAATATCTAGGCTTTATTATAAACAACAATGGAGACTGTTTGACAGAAATTAAAAGGAGGATGGCCATAGCAATGCAAAGACTGAACAGCCTTAAAAGTCTATGGTTAAGCACCAGCAAGGAGATAAAAATTAGAATTTTGAGAGCATGCATCTTCCTTGTGGCTACATACGGCTGTGAGTCGTGGACTATCTCTCAGTCCTTAAGAAAGAGAATAGGGGCTTTTGAGCTGAAATGCTATAGAAAGATTCTCAGAATATCTTGGACAAAGAAGATGAGAAATATTGACATCTTAAAAGATCTGAAAATCAAGGAAGATTGGCTAATAAACAGCTGATGAGAAATATTGACATCTTAAAAGATCTGAACATCAAGGAAGATGGGCTAATAAGTAGCTGAACTCACCCCACACACGAAGAAGCATCTCTTGCGTGAGTTAATTGCAGCTGTGATACAAGTGGTTGGTTACGCAACTGCGCTCTAGCGGTAGTATTCAAAACTTTAAACCTTTCCCTCTCTCTCATAGGTGTATTATTCATTATCAATGTATATTCAAGGAAATTTACAAGAATGAAAGTGTATCCATCATTTTGAAAAACCCTGTATGTAAAGTGACTAGTGGCACACTATGAGGAATAGCAGTTAAGGTTTGGATGATGGATCAGCATCATGGCACAAGGGTAGTAGCCCATGTGGTCCGTTCTACTTCTGACTCAAGTCTAAGTCCGAAGAACCTCACCTCCAACAGCCAAGGGATTTTTTTCGGGCACAACAATACATATGGGTCTAACTACCCAGAGACAGATGCCCTCAAAGGAAGCTCCCCAGTTAGTCGACTCTTACGACATGCTTTTAGGGAGGCAGTGGGTCTATTCTTGTTTTCCCCACAATAGGGCCCCAGAACCCACACAATCTATGTAATGTGCCCTTTCTGAAACTGTCTGCCTTAGTATGGTAGGCCTAGAGGTTCTGCCAAAGAAACTGCTTCTAAGAAGGGCTCAGTGAGTCAAAACAGTTGAGAACCATGGCTCTACAGCATTTTCTGGTACACATTTTTTGGCTGGGTCGACTTGGGAGTGGAATTAAAAATATGCCTTGATGTGGACTTTAATCAGAGTATTCATTTACAGTCTGCAAGGCTGACAAGGGCTCTTGCTGAACACCTTAATTGCGTTCACCTTATAATACAAAGCCGTCTTTTCTCTTTATCGCTCTCTACGTTTTTTAAAATTACATGACAGTAATTACCATCTTCCCCCAACATTCACAGGCAATCATGTCTATTTATAAACCCTAGCTCTCTGAAGGCATTTATTATTTTTTTAAATGTTATAATACAATGTTATCTTTTGTCGTCTTTCACATTGTTTCTTCTTTCAAATGGAAGCAATTACATCTCCTTCGTCTTCACCAGCTGTGAACACTCGGGCGAAAAGTTATGGTTCTTCAACCACCTCTGGACGTTAAACTTGTTCCAGAACCAGACCGTTGCGTGCACATCCATTTTACAAATCTGCCTTATTTGTATGCAGATAGTTGATTCTTTGCTTGTCAGGCAGATGCACTCTGACTTTGAAGGAAGCTCCCAATTAGTCTATCATGCTTGTTGAGGGGGGGGGGGGGGGGGGGGGGGGGGGGGGGGGGGGGGTTTTTCCCCACAATGGGGTCCCAGAACCCACACAGGAAACATCTACTGTCTTAAATGGTGGATGATGTCACTTTATAATACTCCATATTTTACTAATACATTCATCAAATTTGTCAATCTCATAACATAAAATTATCTTTGTCATCTTCTACTTTGTCTCCATGACAAAGAAATAACTATCAAAATATCAAGTGCTTTTTAAAAAAAATATAATTTTCAAGAAAAATACACAAAACAATAAATAAATAAAAACAAACATCATCAGATAATATGAGCAGAATTGTTCTTTGTCTCAATGAACAAAAATAATCTCTGGAGGACTTAGCCTTAATGACTGTAAGTAAAGAAGGAGTCAAGGACCCTCTCTCCTACCAACGTGGTAAACTTCCCATTTTAGGCTAGGTCAACCTGAGAGCCAAGGTCAGTTTTGAAAGGGGGGAGCCCATCTCAATGCAGATTAAAACCTAAGACCACTGGGCCAAACAGCGAGCGTCTCATGCCTAGAATGCTGTCAACACTCAAACACTTGGTTAGACAACTATCACAATCTATGTAAATGTTGAATTGAGAATCGACAGAAATTTGGCATTCTCATAAGTGGTCCCCATCTTCAAGCAGAAAGTGAGTTCCAATTCTGATGGTACTAGTAATTGTCTTGTCTGTTTGTACATCTGCCTCGCCATTCCTTTGACTGCTGAGCGTCTGCCAGATCCCCTGATAACTTCCCGCAGCGCCATTCTCCTCAGACAGCAATGATTTTTTTTTGGCTGGCAATAATGTGATAAAAGCCTGGCCAAGTTATAAGCAAGAACCAGCAATAAATACACTAGCTGAAGAGGTGGCATTGTCAATCAACAACAAAAAAGAAGACACATAATTTTAACACAGTCTGCCACATACATAACTTAAATGTAGGCACATATACATATGTACAAATACATGCATTTTACAAATTAGTCATTTAGAACATAAAACTAACAAATATGTCAGAAATAAAATATAAAAATTTGCAGGACATCAGAAGTCTGTCTTGGCAGTGGTAAAATGTTGCAAGCTAGCTTGGTTTGGGCATGTGGTGAGACATGACTCGATTGCAAAGACCTTATTTCAAGGAACATTGGGGGGTGTAGTACAAGAAGAGTAGGGCAAAGAAAAAAAAAACTCTGGAATGACAACAACAAGAAACGGGCAGGACTAACCTATTACACTTCTTCTATTCATCCTGTGGAAGACAGAGAAAGATGGCCGGTTCTGTGTGCTAGTGCTTCCGTCGATACACCTCCATGACATCTAATGGGTCAAGTGTTATGTTACATATATATACAAATCAAACATAAAAAGGTCTGGAATGCCAATACATCATCCATGCTTTATCTTCCAACAGTGGTTCTTTGCTACTAAACTTAGAAGACCAAATGCAATATGAAGCTCCTATTTTCTAGTGTTTAGCCTAGAAGACTAAGCACCGGATCCATTACCTAGAGTGCAACATTAATTTGCCCCTCTCAATACTGCCCTGGAATTCTTTAAACGTGCAACATGAAGTTCCTATCACCTCGCCTTTATTCCACAAGATTAGGCCCCTCAATCACTACCCAGGCACCAGGGAAGGAGTTCAGCAACAGCATACCATTGACTGCTGCACCCCCCCCAACACTGATACTTTTCTTCAAATCAGCAACAGACAACACATCACTGACCTTGTCACCACAAGAACCTAACATTTGTAGGTCATGACATCCTCGTTGGATATCCAAACAAATGTTTTTTTTTCTATTGGCCGCTGATATTAAAAAAAAATACTTTTTATAATGGTTTTTAAATGCTGACAAAAGACAAAATGATCTGCAGCCATTCCAACAGACCCAATCGCCTGGTTTACAAGCATGTGGCAAAGTGCACACATTACTATTAGTTGACGCCGTACACTTTGGTAGGTGAGATTTGGACATGTGCTTTTCTTAAAAAATATAAATGTTATTTTTAGTTTGCTATAGTTGACCGTTGCGCAGTTATGCATGGGTGAATCAGAATGTGACGTCAGTTTAGGTCGGGGGGCGGTGAGATGGTGTTGAGGGAGGGGGGGGGGGCTTTTAAAATGTATAAAGATTTTAAAAAGGATGTAATCAAAAAACACAAACAGAGTGAAGAATCCAATGGTTTACATTCAGGGCTGCTGAAAAGAATACATGTACTGGTTGACTCATGCCGTAACCTTTATCACTGAGGCTTATGGGAAAATATGACATCAACTTGGCTTTTCTTCACAGGAAAATACCCCTAAATGTTATTTTTAGCTAACATATTTATATCCTGACCGTCTGCGCAGACGGATCTCAGCCAACAACATAAACTATGTATCTCGCAAACACATTGTAGAAAAGTGGAAAAGTGACATTTACAAGGAGTTGTCAGTTTTGCATCTTCCCGGTGAGACAGGGTTAAACACCTCCAAACTCCTTAATCTTTTCAAAATATCATCTGGTGTAGCACAATTGGAAATGTGGAGCCCTTGGACAAAAACCAGTTTAAGAACCACTGCTGTAGACACGGCTGGTTCTTTCTTTCTACAGTTCTTTGCTGTCTACCCACACATGTTGTTTCAACATATGGAGTCTCAATCTCACTCATTTCAAAGTACAATCAAAGACTCGCCCACACATGTTGTTTCAACATATGGAGTCTCAATCTCACTCATTTCAAAGTACAATCAAAGACTCGCCCATACATGTTGTTCCAAAAGTTGGAGTCTCAGTATCACTAATCATTTTAAATTACAATCTTAGACTCCCCCCCCCCCCCCCCCCCATGCTCTGTTTTAACAGCAAAAGTCACAGTCTTACTCCTTTCAAAGTACAATCAAAGACTCGCCCACACATGTTGTTTCAAAAGTTAGTCTCAGTCTTACACTTCATTTCAAATTACAATCAAAGACTCGCCCCTACACACTGATTCAACAGCCAGAGTCTCAGTCTTACCCCTCAAATATTAAATTTTCCTACAATGGAGTCTCAATCAAATTACAGCTCACCCCCCCTGTTTTAACAGCCCTCCAATCATCGCCCCTCACACACTGTTTTAACCTAGAGTTCCCTAACCTGATACAACACACTGGAGCCTCTCAATCTCCCTTCAAATTACAATCACACACTGTTTTAACAGCTAGAGTCTTCATCTCCTTACAACCATAGACTCATACACACTGTTTTAACAGCTAGTCTTATTTCTCATTACAATCACAGACTCGCCCCTAACACACTGTTTTAACAGCTAGAGTCTTATTTCTCCTTACAACCATAGACTCATTCCTCACACACTGATTCAACGCCTTGAGACTCAGTCTTACTCCTCATTTCAAATTACAATCACAGACTCGCCCCTCACACACTGTTTTAACAGCTAGAGTCTTATTTCTCCTTACAACCATAGACTCATTCCTCACACACTGATTCAATGCCTTGAGAATCAGTCTTACTCCTCATTTCAAATTACAATCACAGACTCGCCCCTCACACACTGTTTTAACAGCTAGAGTCTCATTTCTCCTTACAACCATAGACTCATTCACACACTGCCTTGAGAATGAGTCTTACTCCTCATTTCAAATTACAATCACAGACTCGCCCCCTCACAAATTACAATCACGCACTCATTTCTACAATCACTCCTGACTGACCCTCAAAATGAAGAGAGAAAAAAACAACTTAAAACTTCTTAATTCAGAATTAGCAGTTTCATGTCATTTAAACATAAAGAATAGCATTAGTTCAACAAAACAATAAGATAAAGTGTTATTTATAACAGGCTTTCCCAACTAGTCATTGGCTGAATTTTGTCTAATCATACTTCTTCATTCACCCTTAAAATGGTGGTTGGAATACTGTGTTGTGGTTTACAGCTAGGCTGTAATATCTGCACCTTTCATACTAGCACATCTGATTTCAGTAAGTCCTTAACATCTTATACGACATGGTTTTCCTACCCCCCCCCCCCCACGAGTCTGAGGATCCCCCACCCCCCCATGAGTATGAGGATTTAGGGCTGCATGGCTAGCACTCCCACCATGGACTGTGCAGGTAAGGCTGTTTTGTTTAATTCTGCCCCCCCCCTCCAGAAAAACTCCATCATCTTACCTGGGGGCAAACCCGGGTCTCCTGCATAAGAAAAGGATGCTGTAACCGCCCGGCCAGGCACTCCTTATTCTGTCTAAAAACTGGTGTGTAAAAGCCAAGACACTATTTCACACCACTGGTACATCTGGCATATTGTGTCAGACCAACATTTTATAGACCAATCAACAATTGATGTGGTCTGCCATTACTGACAGATTAGCTGCTGCCGATCCTCTAGGCAGTGAGCTACTTTATGATCAAGGCTCTCTGGGATCAAACGAATAATGTAATAATAACACACAGAGAAACCATTCACTAAAATACCAATTCAACCACGCAATGAGCAGAGTTTTGGAAGATATTCAACAATAAGAGGAGAAACAAGCGGACTTTTAATCAGGTTGCAACAACTCCCCCAACTTTACCGAGCATTTAAATTTGGGTCTCGCACCTGAGAGCCAGCGTTTTTAAAGCTCAACCAGCAGCCAATCAAAAGCTTTCACTACATCTGTTTCATCGTAAAGTAGCTCACTGTCCAAGAGAGCAGCAGCAGCAGCCAATCTACCAGCCCGTTCATTTTCCCACATTCCAGAATTTCAAGCAAACATTTATGACACTAATTATAACAAGTTTAAAACCGTATAGGATCGTTACAGATACCAAATTTTTTCAACTCACATTTCCACAATGTAATGATGACCCCAACATCAGTTCATGTTTACAAACATTTGCACACACAATAATGACTTAATTGTGACTTTTATAATTTACATAGACAGTACAACAAGGGGATAAAAGCCCCGATTGCAACAAATACTGGAAAGAGCATGGCACTTGTGTCGTCTGCGGCGTATGGGTCTTTAATCCTGGGGCCTGATGGTTTCCGGGACTTCTGATGTTTGATACTGGGGGACTCTTCGTCTTCATCATCGTCCTCTTCAACCACATCAGCTCCAGGCATTGTAGGAAGTTTTGGTACGTCTGCAAAATTATTTAAAATGTATTAAAGGGAAATAGAAAGACTGTTTCATAAAGAAAAAACTTTCTGTTTGTGATAACGCTGTTTGTTTGTTTGTGTTACCGGCTGTACACAGCCAGGCAGAAAGACCTGGTTGTTTATCCATTTTTGGACTTTGGTTTTGTTCCAAGGACCTGAGTTGTGGACGTGCATCTGTTTTTACCAACCTTATTTGTATGCAGACTGCTGGTTCCTCGCCTCTCAGATGCACTCTGACTTTCAAGAAAGCCCCCAATAAGTTGACTCTTACAAAATGCTTGTTAGGGAGGCAGTGGGTCTATTCCCCCCCCCCCCCCAAACTGGGGCAGCGGAATCCACATGGGGAATGTCTTAACTCTAATATACGGGTCAATCACCATATGCCAGACATGCCTAAAAGAATGAAGACCTTTTTTTGATGCAAGACTTTCTCTCTTATTTCTAAGACTATCGTGTGCATGGGGTTTCATAGCAAAGGCGAATGGACGTCGCCTAGGCATATATGATATCACATCTACTTTGAGAATAGAGGTGGAGGCAGTCTCTGCTGCCTTCCACTGGCTTTTTCAGCTGTACACACTGTACACACATGTCATGATTGTAACTGACTCACAGAGAATGCTGATAAAGGTGAAAACAGGCATGCTTCGTTCAGAGTGGCAAGCATCACTTCAGAGGTCCCGGGTAGTTAGCATCCTTTAGATATTTTCTCCAGGTCATGCTGGTGTGTTAGGAAATGAGCAGGCAGATAGACTGGCTGGCTCTGGACCATTTAGTGGTGATAGATGTATGACAAGTTAGATATTGTGAGTTCCCTTTGGCAGCGAGTGAACAGTGCGGAGGCGCAGATAGATCATTAAGGTCTAAGAAGAATGGTGCTGGGAAGAGTTACCAGGGAATCTGGCTGACGCTCAACACTCAGGGGAAGGATGAAACGAATATACAATCAGTACCATCGGAATTGAAACTCTCCGCTTGCAGCTGAAGATGGAGACTGAGCACTTATGGGCGAGCCCCGAGTGCTGTGATATCGATTCTTAATTCAACATTCAATCTAAGACTAACATTTAATACACACAGAGCAAGCTGCTTAAGGCAATCTCAAATGCAGCGAATTTCTGTTGTGAAGAACAGTTTGTTTATCCCTCGCAATTTTTCTTGCTTGAATTCTTATCTAGATAAGAGGAATTTATAAGAAGAAGAATCACTTCTTGGCTCCCTGGTGAGTTCTTATCAAGTCCGCGATGTAAATGGACAGAACAAGCTGCAAGCAGTAGACAGCATTGTGGAACAATGTACGAAAAGATACTAAATGACTTACCATCAACTGTGCCCCTCATCACATAAATGGCATTCACCTTTGGATTGTCCAGGTCCCCCTGTGACAGAACAACAACAGAAATCAGTTTGCTATATTTACTTTTTCAGAACCAGAAGGTTTCATGGGAAAATGTATAAAAAATAGTGATTTTTACTATTCGGTGGCCGAATAAGAATAACGGGATCAACTTTTCGACCGAAACAAATGGGTATAAAATATTTATTTTAAACAAAAAAACCCACATTCATAATGTCAAATGTACGCTGAACGTTAACTTCACATAAAGTAGCACAGAATAGTCATTTTCTTCTTTAGCATTCTGAGCCCTTGAGGTTTACTGATGCAGATATCACTCATCTACATTCATTTCTTTGGCTGGACATAATCTCTTGATCTTCTTTTCTGTCTGCCTTGAGGTCTACGACCATTTATCTCTCAGGTGTATACAGTTTTACTTCTCTGTCATCTGACATTCTTTCAATATGCCCCAACCATTTTAGTCTGTTAGCTCTCATTATGCCAGTGATAAATAGTGATTTAAACAGATTATGTGTTACTTTGTTGCTTCTCCCTCTCCATTTCCCGCAGTTAGCATCTTTGATGGATCCAAAGATTTGTCGTAAGGATGTGTTCAAAACCTGTAATAAGGCCTCATCTTTTTTATTTCTGCTTCAAAGTTTCAGAGCCATATAACACGACTGGTCTAATCAATGTTTTATATATTTTGATCTTGGTCTTGCGAGACAGACACTTTGACTTTAGCAGATGTTGAAGGGCATAGTATACTTTTTATCTAGACTGTATTTTAGATTGTATTTCTTCTCTCAGCATGTTGGAGCAGTTGAAGTTTGCACCCAAAGTACTTATGTTTCCGTTCGTTTGATTTTCATATTATCGACTTGGATGTGGACAGAGTTTATATTCTTTCCATGTCTAGTTAGTATTCGTACAGAATAGTAAACATTTAAAAACATTTTATGTTTTGCATCCGTCAGTCAGTCTGTGTTAACTAATAACTAGGACTGAAAGAATCCTAAGTATTACAACAAGTAACTAAACTTGGAAATTGTCACTGACAGCTTAGTTAATGCATGAAAGCTGCATTAGCTTTCAACAAAACCAATCTTTCCATGTTGTCAGTATTGATGCCGTATATGCAGAAGCGGGTGTAAGGTAACTACTATTCGTATTCGGCCCGACCACAACTATTCGGCCGAATACAGAATAGTCAATAGGTCCACTATTCAGCCCCGAAGCGAATATTATGTACAGCCCTAGTGAAAATCATCAATTCATTACTATACTTCTTTTTTGTTCACCAGCTGTGAACGGCTCCTGTGAAAAGTCGGCTGTTCATGCAATTTGACTTTAACTTTATGGCAAGACCTGAGTTTTGCGTTTACATCTATTTTACTGGCTTATTTCTTTGCAGTTGGTTGTTCCTTCCCACTCGGGCAGATGCACTTTGAGTTCGAAGGAACCCCCAGTTAGTCGACTTTGGCAGGTTTTTTTCGGGTAGGCAGTGGGTGTATACTTGTTTTTCTTTTCCAGAAAAGGCAACCATCCTGTGGTGTTCTCTGTTACAGCTGATGTTCCAAGCATCAAAATAAATGGCAGGGACATTGAGAGAAAATGCAGACTGTGGTACCTGGGAATAATCTTTGACAGAAGTGTCTTTCAAGGATCACACAGAGGTGGTTGTATCAAAGGCTCAAAAAGGTCTTAATGCACTAAAGATTATGGTAGCGATGGACATAGAGCAGAGAATGCTGTTTACCTTATACCCGAACTTAACAATCTCAGTGATTGATTATGGACTGGGTTTGCTCACTGTCTAGAATATTTACCACAAGCAAACATTTGAGGTACGATACAGAGATGGTTTTAATGTGTTTGCAAAATTCATCGTGACACCACAGGACAGGTCTCCAGTGGATGACAGATGGGAGGAGATGTGGACGATCTAAGGAAACATGGAGAAACACAACAGAATGGGAAGTGGAAGAAACTAAAATGACATGGAACAACATAGAAAAGTAGCAGACCAACAACAATAGAGATCACTTGTGAATACCAACAGCAATATGAAGAGTTTATACATCAGGAATCCTAACAACAATTAACCATTCCGACATCGGTACAGCATTACTGTACTAACCTTAATAAACCATTTCGACATCGGTACAGCAATACTAACCTTAATAAACCATTTCGACATCGGTACAGCAATACTAACCTTAATGAACCATTCCGACATCGGTACAGCAATACTAACCTTAATGAACCATTCCGACATTGGTACAGCAATACTAACCTTAATGAACCATTCTGACATCGGTACAGCAATACTAACCTTAATGAACCATTCCGACATCGGTACAGCAATACTAACCTTAATGAACCATTCCAACATCGGTACAGCAATACTGTACTAACCTTAATGAACCATTCCGACATCGGTACAGCAATACTAACCTTAATGAACTCAACAGTGATTTTATTTCCATCGATCTGTGAAGACTCTCCATTAACTCGCAGCTTTCCTCCACGTATCGTGAAAGGAATCATTTCATCGTGAGCAACCCCTCTGCCGACCTTGGCATATATGTCAAGCTCGCTGACAATCGTATGCTCCCCGTTTAATACAACATCAAAAACCTGGAAAAGAAAACACAGAAAAACTTACATGTTTTCTTCAGACTACAGAGTTCATATCAAACAAGGAGACATGAAACATCTTAGCCCTCACTGGATTATGATCTCAACATCTTGCATTCACTAGCTGCAAATTCTGGTGGACAGTTCTGGTTGTTCATTCCTTCTTGACTTTAGTCTTGCTCCAGAACTTGAGTTTTGCGTGCACATCTGTTTTGCAAATCTGACTTTTTGTATGCAGACTGCTGGTTCCTCGCCACTCAGGCAGAAGCACTCCGACTTCGAAGGTTTACTAATTACTGATTTAAGAATCGACATCATAGAACACCGGGCATACCCATAGGTGCTCCGTCTCTCGCAGCAAATGTCTTAAAGTGTAGATGCTGTTCCCATAGCACACTGATTATACACGTCGTTTTCTTTTCCTCTCATCCATCCCTCAACACTTAATTCCTTGTTCACACATTCTTGCACATGTTATTTCATCTAATCTAGTGTCTTCTGTCAACAGTTAATTATACATGGTCTTTAGAGTATTTTCCTTGTCCAGTAAAGAGTTTTCCTGTAGCTTTCGCTTTTGTAGCCAGAAAATCGGCTCTTTCATCCCCTCACACTCCTGCATATCCCAGACAGTATATCCACGTGATTCCATGTAATGTTCGCATACTGATACATGGTATCCACTCATGCCACATTAGTCCATTTTGAACCTTCCGCCCAGTGGATCCCGGCTCACTGCGGCATACCAGGAAATGAGCTAGCAGACAAACTTGCACAAAATGGAACAAAGAAGAAACAACACGCCCATTCATTGTCATTACCAGAAATCAAAACACTTATCAAAGGAAAATACCAAGGATTGTGGAGAGAACAAACCAACAGTAAACATCCACAAGACCCTATCAGCAGACTCAACAGAAAGCAACATACAACAATTTTCCGTCTACGAACAGGACACTGCAGGCTCAACTACCACATGCATAAAATAAAGATTGTACAGTCCCCACAGTGTGCCTGTCAGACAGGACCACAAAACACCTCAGCACATTCTGCAGACCTGCCCACTCTACCTGCAACTTCGAAAAGACACCTGGCCTCAAGAGCAGAGTGTGCAGAGCAAGCTATGGGGAACCATGCAGGACCTGCAGCTGACATGCGAGTTCATAGAGGCAACCCACCTGATGGTCTGATCTGAGCATACGAAACCGAACGCAAAGAAGAAGAAGAACCTTCTGCAATGCCGACTGAGAATCAGACACAATAATTCCTCTGGTAACTTTGTTTTCTGCTATTCAATCCAGAGCTGCAGTGATTGCCTCCACTTCCATTCTCATGCTTGAAGTTGTAGAAAAAAAAACTTGATTTTGTTCTGCCACAATCTTTCCCATCTTTCAGTTGCTGTACCTCTAATTCTGCCATTCCGTTACACCACTCACTACATTCTCTTCCTAGAGTGATCATGATCTGATGGAAACTGCTGTTGTGGGTGTTCGTGTCGATTCATTCCTGACCCCTGTGTATTTGCTTGACCGAGGCCGGCCTCTAGACGGTATTTTCAGCTAGTGCTATCCATGACTTTCCTCTTTTCAATCAGTCTCCTCTCAAATCATTCAGATTACCATGCAGCGGATGCCTTTTATCATTGGTAACTCGCATATAGATCTTGGCTTGTGCCAGTCTAGATGTTACCAATGTCAACGTAAGCATATACCTCATTGTTCTGATTGGAGTATCTCGTGTGCAACCCAAGACGATTCTTATTTCTTCATTTTGAATCCATTCAAGCTTTGAACACTGTTAAGTCGACAGGGTTAATATTTCTAGGCCATAATCAATTGCAGAAAGGACCAAACGGCTGAACAATAAGACCAACTGTCTCTGTTCTAAGTGTAGCAAGAGGTAGACAATAAAACAAGTGGAAGGACAGCATTAAAAGACAGACAAACAGCAGTCTGAGAGAGTGTACTACCAATAAAAGAAACAGAGTGTGTTGGAGATTCATTGCAATCAACCTTTACTGTAGAGATGATACTTGACTGACTACATACATTAGCATTTTTATAGACCAATCAACATTTAGTGGGTAATATGGTCAACATCTTGGCCAGCCACCTTTACTTCCCTGATCATTATCTAAGATAGATAATAAGTAACAAAGTCAGAAGAAAAACTAGATTATTATGGCCTGGAGAGGATGAGGCACTTGGGTGTGACCAGAGGGTCTGGCCGGCTCACTTCACTTAGAGGAAAGGTGAGACATAACCAGACTGCGACTGGTACCGTTAGCATTAGGACTGCGCTGGCTGCTAAAGACAGGGAGAGAGCGCATATGGAATGCTGTGATATCAATTCTTGACTCAACTTAACTCTATCTAAGACATATATAAAGAGATATATAAAGACAGATTCATAGATGATAACAATGGTTACTAATTGAGTAATATCATCCCTGTGTGGTTTCCAAGGCCCATTGTATTGTAGGGAAAACAAAAACAGACCCACTGCCTCCCCAACAAGCATGTCCTAATTTGGAGCTAGGCAACGAACCAAGAATGTGCATAAAAATAAGCCAGATATGAAAAATGGATGTGCATGTGAGTTGATTCTGGAGCAAGACTAAAGTCCAAAAGTGGATGAACAACCAGAACTTTCTGCCAGAGTTTACAGTCGGTCAACTTGAAGAAGAGTAGTAAAACTATTCCCTCTGTTTAAGAAAAAAAAAAAAATAAGTGACAAGTCAGTGTAAGAAATAGTAACTGCCATTGCTGCCTTTACTTACCACTTTCACAGAGTGGGGGAGGGGTTCCTTTAAGCCTAAGGATTAAAAGCTGCCTGGCTAGTGCTGTCGCCATGGACTGTGCAGGTTAAGGATTTATTTTTGCCCCCGACAGAAAAAAAAATCCCTAGCCTTACCCAAGATAATAACCCTGGTCTCCCATGAGACAGCCCTTTGTATCCGTTCAGCCGAATCTAAGAAATAGTGAACAGGCCCATACAACCCCTGTGTGAGTTCCAGGGCCCTATTTTGGGGGACAAAAGAACAGTCCCTCTGCCCCCTATCAAGCATGACGTAAAAGGCGACTAATCAGTGTTGATTCCCTGGAAGTCAGAGTACATCTGTCTGAAAGGCGAGGAACCAACAGTCTGCACAAAAATAAGCCAGATCTGTAAAAGAGATTTCATTCAAAAACTCAAGTTCTGGAACAAGTAACAAGATCTTGAAATGGGTGAACGACCAGAGTTTTGTACCAGAGTTTAAAGCCGGTGAAAGCTAAGAAGAGAAGATGAAAATCCCTACTATAGAAAAATGGAACAATTAACATGGGAAAATGAAAGTTCGAAGGATAGAATAAACAAAGATTGGTTCTTGATCAATATCCTCCCTCAGATGACGTCACAGGACAGTCCAACATTTTACAGGATGGTAAGACTGGGTTTCCCGGCTTTCTGATACCTTTAACGACCCCAAAACATCTAGAGCTGGGCCTAATCCCAACCCACCTACGTCCCAAGAGAGAGTGCTGCCTAGGTCCCATGAATGCATGCATCCTAGGTCCCACAACTGCATGCAGTCTATATACCACACCCTGAAATATTAGACTGTCACGTGATCTGTGGATTTCCCCCGTTTGGGGTAGCATATTAATAAAGCACCCAAAGATTTTATCAGGAATATTATTAACCATCACTATATACATCAACAGGGACAAGACTTTGGAAGAAGAAAAAACAGCAAGAAAACAAGTGCATGAATAATGTCAAAGCTTTAGAGAGAAGTAAATAACAAAACAAAGACTAATAAACTATGAAGAACATCTTTCACTGTTAAAATATTTGTTTTGCAAACCTTTATTGGTACTTTTCTTTTAGTTCACCCCATCTCGAGGACTGCGATATTACATGGGGAGTTTCCGGAAAAGTCAATATTTTGGAGGTGGTGGGGGTGTCATCAGGGTTAGTCAGTATTCATTTTACACCCTAGCGCCTTTATACTATTGGACTTTCCGTAAACTCCCCCTGAAATCTAGGAGTCTCTGAAATAGGGTGAATTAAAAGAAAAGAGCCCCTTTATTTCTAGCATGTGCACTTCTGTACATATGCACGACTTAATCAATAAGGAGACAGGCTGAAATACAGCTGCTGATCTTGGAGTGGTGGTTTATATAATAAAGAGTTGAAGTCCAGAAGTGAAATGTGTGCAAATAAATAACTGCATTATTAAATCGCTTTATTAAATTCATTTTTTAAATTAATTACTGATCAAACAATGTTTAACTATTGCAATGTTAACTCTTTCAGTCCCACACAAAGTGTGATGTGCGCTTAGCTCTACTGTTAAATTCTAGCTAAGACTGAATATGTTCTCATAGTGCATACATCTGATCATTGCATACTAAAGAAATATGGCTTCCTCACTATCTAGCTTCTTTATAAGTAATACGCTGATAGATTTTTCTAGTGATAATATATACACGTGGGTATATCATGTCAAACCTTCTGGTACTCAACGAGTTAAAGAATTATGTAGAGCACAGGGTAGACAGGGTATACCTTGGACGGTCAGACTAACAACGATTGCTTGAAAGAAGCTAATGAAAGTAGATCTCTATACACAACAGTAAGAAAGAGATAAACACTGTTCTTTGGCCACATGAGAAGAGAGACATTGGAGAACATTGTGACAACTGAAAAGAACAGTGGGAAAAAAGGGTAGAGGCAGACCAAGAGAGATAATGCTGGAGGGGCTGAAACGATGGCATAGAGGGATATCATCAAGAGAGCTGTTCCAGGCAACCAGGGATTGTGATCTGTGGAGACGCATGAGCCCCTACGCCATTTGGCAGGGCACACGATGAGGGTAGACCAAAAACATAATAAAGACATAAGAGAAACATTACAACAGTATGATGGTCACTGTCTTTGACTATGGTCACAGAAGAAGCAGAACTAAATATCTCATTTGACACAAAGAGCTGCGAAAGTGGAAGTCAGGAAGAAGGTGACAGAGAATGGTTACAGTAAAGTTATATTTAAGTCTGATCCCCGTGTGGGTTCCTGTGGCCCATTGTGGGGGAAACAAGAATAGACCCAAAAGCATGTCATCAGAGTCGACTAACTCAGTCAAAGTGCATCTGCCTGAGAGGCAAGGAACCAACAGTCTACATACAAATAAGTAAGAACTTTAAAACAGATGTGCACACAACACTCAGGTTCTGGAACAAGGCTAAAGTCCAGAGGGGATGAACAACCAGAACTTAGCCAGAGTTTACAGCTGGTGAACAGGAAGAAAATTAAGTCTAAATACTCTAAGCATGGAAAGAGATTAATTAGAATATTAATATTAAATTATTATTACAATTACCAGTGGTGATAGCATAATTCAATTTATTTGTTAATTATGAATTATTCAGTGTAAGTGCTAGGGAGTTACTGTGCGGTGCTGTTTCTCATTGTGTGTGATTAATCTACAAAATAAAATAAGATTATAAGACTATGTTTTTATGAAAAGAGATATCCATCAATGAACAAATTATTTGTATACTAATTATTATAGTTTATTTTATTTATAGTATATTATAGACGAGTTCTAAGAAAATCATAGGTAAAAAAAAAAAAAAGAACAAATGCATCCATACTTGAAGAACTGAATACTGAAGAAGGCTGGCTATTAAAGATGATAAAACACAGAAAACTGAAATATTTTGGTCACTTAAAACGTCACAAAAGTTTAGAGAGAACAATAATAAAGGAGTATATGTCTGGGAGAAGAGGAAGAGGAAGGTCAAAGAAAATACGGGTGCAGGTTGTGGCAGATGATCTCCAGATGGGTGTATCGGACATGGAACATCTTGCTTGTGATTGAGAAGTTTTCTGGAGGGTTGTTATAGGAGCAAGGTTCTGCAAAGGACATGCTTACTGACTGAGTGAATTATTATAGTGATCCTTTACAGTATAGTTGACCAGTACTTCTTTGCGTTCGCTGGTTGTAAACTCTCACAGAAAAAAAAAGTTCCGGTTGTTCAACTAATTCTAGATTCTCCCCCGTGTGGGTTCCAGGGTTCTATTGTGGGGAAAACAAGAATAGACCCACTGCCTACCCAAAAGCATGTCGTAAGAGTCGACTAATTGGGAGCTTCCTTCGAAGTCGGAGTGCATCTGCCTGTGAGGCAAGGAACCAACAGTCTGCATACAGATCTGTCAAACAGATGCACACGCAACACTCAGGTTCTGGAACAGGACTGCATTCCAGAAGTGGACGAACAACCAGAACTTTCCGCCGGAGTTCACAGCCGGTGAACGCAAAGAAGAAGAACTAACTCTAGACATTAGTCTTGTTCACAAATCCGTTTTTAAGATCTCACAAATGTATATGCAGACTGTTGGTTTCTTGCCTCTCAGGCAGATGCACTCACTGCCAGTTATCAAACTCTTATACTTATGGCATGCTTTTTGGTAGGCAGAGGGTCTATTCTTGTATTCTCTTATAACAGTATTAACAGGGTCCTGCAAAGGAATGATACTGTCAGACAGATTGTTATGGAAAAATCCTTGTACTAGCAGTGGGTCGATTTTTGTTTTCCTTACAATGAAAACAACCCACTGAACCGACACGGGAATACTAATACTGTTATTTGCTTTAATTTAGGTACTGTACTCAAATGAACTGTCTACATTTAATTTGGAATTATTTTATAACTTTTTTTTATAAAACTAGACTAATAAGTAATAGTGAGTAATAGCTGGATACTCATACTATCAATCATTTAATTAAAATAATTAATTACTACAAAATTTAATTTAAATAACTATAAGTGTGTTATTTATAGTAACAATACATTAAATTAATTTTTATGATTAATTAGAGTTAAACAAAAACTGTTTCAAATAATTTGATTTTTGCGTTGACAGTCAACTTGCCTTTTGATTGGGAGCAGCAAACCACACTTCACTGAATTTAAGAACAATGACGTATTCGCCATCCTTGTACAAGGGTATATCATAACCGAAAGTACTGACATGATACCGTTCTGTCTGATACAAAATCTGATCCTGTGGAATAACTCGCTGTATCAACAGACTCTTTCCGAAATCCGAACTGTATCCAACATCTAAGGGGTCTGCTTGATATCGAATGCCATGAATATCCGTATGTTCGTCTCCGCCGCAGTTCACGGCCCATAACACTTCACCTGCGTTTACTGAACGCAGAAATAGATTGCACACGAGAATTAATGCCAAAATGCCGTGTCTGTAGTATAATATCCTGGTAAGAAAGCGAATCGCAACGCCGGTAAGCGACGGCATGTTCATCTTTCCGTTCGTTACGTTTCCAAGCGGAAATTAGGAATTTAATTATCTTCTGCAGCGGTTTCTTAAAAACTTGGAATATAGTATTGAAGACATAACAATAGCATTCCGAATAAAGGAACGAAAAGATTAACCAGTCTTTCTTTCATTCTTTCTTTTTTCCTGCGTCGTGCCGTTAGGCGTCGCAGATTGACTGATTATTGCTTTCCGAGCCAGGGTATGCTCGGTATCTTCTTCTTCTTCTTCGATCCTTCTGTCAGAAAACTTATATCAGGAGGCCGGTAGCCTTTATGAAAGCTATCGTGCAATCCATATTCTCTCGTGTATGACCTGTATGCTAGGAAATCTCAAAATATCAGTGATTTTTTTTTATCCCTCTTCTTCTTTGTCGTCCCCTACCTCTTCGTGTTTCTACTTTCATCTTGTATGTCCTTGTTACTCGTTCACTGCATTTATTCTCATTCAATGGCCAAACCATTTACTTCTTTGTTTTTTGGGTGAATTTAATTATAGACCTTGTTCTAACAGTTCTTGTTATTCCTTCGTTCCTCAAATGATATCTTCTAGTTTTGTTCACGGCCTTTCTCAAACATCTAATTCACAGGTAGTTAACCGTCTTTCATGTTCTTTAGACAAGTTCCAAGTCTGACAATGACAGCACAAGATTAGGTCGAAATGTGCATTTATAATTTGTCTTCTTATCTCTATTAGGACAGCCGGGCGTTTTCAAAACTGGGATCTCTTTGTCTATTCTCCTTCATAAGTAAAGATGCTGCCTAAGTATATAAAGTGCTGAACTTGTTTTAAACTTTGGTCTGTTATCTTTATGTAGACAGTTTGATGCACTCAATTCCGTTTTTTTTTTTTTTTTTTTTATCAATGTCTGGAGCAGAAGTTTTAAAAGTTTGAACAACAGAGATCAACATCATGGCACACGGAAAATAACCCATAAGTGTTCAATTCCACTTCTAGTTCAAGTCTGGGTTAAAAAAAAAGAGAATCTCAACGCAGTGCACGAGCTCCGTAACATCGGCGAGGACACTGAAATACTTTTTGGATAGATTTTTAACTTCAAATTTTGTCCGTTTGGCTATTCTTTCAATTTCCAACAGCCAAGGGATTTATTACGTGCGCAACAATACAAACGTTCGTTCGATCTCACTACCAAGAGACGAGGAGAAATTACTAGAAGTCCACGGGAAAAAATCCGAGCCTTCACATGGACTAGAACCCGGGCTCCAGCACTCGAGGCGGACGCCATGCCTCGAGATCATGCAGCCCGACGCAGCTGTCTTGTTCGTTTGTACGGTTCAGTAGCTGATTAACTTGATTGTGGAACAGGCATTGGTCTTCGGCGGACAGGAGTACGTTGAAAAGTTCCTGTTCATCTCCAGATAGTAACATTTTTTTAATGATACCGCCCATAAATATGACACAAGTAAAGGTAATAAACATATTTTTGTCTCAAACTTGATGTTACAGAATCTAGACTATAAGGCCAGCTCATGTTCTAACAGCACACTTGCTTTTTCTATTGATAGCTCTTTTTCTGACGGTACATTTGCTTTCTCTGTAGCTATCACTTGTTCTGACCGCACATTTGCTTTTTCTATAGATAGCTCTTGTGCAATCTTACAATGTCCCTTTTTCTATAGATAGCTTTTGTTCTCACAGCACATTTGCTTTTTCTATAGATAGCTCTTGTGCAATCTTACAATGTCCCTTTTTCTATAGATAGCTTTTGTTCTCACAGCACATTTGCTTTTTCTATAGATAGCTCTTGTGCAATCTCACAATGTACCTTTCTCTATAAATAGCTTTTGTTCTGACAGCACATTTGCTTTTTCTATAGATAGCTCTTGTGCAATCTTACAATGTCCTTTTCTCTATTGATAGCTTTTGTGCAATCTTACAATGTCATTTTCTCTATTGATAGCTCTTGTTCTGACAGCACATTTGCTTTTTCTATAGATAGCTCTTGAGCAATCTTACAATGTCCCTTTCTCTATTGACAGCTCTTGTGCAATCTTACAATGTCCCTTTCTCTATAGGCTGCTCTTGTGCAATCTTACAGTGTCCCTTTCTCCGCACATTTGCTTTCTCTATAGATAACTCTTGTGCAATCTTACAGTGTCCCTTTCTCTATAGACAGCTCTTGTGCAATCTTACAATGTCCCTTTCTCCGCACATTTGCTTTCTCTATAGATAGCTCTTGTGCATTCTTACAGTGGCCCTTTCTCTATAGATAGCTCTTGTGCAATCATACAGTGTCCCTATCTCTATAGATAGCTATTGTGCAATTTTACAATGTCCCTTTCTCCGCACATTTGCTTTCTCTATAGATAGCTCTTGTGCAATCTTACAGTGTCCCTTTCTCTATAGATAGCTCTTGAGCAATCTTAAAATGTCCCTTTCTCCGCACATTTGCTTTCTCTATAGATAGCTCTTGTGCAATCTTACAGTGTCCCTTTCTCTATTGACAGCTCTTGTGCAATCATACAGTGTCCCTTTCTCCGCACATTTGCTTTCTCTATAGATAGCTCTTGTGCAATCTATACAATGTCCCTTTCTCTATTAATAGCTCTTGTTCTGACAGCACAGTTACTTTCTTTATAGATAGCTCTTGTTATGACCGCACATTTGCTTTCTTTATAGATAGCTCTTGTTATGACCGCACATTTGCTTTCTCTATAGATAGCTCTTTTTCTGACGGCACATTTACTTTTTCTATAGATAGCTCTTGTGCAATCTTACAATGACCCTTTCTCTGTTGATAGCTCTTGTGCAGACTTACAATGTCCCTTTTTATATAGATAGCATTTGTTTTGACCGCACATTAGCTTTCTCTATAGATAGCTCTTGTGCAATCTTACAATGTCCCTTTCTCTATAGATAGCTCTTGTGCTATCTAACAATGTCCCTTTCTCTATAGACAGCTCTTGTTTTGACCGTACATTTGCTTTTTCTATAGAAAGCATTTGTGAAATCTCAAAATATTCCTTTTATTCCACAATTTTCCCGGACTTCCTAAACTAATTCTCAGTCTACTCTATTGGCGTCTGTGGCTCAGGCGTTCCGAACGCGTTTGATATTTTTTTAGTGCCGGGTTCAACCCCTGCTGAGGACGGTTTGTTTTGCATTGGTTTCGATAATGGCAGTGAAACCGACCGTCCAGGAAGCAGTGGCAAACTACTGGACTTAAACATGCTTAGAAAAACTACAACAGCCCCAAAAATGCTAGGGTGTTTCTGAAACGCCTTTAAAGGATACGCAAATAACTCTATCAAACGCCTTATCTTGGTTTATGAAGGCAAAATTAATTTAGAGTGTGCTCTATTGTCTTTTCACTGTGGCGCGGTGATTTATGTCACAGGCGTGAGGGGAAGTTAAGTCCAACATGATGTGTATAAGGAGATACTCCGTACGTCACTCGGGCGCCAGTCCTTTAATATCCTGGTTGTACGGAACCTCACGCAAGACCCCGGCAGCACGTCCTCGTCGTGCGCCACGGATAATGTCTCAAATGAGCATTAACAGAGCTGTCAGGGGATCTCGGAGTTTGGCGGCCCCCAGAGGTGATGTGTCCTTGTGGCTCTCATCAGCCCGCCCCCAAACGCTTGGGTGAAAAATGTTATTATAACTCATTAGGAACATGAGTAGGTCTGCCAAACGTACAGCCAAAATTACAACCCTTGGTTAAAAGACTGCGGAGTAAAGAGAACATTGTTCACTGCACATCCTCTGTCAACCCTCAGTGTCGTCGTCACCGCGCTGGGGTACACCACAACAGCAACCATCCATAGGCTGGCCATTCAGGTACATCCTCGGTTAACCCTCAGTGTCGTCGTCACCGCGCTGGGGTACACCACAACAGCAACCATCCATAGGCTGGCCATTCATGTACATCCTTGGTTAACCCTCAGTGTCGTCGTCACCGCGCTGTGGTACACCATAACAGCAACCATCCATCGGATGGCTAAGCCTAAATGTCCGACAAAACTAGATCATACGGATCAAAATCTGCCCTCAAAATTTGTATTGAACTGAAAAAGACCGAATGTCCACACCCAAAGACCCCACTCGCCCGAGTGTTGGGACAAAACTGATACGATATGCCTGGAGCAGGATGTAAAATTCTGTCGGGCTAACGGCTCGTCAAAGAAATCTAACGTGCGAAGAAAAAAGAATGTACCTATCTGTGTGGTCACAAAAGTCCAAAACCCACGGGCTGCTCCCCGCTGACTTCCAGAGGGCGCAGCCCCTGTCGAGCGGGAGGCCTGATACGGTTGTGAGGTTAAGCAGGCATGTGCAGGACGTGACGATTCCTTGGGTGAGCCCAGAACCAGAGCGCCATGTGCCGGCTCTGCATACATGGATGCCTCCTTGGATGGCGGGGAATGCCAATGATCTGCCCCTGCCTTCCCTTGAGGGCTAACTGCTCCACAGGGGGCTGACCCAAAGGGGTACTCCGGGGGCAATACCTGCGGCAAAGGAGACAATGTGGACACCACACAAATCAGGCAACGTCTCGACCCACACAAAACAATGGCCACAGTCACCCTAGAAATAGGCCTGACGTCTTCCTTCGAAGTCGGCGTACAGCTGCCCATGAGGCAGGGAAATGAAAAACGGTTGTACACGCAAAAATCAGGTCCAGGTGAAAGCCAAAAGTCCAAGCGGACGATTACCTGACCTTCCACTGGAATTCACAGCCGGTGTTCGATGAAAAAAAAAAAAATTGTCTTTTCACTGATTTGTCTTCGGGCAAATTGGCCTGCCTATATTGCGGCCCCTGGCAAAAGCCAGAGTGGGGCTTCAAATTACAAAAAATTACGTCCTGAAAAGGATGTAAGGGATTAATATCGCCGATATGCCACCACCATGATCACCATGCCTTTTCGCATGATTATGAATGCACTTGTGTATTTATGTAATGTGAATATAACCATCATCATACTCATCGCCGATATTCCATCACCATGTCCACCATGTTTTTACCTTTTACATGCTATAAAATGTATGTAAGTAGGATATAAATATATGCATATATAAGTATGTATGTATGTTTAATGTATGTATGACATAATGAAATGAACAAAAACAATGCGTATATGTATTTTCAAGGGAAACAACGTCTTGACGTTGTCTCGCCAACAAACATACGAGTGGTGTCCCTCTCTTTCTAAGTCCAGCCCCAATTTGTCCTTTTCTGCCTCGCTGTCCTATTTCCTGTCAATTTGTTTTGTTGGTATTCATATTATGCATTGTTCTCTTTTTACCAAACATGTCTTCATTTAACACCTCATATAGCTGCTTTTGTTAGCCCATCGACACTTGTCATCAGCATCAATGAGCGGCGGCCCACCCCCCTATCGCCCCCACATCCTTTTCTGTCTTCTCCTCTCCCTACAATCAAAGATGCTTGGCGACATGGAGTCTAATGGAAACATGATTTGCCACGTTGAATAAATACATGTACATTATCATCGAAATGTACCGTTTCCGCTGACAGACCTAACAGCCCCAGCTTTCCTTTAACCGCCCGGTCCTCTCTCCTCCCTCCGTCTCTATTTTCTGTTAAATGTCAGTGAGAAACGGTACAAATCATCATCATTTTATTCACATCATTTTATTGGTTTTGCTTTTGTTTCACAAGAGATTTGTACAAATATGTTTCAACAAGGAATAAACGTTTTTTGACTGGAAAAAAAAAAAGGAATGGGTCAAGTAGAAAGCAACCGATGCTCTTAAACATCGCGCAAACAAAGAAATTGAAAGATTTACTGACTTTGAGGTACTGTATCATTTTCAAAAAAAAACGTCATCAAGAGACGAGCAGCAGAATACGTAGAAGAATGGATAAAACAACAAATAGAAAGCACGAGACAGCTTCATGGCTACTGAAGGGTGTCCCTGCCCCTTCTGTCTCTAGTCCTCCCATACCCCATTCTTTTCCTTGTGTTTAATTTGTTTTAAAATCTACTGCGCTTGTACACAAAAACAACAAACACAAACAACGGCAACAGATGTAAACAGACTAACAAAACATAAACAAACATACAAAAACTCACACGAGAGCAGAAAAACACAATACTGGCAAACATACAGAGTTGAAATAAAGGGAAGACCCCCCCCCCCCCCCACCCACCCCCAAAAAAAAAGCAACCGATCGCTTCTCGGCCTTTTGGCTAAGATCAAAGTGTAGCTCTGCTGCGCTTGGTCTGGCCAGAAGTGCCGGGATCGGTCCCGAACACAGCTACAAGGAAACCAAAAAGAGCACTAAAGCAGTCTTTCAAGCGGGAGTGGAGAAAGCAGAATAGAGATTACAGACCAGAGAGTGACAGTATAAACAAACTCAGCAGGAAAGAATAAACATCAATTTTTAGACTTCGGACTGGACACTGTGGTCTTCGAGCACACCTGTACAGGATAGGCATAAAAGAAACTACTGCCTATGATTGTGTAGCAGAAAGACAGACCCCTGAGCATATACTGCAGTACTGCCCTTACCTCTTCCAGCAAAGACTGTGGATCTGGCCCAGGGGATCCACATTGCGAGAGAAGCTATGGGGGACCGGTGGCGACCCTAAACGCACAATCCTATTTTTGACCCAGACGGGACTCAATGTGTAGCATGACTGATGTCGAACGCAGAAGAAGAAGAAGAAGGTCCGGAACTCATGGGAGTAATTATCACGGCATGAACCATTCAAACTAGGAGCCCGGTGGTTTCCCCGTGAGGAGAGACTAGGCCGGCGGGGAAAAAAAAGTAGAAAGCAACTGATGTGACTGGTGGCACGGGATTTTAAAAAAGTGTGAATATCACAGTATATGTACATAGTTTTATTTTAATACACGCAAACAAACGTTCCAGCAAACTTTTTTTTTTTTTACTTTTGAATTCAACACCCAACTTTAGTAAAAAAAAAAAAAGTAAAGATCCCTTTACACGCCTTTAGGCGCATCGGGCATATGGGAAAAGCACCCATATTTTTACAGACCAATCGGCACTCGGTGGGTAATGTGGTCAGCATTACGCCGGCCGTCTTTACTTTCCCAGGACAGCCCATCGTTGGTACCCATTTGAGGCTGGGTCGACCTGCGACGTCCCATACCACGATAAAAATCCACGCAGCCCACGCAAGTTTCGTTCGCGGTACGTTGGATTACGAGTCAGACTCGCGACGCCTTAGCCACGGACGCCGCCACACCCAACTTTACTTAACAAAAATGTTAATCAATATAGAGCATACAGTTGACAGAACATACCAGAGGTAGTGTTTGTTAGTCTGACTGACTGACTTTCTACCCCACTAAGACATCACACAAGCGATAAACACCCGATGACACAAAGTGCCACCATGTGGACGAGGATCACCGTGGAGAGGTCCCAGAAACCGCGTTCAGACAATTGGCCATATTTATGACCTGCTTATATTGCGGCCCCTGGAAAATGCCAGGGTGGGGCTTCAAATAACAACAAATTTCATCCTAAAAAGGACGTAAGGATTAACATTTTTGTTAGTGACTGAAGATTCTCATTGCTGCTGAAGAATAGAAAAAGGTTGGTTGACATCTATATATATATATATATATATATATATATATAATATATATATCAACGCAAAAAAAATATAAAAAATGTTTGTGTGCTTATTGTAATTTTAAAAAGCTACTAATGTTTTTATTAAAACAATTTGTCCCCCTTTAGCCTCTTTGTTTATATGTTCGCAGAGTCACGCATACACATGCAAAATAAATACAAACACGAGAAAACGCTCTGTAAATAATACTGCACAAATATACGCACACCGCAGACACATGTAAATATAACACGTACAATACAATTGACACTCATTTATTGTATACAGACTTTTTACAGACAAATAAACTTAAAATTAAATTATGTTTGAGTTATATTTCTTGGATTAAACAGTTGATGATTTTATTATCGGAATTCTTCTTCTTTTGCGTATTCACTGGCTGTAAACTCCGGCGGAAAGTTCTTGTTGTTTGTCCACTTCTGGACTGTTTCAGAACCTGAGTTTTGCATGTACATCCCTTTGACAGATATGACTAATTTGTATGCAGAATGTTGGTTTCTTGCCTCTCAGGCGGATGCAATCCGACTTGTAAGGAAGCTCCCAATTATTCGACTTTTAGAAATGCTTTTGGGTAGGCAGTGGGCCTATTCTTGTTTTCCTTTGATAGGGCACCGGAAACCATACGGGGAATCGGAATTCTCAATGAACACTAAGGATTTGGTGTTTATCATCGACAGACAGACAGACAGACAGACAGACAGACAGACAGACAGACAGACAGACAGACAGACAGACAGACAGACAGACAGACAGACAGACAGACAGACAGACAGACAGACAGACAGACAGACAGACAGACAGACAGACAGACAGACGGGCGGGCGGGCGGGCGGGCGGGCGGGCGGGCGGGCGGGCGGGCGGGCGGGGCGGGCGGGCGGGCAGGCAGGCAGGCAGGCAGACAGACAGACAGACAGACAGACAGACAGACAGACAGACAGACAGACAGACAGACAGACAGACAGACAGACAGACAGACAGACGGACGGACGGACGGGCGGGCGGGCGGGCGGGCGGGCGGGCGGGCGGGCGGGCGGGCGGGCGGCGGCGGGCGGACGGACGGACGGACGGACGGACAGACAGACAGACAGACAGACAGACAGACAGACAGACAGACAGACAGACAGACAGACAGACAGACAGACAGACAGACAGACAGACAGACAGACAGACAGACAGACAGACAGACAGACAGACAGACAGACAGACAGACAGACAGACAGACAGACAGACAGACAGACAGACAGACAGAGAATAAACAGTTTCTGCATACATGCATGTCATATAAATAGAATGCTTCTGTATGTCATGTGAAAATGCTGAGCAAGTGTTTCAACACTGTCAACTGTATGCTGACAACAGAGACGTGATCTAGCCTGTTCCAACCACAATGAAGACACAGGTGTATGGTACACGAGAGAATATAGACTGCACAATAGCTTTCTTAAAAAGGCTATCGGCCTCTTGATATAAGTTTTCTGACAGAAGGATCTAAGAAGAAGAAGAAGAAGAAGAAAGAAGAAGAAGAAGAAGAAAGAAGAAGAAGAAGAAGAAGAAGAAGAAGAAGAAGAAGAAGAAGAAGAAGAAAGAAGAAGAAAGAAGAAGAAGAAGAAGGAAGAAGAAGAAGAAGAAGAAAAGAAGAAGAAGAAGAAGAAGAAGAAGAAGAAGAAGAAGAAGAAGAAGAAGAAGAAGAAGAAGAAGAAGAAGAAGAAGAAGAAGAAGAAGAAGAAGAAGAAGAAGAAGAAGAAGAAGAAGAAGAAGAAGAAGAAGAAGGAGGAGGAGAAGAAGAAGAAGAAGAAGAAGAAGAAGAAGAAGAAGAAGAAGAAGAAGAAGAAGAAGAAGAAGAAGAAGAAGAAGAAGAAGAAGAAGAAGAAGAAGAAGAAGAAGAAGAAAGTAGTAGAAGAAGAAGAAAAAGAAGACTATATAATGCAATTTCAAAATATTAAAATGAATTTAGAATTTAGAAACCAGCTTAAACCCGGGGCCCTGAAGGGAAAAAAAGGTTTTCTTTTTGGCTTCCGGACTTGAATGTACTCTAAAGTAAATAGTAAAGAGTAAAGGAACATTTTCCACGTCTTTAGGCGTATCAAAACTAATAATAGTAATAAACTACAAACATTTATCAGTAGGCTTCCAGATTAAACATATCACATCGGCGACCCGGTCGCTCATTGGCTCGCCGGTGAACGACCTCGTCGCCAGTCGGGACAGTATTTGGGTCTGTCTCCTTTGCTCGCATCAACACTGCAGGAGTTCCTCGTGTGGGCTCCGGTGCCTTGTTATAGAGAAAACAAGAATAGACCCACTGCCTACACACAAGCTTGTCGCAAGAGTCGACTAGTTGGGAGCTTCCTACGAAGTCGGAGTACATCTGCCTGAGAGGCAAGAAACCAGCAGTCTGCATACAAATGGGTTAGATCCTTAAAACGGACACAAACGCAACACTCAAATATGGATGAACAACCAGAACTTTCCGCCAGAGTTTACAGGTGGTGAATGCGAAGAAGAAGAAGACTGTAGGAGTCATTTTCATGACTACTTGGTGGCGTGCAATGCTAAATGTTTTTATATGGCTCACATAACCTACTCATAATTATAATCTAAAGCTGCCCTACCCAGGATGCTGGTTGAAGGGACAATTTTTTTCCCCAGCAAAGTACCTTCCTCTCCCCTGAAGGTGTCTCCACCTTGCCGTGGTGGGGGAGCTTGTGGTTCTCAATAACCCTCAGAGCTATACCGCCAATAGCATAGCTACCAGCAGGGCCTCCCAATCCGGAAAAATCGAAGAGTAGAGAACAGACAAAGACAGACACACTGGTCGTCCAGGCTGGGGCTGAAGCGTGGGGCCCACACACCGCCTTCGTAAAACTTTATCTCGTCACGAAACAGATATCTAAGCCTCGATTTCGGATTGATTTCAACGGACAACGAACTTGGAAGGTTAAAGGACTTTTGAGATTTGGAACATGGAATGTTAAATAGAGCTGGAGCAGATGAAGAACTGACCCGTAAGTCATCAAAACAGAATGGATATAACAGCAATTCAATAAACGGGACAGGGGCAGGGTACCATGGAGGAACATGGAATGTTATATAGAGCTGGAGCAGATGAAGAACTGACCCGTAAGTCATCAAAATACAGAATGGATATAACAGCAATTCAATAAACGGGACAGGGGCAGGGTACCATGGAGGAACATGATATGATCATAGTGTATGGTGGAAACACTAAAAAACATGAACAGGCGCATGATTTATTTTCAATCAAAATATTGGGGAAAGTATTATAAATTTTGAAACTTTTAGTGATAGGATCAGTAAGTTGCGAATAAAAGGCAAATGGGAAAATATCACGACGATTAATGTGCATGCACCCACTGAAGATAAAAAAGATGATATTAAAGAAGATTTCTATCATCTTCTTGAGAATATAGTAGACTAGCTGTACCCTGCCACGCGTTGCTGTGGCCCTGAATGGTGAAATTGAAAAGAAAGAAAATAGCTCTCAACTAACAGTGTTTATCACAACCTTCACTCCCCCCCCCCCCTTCCCTCTTCCCTCCACCCAGTCATATCTCCCTCTCCGTAGGATTGAAAAATCATCCTTGGCGAAAGTATTAAAAAAGAAATGGTTAAGAAATGAGAACTTGAAAATAATGTTTTGAGCTCTCTTAGCTAACAGTGTCTGGCATAACCTTCCCCCCCCCCCCACCCCCGATAATATTTCCCACTCCGAAGGAATAAAAAAACCATCGCTTGGCGAAATTATTAAAATAGAAATATATATTACATATATACACTACCTAAGACTGAAGAGTTTTGGTCCGATATCGCAGCCTAGCTGTAAACAACAACACAATGCGCCAACTGCCCTCTTAAGGGCGAACGAAGATTACCCGTGACCTGACCAACATCACGTCGCCGCTATTGCAGGCTAGCCGTAAACCCCCAAACCAAGCGAAAAAAGACGTAGATATCGCAGCCTTGCTGTAAACCACAACACAACATGCCAGCCGCCTAGTTAAGGGCCCAAAAAAAATATTTAATCACCCAGCGGGGCATTGATTATCACATAACGCTCTGGTTCTGGGCTCACCCAAGGAATCGTCACTTCCTGCACATAACTGCTTAACCTCACAGCCGTATTAGGCTTTCCGCTCGACACGGGCTGCGCCCTCCGGAGATCAGCCCGTGGGTTCTGGACTTTTGTGACCACACGTATAGGTACAATCTTTTTCGTCGGACGAGTGGGATCTCGGGATGTGGACGTTTTGACTTTTTCCCAGTCAATACGATTTATGATGGTCGTATTTTGAGCTTGCTCGTGTGCCGTAGGATTTATTTTTGTCAAGACATTAGGGCATAACCAGTCGATCGATGGTTGATGTCTTGGTGTACCTCAGCGCGGTTTCGACGACACTGAGTCTCAGCAACACAATGTTCTCTTCACCCCACACACTTTTAACCGAAGGTTGTCATTTTAGTTGTACATTTGGCAAGCACTTTACTCATGTTCCTAATGAGTTTCGATAAGCTTTTTCACCCATGCGTTGGGGGCGGGCTGATAAGAGCCACAAGGACACTACACCTCTGGGGGCCGCCAACTCCGAGATCTCCTGACAGCTCTGGTAATGCTCATTTGAGACATTATCCGTGGCGCATGAGGAGGACGTGCTGCAGGAGTCTTGCGTGAGGTTCCGTAAAACCAGAACAGTGCAGGACTGGCGCCCGAATGACGTACGGAGTAACTCCTTATACACATCACGTTGGACTTTTACTTTACCTCACGCCTGTGACAGAAATCACCGCGCCACGGCCAATAAAGCAATGGCAAACTGCTGGACGTAAATATGTCTAGAAAGACAACAACAGTAAAAAAAAATGCTGGAGTTAGTTTTGCAATGTCCTGTAAAGGATACGCAACTAACTTTTAACTTTTCCATTTCTTTACCTAAATCAAGTTTGGCTCCACTGACAACGCTTTTGTATGGCAAAGGTCACACCAGTCTAGACTGACTGGCTAAACTACACGAGTAAAATGGAAGTAATACCCTTCTAAAAAGAAATGGCCATCCCGAGTACACTAAGACTGGGACGGTGAACAGGGCAGAAGAATCTATGAAGATCAACGGCTTGTAAAAAAGAAGCATCAAAGTGTGTGGCACACATGCGGGAGAGATTGGGATCTCATCAACGAAAGAATTATCCAACCTCCTATATGGAGCAGTGAAGTCGCTGTGGTGTAGCGACTAGACGCTCGCCTGCGGTTCGGAAGTCGTGGATTCATGTACTGACGGAACCGAAATTTTTGTCAGAAATAACCTTGGCTCCAAAGTCGACGTAGCGTAGTGAGTACTAGGTGCAGTCCTGAGAAGTAAAAGCGTGATGCTGACCACAAAACCCACCAGGTGCCGATTGGTCTATAAAAATATAGGCCTAGCCCGATACGTTTGAAGGCGGGAAAAAAGGTCCTATATTTTTTACTTAGATATGGTGAGAAACTTTGACAATGAACAAGAAAATCAAGTTGAGTCTCTGAAAATGTAAATATTAAAAAAAAAAAAATATTGTCATTTCGAGGTTCCAGAAAAACTTCGAATGAAAAGAGAATTACTAAAAGACATTTAAGAGAGAGAGAGAGAGAGAGAGAGAGAGAGAGAGAGAGAGAGAGAGAGAGAGAGAGAGAAGAGAGAGAGAGATGAAATAGTGGCCACACTAAAGAATTAATAGGCTCTTGAGAACCATAGTGGAGGGAAAGGTCGAGGGCAACAGAGCAAGAGGAAGACAACCATACATGTGGGAGGAAAACATCAAGAGATGGACGAACGGCAGTCTGAGAGAGTATGCAACCAAGATAGGAGATGAATCGTGCTGGCGATCCATTGCAGCTAACCTGCATTGTGAAGACGGCACCTAATCATTTGGATTGTTTAAAGTGGAAGCATTCATGTTTGTCTTTTTCTTCGTTTATTTCTTAGTACAAATAATTCCAGGTTTTTAGTAAAGCACCTGGTTCAAGAAACATCCGCTTCCGGTCCTTTCCATTTTTGTGATCAGCGTGGTTTACATTCGTGACCAACAGCCTCAACAAGTAATTATAGTCTTTTGCTTTTTAACAAGAAAAGAATATATTTTTTATTTGCTTAATGGGTGCGCGAAAGTGTACTTTAAACTACATATAACATTTTATTCACGAATATATTAATTGTTTTGCAAATTTGTAAAATAAGTTGTGTAATTCAATCGCATTCAGGCCCATAGAAATGTGCAACTTTGAAAGTAAATTTAACATTTAAAAATACAGATTTGTATATGCATATAATAAAAATATGTCTTTAGTGTTCTGTAAAACTATTCTCCAGTTGGGACTTTGTTCGTTATTACAAAATAAAATTCCAATGAGGGTTCACACGTGGTATCTTAGCACTTGGTTTTGTAATTCTTTGTTAAAACGGCTATCCTCCAAATAACTGTCCCAAATTATCGAGGCCGAAAATTTACCCTAACAGGGCCTCAGTCAAATTGCGAATCACATGTAAATTGCGGACCGATTTCGGCGACTACACAGCATACCGCAGAAAAACGTTCCGCCGAGTTAAAGTCACTGACAAGAGTATGGCTGTGACTCACGAGCAGCAACTACCGCATCTCATGTAGCTTGCTCCATTCTATTTGCTCGTGAGTCCTAGCCAGCTAGTTTAGCCCCACTGGCACGGGAGATACTCTCGGTGGTGGCGGTATAGTCGCATGGAAAAGGTTCGTAATTTACATGTGACTGAGGCCCTGTTAGGGTATATTTTCAACCTTGATAATTTAGGACCATTATTTGGAGGATAGCCGTTAAAACTAGGGACCGTGTTTAACTATGTTATTACTTGTTTCAAAGCTCGTAATTTCACACCAAAAAACTTAATGGTGTTCAAATCAATCTGCTCCCCGTGTCCCTATTATATGGAAAACAAAAATAGACCCACTGCCTATTCTTTCAAAGTCGGATTGCATCTGCCTGAGAGGCAAGGAACCAGTTTCTGCATGCAGATCAGATCTGTAAAACAGATGCACACACAACACTTAGGTTCTGGAAGTAGACGAACAACCAGAACTTTCCACTAGTTCACAGCTGGTGAACACAAAAAAAGGCTATCTTCTGAAAAACGGTCATAAATTATCGCGGTGGAAAATATACCCTAACAGGGTCTCTTTTACGTGTCAATTGCGCACTGACGGGGACTATAACACCACCGCTAAATTGTGAACTTCCGGGGACTACACCGCCACCACCGAGAGTATCCATCACGCCGCTAATGCGGCGTTGATTGGGGCTAAACTAGATGGCTAGGGCTCACGAGTAAATAAATGAAGGAAGCTGCAGGAGATGCGGTAGCTGCTGCTCGTGAGTCTCAGCCCTCTAGTTTAGCCCCAATCCACGGGGGATACTCTCGGCGGAAGTGCACAATTGACTCGTGACAGAGGCCTTGTTGGTGTATATTTTCCGCCTCATTAATTAAGAGCCGTTATTCGAAGGATAGCCCTTAAAAAAAAGTAGAAATTAATCCGCAGGTCGGTTACAGAACATTCTCTCCACGGCATACCTGAAAGTCTTCTCTTCTCCAGCCCCGTGTGCTTTCATGACCAGTGCATCTTCAGATCTGTATCCACACTCGTGGAGTTCGGCCTAAGCCTGTTTTCAGAAAACTGCCCTCCATCTGATCTTTCTCTAGACCACCGTTGCACTTATGTCCAAAATACCTAAGCTTTCTGGAGACTTGATTGTTGTTTTTGAGCTAGGTCTCCTGAATGTTCAGGTCATCATGCAAGGATGTCAGCGTTTTTGTGTGTGTGTCAATCATATTCTGAAAATCTGTCCGTAACATTTCACTTTTTAGACAAAAGCTGTCTTTTTCAACTTCCTTTGTTTAATTACATTGTTCACTATTGTATTAATGTTCGTGTTGTTACTCATTTGATTTTGTGTGATGTTTCCTCTATAGGGCTTCATGTTCCTGATCTATTAGCAGTAGTAATGTTCCTGAACTTCATCTATAACACTTTTTAAACATTATCATTTATGTTTAATAAATGACAAGTCAATCGTGTGGTCTTAGTTTGAATTTTACGTTAGTTTTTCTTTAAATTGAAAACAAGTAAAAATATTTTATCTAACATTAAAGTGGCTCTCTCGAATTTCTACCCTCATAATATGGCGGCCAAACAAATACCCTAACAGGGCGTTGGTTGTGTAAAATAGGACTTTCTCTGATGAACACATCACGACAAAACTACAATTACTTGACAATGTCACGCCACACAACACTGCAGACAATAATGGCGACCGTTGACCAATTTCGAGACACGCAACATTACAGACGATAATATGTGCGTCGTTGTCATCACACTTTTCGGCATGCGCAAAACACTGAAGCCCACCACCTACAGTATCCCCCACGCCGCTGCGTGTGGTCAAACTAGATGGCTGGGACTCACCAGCAAAAAAATTTGGAAGAGGTTGCAAGAGATGCAGTAGCTGTTGCTCGTGAGTCGCAGTAATTTAGTTTAACCTAATCGAGGCATGGGGGGATTTGGTTGGCCATGCAGCATAATCGCAGAAACAGGTCCGCAATTAACATATCGATAGCCTGTTAGAGCATTGTTTTGTTATTCAGAGCCGATCCTAGTTTTGCGGCGATTTGTTCCTCGTCTGCAAAAGACTGAGGCCTTGTTAGGATATGTTAGGATATGATTATGCCGTCATAATATTGTGTAGAAGTTCGAAGAAGAGCCTTACATTTTGTAGGTTATAAAAAAAAAAGATACTAAAAATGTTTTTCTCCTTTTCAGAATGCGTTACGTTGCTGCTTACCTTTTAGCTTCCCTTGGTGGAAAATCGACACCAACTGCAGCTGATTTGGAAAAGATTCTCAGCAGTGTGGGAATCGAAGCAGAGTCAGACAAAATTAACAAAATCATCAGCGAATTCAAGGGCAAGAACATTGAAGAGCTCATCGCATTAGGTATACTTGCAATGCTTTCTTTAAAGACTAAACTTTGTTTATATTAGTAAGTTCAAGTGGAGCCTTTTTCTATGTGAAAACATTAATATGGCATGTGGGGGGGGGGGGACTTTTTGCTGCATGGTGTTGCTTCTAGTCTGGCTGATATCATTTCTTACTTTGATGAATAACAGGTTTTCTCAGACATCTCATTTCACATATGGTATTTTACCTAGGTTAGCCTTTGATGACTGGTTGCACATGGTTGGTATAAATAGGCTGTTTATAATCTGTTTCTTGGCGCTCATACTTATGTTTGGATATCTTAATAACAATGTCAGTTGGTATGTCACTGGCTTGTTGGCATATCGTTTCTATTTCCTGAGTTATTCTTTCATCCTTGCTTCAAACACCATTCAACCTGATATGTAGCGGACTAGGAATTATTCTGTTGATTTGTATTACTTCTGTTTTAGTCGTATCTGTTATATCTTTGTATGTTAGCACTTCAAAAAATAACGGAGAAAGAAACATACAATAAACAAAAAAAATTAAAGAAAATTGATTGGGACTAATAGAAAAATAGGACGCACCCATCACATTCCTGCCGATTAGTGTATGCGTTCATGCATCTCCACAGATCTCTACCCATTGTCCTCTGGATCAGTTCTACCGGTGATATTCCCCTGTGCCACAGTTGCAGTCCATCCGTAATCATCTCCCTCGGTTTGCCTCTCCCTCTTCTACCACTGATCAGTCTCTACATTCTCTTAAGCCTCCCCCCACTTTATTACATGACCAAAGAACGGTGCTTGTCTTTTCCTTATAGCTGTATAAATTTATCTGCTCTCATTAGCTTCCTTCAAGCTGTAGTTACTGTGCCGGAATCAGACCTGTCATCTCCCTAAGGCGTGTGCACCTTGCCTTGGAAAGAACTATTCTAAAATACAGGAGACCAACATAGCTGGATTATAAGTGAAGAATGTCATCTAGTGGTTACTAGTCCAGGTTGTATTGCTTCTGTCTAATTTTATCTCAGGTGCAGTAACCTTTATCATGTGTATCAAAACCCATACCAAGTCTTCAACTTCTGCACTATTGCTCTATTGTTTTTAAAGTGTCAGTTCATTAAATTTTCCTTCTCTTTATGCACCTTTCTTTATCTATAGTAAACAGAATTTTAGATCGGAGTTTCTCAATTTTTGTCATTTCTGCTCAAATACTGGCTGCAAGAGTTTCTCTTGATATCTTTGTTCTTGGTCTGCTCCGGACGCATGCATCCATCTCTTCATGACATATGCCTTTTATAGTATGACATCAAAAGACGATCTGTAATGGGCATATTTTATTTTATTTGCATGGGCTTTTTGTGCTATAATTTTAGACTTAACCACCAGTTTACTCTGCAGTATAGGATTCATGTTACTTATGCACATTTATGGATCTCCTAAGGGACCACATAGATGATAGTGCTTCCCCAGTTTTTTTCTTGCCTACACATTGTGTACAATTTTCACACATTTGTCTTTGTTCTGCTAGGAACTGCTAATTTAGTAATGTGGGGTATATTTGGAAGTCTGAGCACATCCGCCTGAGAGACAAAGAACAAAGATTATTTATAAAAAAGCTAGATCTATGATGGGCACACAACTCATGTTCTTGAAATACAATTAAGCCAGGAGCTGTCTGTACACTCAGACAAGCCAGTGAACGCGTAGAAGTATATCATCATGCAGCAGGTCCTTTTCAGAACGGTCGACCTGAAATCTCCTGCCTTGGTACTTCATTTTATATTTAGGGAGTCACTTATATCCTGTGTCCATCTTTGTATTGGCTGACCCCTGCCCCTCCTTTCTGTTACCATGCCTTCTGTTATTTTGTTCAATTATAGTATTTAAAGTAAAAAATTGTGAGAAAACTCTTGCACCTGTCATTTAGTAAGGCAGACACTTTATTTCTGCATGTGCTTGAATAATGCCATATATGATTAACTGCTACCTACTAATGAACACCTCAGTATCATAGAAACTATTCGTCTCCAAAGTATTATGTCATTACCTTCTTCCTATTCTGTCATAGGATCCACAAAGCTGGCATCCGTCCCATCAGGTGGTGCTGTTTCTGCTGCCCCTGTTGCTGCCGCCGCTGCAGGTGCTGCCCCCGCTGCTGCTGCCCCAGCTGCAGGTTTGTTATTTAGTTCAATTGCATATCATGTTATGATATTGAACATACAGCAGCTACTGAGATTGGCTAATGTTTTCAGTGTTTAAGACAATACATTGGACGGCTTATAATAAGCTAATAAAAGTGGATCTCTAGATACAACAGTAAAAAAGACTTCTGTTCTTTAGCCACATAATGAGAAGAAAGTTAGTGGAAAAAGGGGTTCAAGGCAGACCAAGATGCTGGATGGGCTGAAACGATGGCATTGAGGAATATCATCAAGAGAGCTGTTCCAGGCAGCCAGGGACCGTGATCTGTGGAGAGGTATGTGCACCTACGCCAGTTGGCAGGGCACATAATTAGTTTTCCTACATTTTTTTTTATTTTAAAATTGAGGTCTTTTTATACATGTTTGTTTTGGTAACTTTGTGTGAATTGATGAAATTTCTGTCTCACAAAGGTCACTAACAACACAAGGGTGGGTGGGATCTTAAGTGCCAGCATTAGAGGAAAGGTTGGGGGAAAAACCATGAATTAGTACCATAGTTTAGCAAGAATATGATAAATATATAGAGATGATGCAGGACTGTGACATGTGGGAACATCTGTTCAGATATTCTTGGCTGTTCAAAAGACCTGGCCAGTTTGTGAGAACACACCAGTGATTCCTATTCTGGTTATCTCACATTGAACAGAACCCTTTTCTACGCTATTAGGGCCAATTCACTCAGTGAATGAGGGGGTCTGTTTACTTTCCAGGACAATGTCTGGTTTAGGATGAGTAGATGTGGTAGCAAGGAAAAAAAGAATATGGCCGGAGACAGATTCGGGCCTAAGGCAAGCCACTATAGCAATAGAAATAATAATAAAAATTGCATATTCTTCACAGGACTTGCAGAACCAACCACACAATTTTTTGTCTGTTGTTTTTCTAGGTAAATTTTTACGTTCAGTATTTTGCCATTGCTTTATGAACAGTCAGCTCTCTGCACCACTATTAGGGCCAATGCGAGACAGATTGTCTGTAGCCAGGATCAAACCCTGCACACTCAACAAATAAGCCACAAATGCCGACTCCCAGTACACATTTTATTATAAGAATAATTTGTAAATGAAAATTGTATTGAAGTCTTGAAAAACCACAGGAACTACACTAATTCAATTTGTGTATAAGAACAGGGTATTAGGAGTTTGTTATAAACCACAAGAAAAGTAGATAAGGTAGGGGGAGATGAGAGATTTCAACATCCTGGTGTGGATCTGCCTTTAACAGTAGCAGCAAGGAGCAGCGTGCTTGGTCTAAAAGAAGGGTTAAGTGAAAAGCACGGGAGGCTACCACATTGTATATCTCCTGAAGAACAATTTGGAGCAAGACGCTGAAGATGCAGTGGCTATTAGACTTTCATTTGTTCCATGCCAAGAGTGATATTTAAAGGACCAACTGATTGGGTAGGGTGGCATGGAGTTTTATCGAACATTATTCAGTCGTGACAGAGCGCTATGAGCAACGGAAAGGTCAGTGCTCACTAGACCTATGCTAATGCCAAAAAATGATGAAAAATGTCTACACATTATTACTCTCATGCAGGAAGCAGTGAAAAGGGCGTTTTACATAATACTGGAGTTACATTCTGCGCGGACTTTAGGTCTGTGGTTATGTATTTATATTTTTTATTCTCGTTGATTGAATGCTTATCAATTTCTTGTTAATTTTTTTACAGCAAAGAAAGAGGAAAAGAAAGAAGAGTCTGAAGAATCTGAAGACGACGATATGGGCTTTGGATTGTTTGATTAAACTTCATTGCACATTTTTCATTCATTAAAGTGTATGTAATTTATGCCTCTGTTGTGTTGTTTTGTTAAATTCATTATCATGAATGTTAAACACATATCAAGCTTGTGCAGTATTAAAATTTGTTAAAAAAAAAAACTTGACATTGGGAAACAGTAAGAGCCATCGGGTTCACTTTTAGGATAATTAGGATGGAATATTTTTTGTGCTGTGCGAAAATCCACATTTGATTGCTGGTTGAAGCGATGGAGGCAAGTCTATTTTGGATGAATCCTGGGTCAGTGCTCACCAGACCTGTGCTAACACTAAAGAATGATGAAAAATGCCTACACATTATTACTCTCGCAGCAGTGAAAAAAAAGGCCTTTTACATAATGCTGGAGTTATTTCTTTCTCTGCTCCTGGAATGTCAGGAGAGGAAGTGATCTCTAGAATGGGCTCTTTTGCTTGTTTCATATATAGTACTTTTAGTGTTTCTGATATTTTTGTGGTCCATATTCTGCATGGTCGACCTCTGCTGTTACCACTGTATATGTATAACATTGTTCTCTGTGACACCCTGTCTGCTGTCAATCTTGTAACGTGGCCAAACAATTTGATGTGTTGTCTACCTATAAAGTTCAGTGTTGGTACTGTGCGATTTTCCTCGTGATATCGTTCCTAAATTTATCTTAACCTCATTACACCTAGCATGTGCGTGTTGTCCATCATGATAGTGATGACCTCTCTTTTTCGAGTATGAGTACGAAGATGACTGACGAGGCTGAAAAGTTCTTGAACAAGGAATGAGCATTGTGCCAGGAAGGAGATCTGCAGTCGCCTTTCTGTCCATCCTTTTCTTAATAGTCTTGTTGTTCTGCTTCACATGTAGCCATGCTCTAGTGTAGAGCTGCACGGCATGCATTTCTGTCTTGAGAGGCAGCCTCCCAATTGGTGTCATTTATCCCAATTGCTTTTGAGTGAAGACTTCAGGGTTTCCTTAAAGCGTTTTTTTTGCCCACCTTGGGAACATTTCCCATTTTGCAGCTCACCATAGAGCTTTTTCAGGAGTCTGTGATCTAGCAAGTGTGCCACATGACCAGCCCAATGAATTTAATACTGCATCAGTAGAAAGACTACGGTATCAGGTACTTTCTCTTGCCATCTGATATGCAATAGTTTTCGGCTCTCCTTTCAACTACGGCCGGTTAGTGGGAGTTCTGTCCCCTGGCTGCCTTGCAATTACGGACTGGAGAAGGCACGAATAAAAAAAAAACAGTGAGGTTGACATGCCTGGCAGACCCCGCGCTGCGACTCAAATTAGCGACCGTGTTCAATTACTGCTTCTTGCAACGCATTACAGAGGACTAGAGGGAACGAAACAAGTGACATAATTACTGTGTGTTAGGGATAGACAGCGTTCAGTGCCCTACTGTCATTATAAGGTTTGGGTTGCTACTATGAGTTTGTGCGAAGACGAGATGTGGCGACACTAACCGTAAACCCAACCCAAACCGTAACCGTATGATTATAGCAGGGCAGTGCACGCTGTCTATGGCCAACATACAGTAATTATGTCATTTATTTTTTTCACTCCGTAATTGCACTGCAGCAAGGGGACAGAACTCCGACTAACTGGCCGTAGTTGAAAGGAGTGCCTAGTTTTCTAAGGTAGACTGTATGAAAGTAGTTTTAATTTTCTAGCCTGGCGCTGGTATACAGTCCATACACCTAGCATAGTACGTAAACAAGTATTTCAGAATCCTTGCCAGTGCTACAGAGCCTGTGCACTGTGCTGAGCTTTTTCCGACTTGAGGCAATGCATATTGACTGTGGCTGGAAATCCCCTCAAGGAAGTGATAGGTCAAAACAGTGACGTTATTCGACGGTTTAGAACCTGGCTTGATGATAAGAGTTCTATGTTTCTTCTTATGCAAGCATCCGTCTGGACATCATCATCATCCTGTAACACTACGTGTCGGTGGGTTACCAGTTTCTGCTGACTGTCTAATCAGCTCTCTACACCTTTGTAAGTCAGGTTTTGTAACGCATGTCTTTCTTGGTCTGCCTCTTCCCCTCTTTTCCTTTACTGAACCCTGCAGCATTCATTTTGAAAGGGCCTACTCTTACAGGCACTGTACACGATGATAAAAAGCAACAACTTGTTGGAGGGCAGACCTTCACTCTGGCATGCTTTCTCAGCAAATCAATCATAGCTGACGAAGATCAGTTCTAATTTATTCAAATATTTTGACACAAAATAAAGCATGAGGGTGGAGGCGGCAACTGCAGCTCTCCGGTGGCTAAAGAACAAGATGCATACACGTCGTAATTGTAGCAGACTGAAAGCATGCTGAGAAAGGTGAAGACAGGGATGCTTCGAGCAGAGTGGCTAGCTTCACTGGGAGGGTCACAGGTAGTGAGCATACTCTGGATCTTTTCTCCAAGCAATGCCGACGTGGTTGGCAATGAACAGGCAAAAAAATTAGCTGGATCTGCACCACTGGGTGGAGAACTGATACATGACCAAGGCAGATGTGGCCCTCTGGGAACAAGCAACGGAATCTGTAGTGATAGATTATTATGTCCTGGAGAGAATGAGTCACCTGGGTGTAAGCAGAGGGTTTGGCCGGCTCACAACACTAAGGGGAAAGGCAAGACGGACGTATAACCAGATTGTGACCGACACCATTTGTATTGGAGCTCTGCGCTGGCTGCTGAAGATGGGGAAGCCCCGAGTGCTATGATGTCAATTCTTGACTCAAAGATCAGTTTAAATTTTGCATCAGGTCATGCAGGTGTGACAGGCCGTCTACTTTGGAGAATGGACTAGCAATAGGCTGACCGGCCATACTGAATACTTCGAGAAGTGAGACGTTTGTACGAATCAAGTGATTTCTTCTCTTTTCGTTCGTCTCTAATAAGTTGTTTAGATTAGCAATTTTGTCTCTCCTTCAGATTTCACTGTCGTATTTAGTTCATTCAGTGGTCCATGGAGTTTACGTTCCACTGTTGTTCTTTTCGGCCAAAACATTTGACTTAATGTGTCATATTCGGTGCAGTCCTGGAGCACATGTTCTGCTGTCTGGGTTGCCTTTCCACATGTGCACATGGCTGATACGCCTATCTTGAAATGCATGTACACGTGGTTGCGTAATCGGGTGTGCCCTGTTTTGACGCGAAGGACAATGACTTGTTTTTACCTTTCCGCAATAGAACAGTCGTCTTGTGCTGGGGCTAGTGGTTTCAATTACATTGCGGATCTATGCTGAAAACCGAGTTCTGTCAGCAGTGTACGCAATTCTAGTAGTTTTCCGGCATTATGTGCTTCAAGTACAGATTTTGCATCTGTTAGCATTACTACAGACATTGAGCCAAGTTTGGTATTTATCAGTTGCTCTGTTACTATCTTGATATTCTGAATTTCCTCATCACAGTAATGGCAATACCTCCAAGCTGGCACCCTGGTGTTATCCCTAGTATCACCTGGGAATTCTACGTACTTTACCGCACCACAGCTTCTAACTGCATTTTGTGCTGACCCATCTGAATAGACTTTGACCCAATGTCCTTGGACGTATTCTTCATAAACATAGCTGAAGGTGGCCATTCTGTGTTGTATACTATCTTGCTCTTTTGTGTGTGAGTGAAAGGGAGTAGGGTCAAATATTCCTTTTACATTAGTCTTGATGTGCATTCCTAGTCTGCATATTTTTTTCTCCATGGCTTTTGTTTTGGAATACTTTAAAGTGGACAACCAATTTCAGGAAGGTCAATAGTTCGTCTGCATATTTTTTTTACTTGGTATATGAAGCTGTTTCTTTTCAACCGTCCAATTTCTAGGTTCTGAAATCTATTCTTCGTGTGGTGCTCTGGCATTTGGAGAAACTTTTCTGCTTGTATTCGCAACTGTGTATCTCTACGTTAAATCAAGTGGTGACAACCAATCTGTAATTGCGCCCAGACTGCAAACAAAAGTGAACTAAAAAGAAAAAAAAAACTAGACAAGAATACAATGCAAAAAGCCAAAGAATTTTAGTAAACCAACGCAAAACTAGTGTCGCCTGCTAGCAACACGCCCAGGCCTCCCGTCACTACCTCCCAACCCCCACCTTTTAATTAATTTTCCTAAGCCAAAAGTGGGGTGGGTGGGTTACATAAAATGTCCTTTTAAATTCATCCCATTTTACTGTCATAATTTTTTTTCTAGATTCATAGAGAAACAGCAGATCACGTGGTTTGGCCATCTTGTTAGAATGTCGCAAGATCAAATACCCTCACAATCACTACACCTCAGAAGATCAGCTACACGAGCAAGAGGACTGCCGCGGAAATATGGATCGACAACATTAAAGATACTCTACGTCTTCAATAGCCAGTGGCAGCCAATAGCCAGTTTCAGCCAACGTGCACTGGATCGCAATTTATTCCTCCCCACGGCGCTTAATGGCAGAAGTGGTTTATGATGATAATGATGAATTTTTCTCATATATTTGTTTCGGAATGCATTAAACTTTCGTTCCGTGTCTTTAGTGGTTCTCCGTCACTTGCATATGTTAAAGCAAAAATTATATTACTGCCTAACTTGATTTTAAAACTATACATTTCTCTCTCTCTCTCTCTCTCTCTCTCTTGTTGTATCCCACCAAGACATCACATAAGCGATAAACACCCGGTGACTCCAGGTGCCCCCCATGCGGATGATGATGATCACCCGTGGAGAGGTCTCAGAAACCCCGTTCAGCCGTTGGGCCATATTAAGAACCCGGCTATATTCAGGGCCCCCGGCAGAAGCCAGGGTGGGGATTCAAATAACGAAAAATTGCATCACACACTACTATACAGTTCCATATTTTGTTGAAAATATTTAAAGCTGCTGTCATGCCAATGCGCGTCATAATTTCTTTCTTTGTATTTCCTTCACTATCAAAATCATTCACCTAATAAGTAAATTGATCAGAAAAATATCTAGTTATTTGTCATTCTCAGACCAAATACCCCATCCCCAACAGCTGAGGTGAAAATTTTTTGGTTTCTTCTAATAATGATAGAACGAGTCGACAGTAATTTTTTTTTTACAGTTCACTATGCTGAGTTTAGTTTTTTCAAGAACCGACATCACAGCATTCCCATAAGCGCTCCGTCGCCATCTTCAGCAGCAAACGCATAAATCAAATACCAATGGTTTCAGTAGCAACCTGATTAGTTGTCTGTCTTGCCTTTCCTCTGAGCCTCGAGCATAGGCCAGATCTCTTAGTCATTCATGAATGCGTCACTCTCACGAGACCGTGATGATTAATTTTCTTTTCCAAACTATATAAATTTTCCAATAAGGCCTTAACCACGTCTGCCTTATCGTGCATTGGTATTTCACCCTCATCATCATCAGTTCTCGTTATGCTTAGTGGCACATAAGACTTCAGAGAGGACTTTCCATGCTTTTCTGTCCTGTGCAATCTTCAGTGCAGTTTTCCCTGTCAAAGATGCCGCACTCAGGTCACTTTCCATCGTTCGTCTCCATCTTGTTTTTGGGCGCCCCCTTTTTCTCTTTCCCTCTGGTGTCCATGTGAGAGCTGTTTTGGCAGGTATATCAGGATTCATTCTCATAACGTGACTGAGCCATTTCCACCTTCTCTCGGTTATCATACTGTCTAAAGTTTCTTGGTTTGTGACTTGAAGTAGTTTAGTGTTTAGATTGTATCTGGCCCAAATATTTTGATAATTTTACGTAGACATGTGTGGTGGAAGGTGGACATCCTGTGTGCATCCTTTTTGGTCATTTTCCAGCATTCCGCTCCATAAAGAAGAACTGGCAAAATGATGCTCTTGTAGAGTCGGAGTTTCGTTACTCTGCAGTAACTTTTTGATTTCAAAATTTGCCTCATCCTTCCAAACGTATTTCACCAAGCTATGTGCAAAGACAGCCAATATGTTTACCTGTTCATTTCCCGATACACCGGCATATCGCGGAGAGAAGATCTGAACAATGCCCATCAGCCTTAACCTCTGAAGCGAAGCAGACCACTCTGCACGAAGCGTGCCCGTCCTCACATTCCTCAGTATACTTTCTGAGTCAGTTACAATCACGATGTGCATGTGTATCGTGTTCTCTAATCAGCAGAAAGCTGCAGTGACCGCCCCACCTCCATTCCTAAGCTGGGTGTTGTGGTATTATATGCTAGGCTCTCTTGCTCCGAACTCGACCTTCTGCTGCCTCTTATAGTACACACGAATTGCCAACATAGGAATTTAACCATAAGAGATAAGCAAAGCCGAAAAAAAAAAGACACAAAAAGGATGAAGTAGGCATCGCATTCGCAAGGTTGTGGGCTCGTTTTACGGACGCATCTTTGTTCACAAGTGCAGTTTTATGGAGACCCTCTAGAACTGTTGCTGAAGCTATGGAGTTCGTGCTTTGTGCGATGTTCTCCTTCGAGAGCTAGCTGTTCAACGGAAATAGACTGCGCTATATGGGATAAGCTGGTACAATTAAGCCGATGCTCTCGATTTGAACTCCTGCAACAGCTGACAGTTAAAATAGTCATAATTGAAACTCGCTGTGCGTTCCTTGGTACCCACAGCGATTTAATAATAATATGTCTGATATATATGTTAGCCGTTTAAAATCTGTGTTATGTATTGTTCCTATATTGACATTTCTTTAATACTGTGCTAATCATGTCTTTTACTACAAATATATTACAAAAGAAACACCAGACAAGCAAAAAATAAAATACGACAGTAACACATGAACGTGTGCTACCATACACGACGCCTACTACTGTGTTCTACTGGGCATGAATATATTATCTCAATTAATGATATAGTTCCCCCAGAAAATCTTCCATACGAATACAAATTAATGAAATTCAACGAAATGTTATCTGTATAAAACAAATAGAAGAAATAACTATATAATTTTATCTTAAAGTAATCTTTCATTAGTTCAAAAGACTAATGTGTAATGGTAGTCGCACTACTTCTTTTTCTTGAAACCCACCGGGGGTAGCCATCTTTGAGGCAACAGTGTGACACTGAGTCTGTGGGGTACAATCATTCGCGATATTTTTACTCAAGGGAGACATTTTACTTGTCTCGTAGTACTGGTGCATGAAGAGATTTGAATCCAACAATGTCGACTATATTACCGATTCGGTTTCAGGAGCATGTACAAGTAAGTAATAGTCTTACAAATGAGTGTGATTGATTGTTCTTGTCTGCTGCTTTGGAAGTTCTCCTCCCCCATTTTATCAATCATACATCACGCCCCTATGGTCGGCAACGTATTTGACCTTCCATATAATTTGAATTACGTGTTACTTTTTTATTTTCTTTTATTTTCTTGTAGAGAAGCATGATAGTAAGACTATATATTGCAATTTTATGATAAAACGACATATCAATGAGTCAACGTTGATGACATTGCACCGTTAAATATGTCTAGTTCCATCATCCGGAAACGACATTTTTCAGGCATTTTACATACATTTCCAAAGACTTTAGACCTTCTAAAACTTCTCATTCTATTCTATAGACGTGGTTTCAGCTATTTTATTCACACATTTAAATTATCATGATCATTTCCACGAATATGATCTGGAGAAGATGAATAATTGTACCTTTAAAAAAGGGGGAGTGGCTGTCACTTTCAGTTACTTGTAATTTTGCTACAATTAATTGCTAATTGCATTACTAATTTGTATTACTTCCCTTTGCAACTGTCGACATTACGCAATATTACAAATATATTGATTTAATTGCTGGTAAATTTATGAACTAGTGCTTGCTCACAATAAAGGGAACTGAATAGTTTTAGTAATTATTGACTAATGGGGACTTTTGGGAGCTAACTAAATAATCAAGAGATGAGGAAAAGATGCTGGCTCTTAATAGGACTTGTTTTTAGACACCTGATAACTAGAATATCATTGCTCTGTGTCCCAAAACACAAAGAAGATAATTATAAATGGTTCTTTTCTTTTAACTCACCCTGGTTCTTGAAATCTGAAATTTCCAGGGGAGTTTCTGGGAAAGTCCAATATTCTCAGGATGTTATGAGATGACTTGGTTCCATGTTCATAGTGTGAAAAAGTGTGTGAACCGGGTCGACAGGCTTGCATAAAATTATGTGCATGCACAATTTTTCCACACAGAACTGCCCAAACTTTCCTTTTGTGTGAACAACTGTGCAGACAACTTTCTTTCTTTGTGAACGAATGCTGTGTGCAATTGTCACAGGGATAATTTGAGTGTCGGGGGCTGAAAAAAAAGGGGGATGGGGCGGAAATTACCAACAGTTTCCATGTATGTATACTCCTGGGTTACCTACAAGTTGACAATCATATATTTTTACACAGTAGAGCTGAAGATATCGTCGAATACAACAACTGACTGAACTGTTGATCTGCCTGCTGGAACCGACTGACCATATTTTCCTTTGCATTGACAAAGGAAAGTGGAAGACAGCCCCAGCCTGATTTAGATATAACATATGATGAAGCCAGAGGTTTCTAAGTACATATTGTACCAGATAGGATTCTGAAAATCTAGACTACAAGAAGGATGATGCCTACTATCAACTTGGCCTGAAAAAAAAAATTATAATCTTCAATCCCCACACAGGACATAAAAGGCTGAAGCACCACTTGTACAATAAGCTAATGATAGGAGACACAAATGAAGACAGTGAATGGGGCACTAGAAAAGAAAATAACTACATGTGAAATGCACTGTATCCTGAAATAACAACACAAGAAGAGACAGGGTTATGAATACCAGCACTAGAGAGAAAGTTGGAACAGGACCATGTCTGGATTATATTGACAAAGAATGAAATGGTTCCACCATCTAGTGAGAATGCAGCCAGACCAAACTGAATATAAGACCTTTTCCAGCAGAAAATCTGGGAGGAAGGTGAGAGGAAGACCGAGAAAGAGATGGATAAAGGGTGTAACTGAAACCTGCAAAAAGTTGAACTAATCCCACCCAAGCCAACGGAGAAGCGCAAGACAAATACTGAAAACCACGACACTGGGCTACAGCCTTGTATCAGTGGGGTGACAAAAAAAGAAGAAGATAACTAAAATTGATAACCTCCAGATGATACTGCATTTTAAAAGTATATTTAGATGCTGAAAAATATAAAGCAGTTGACCCTTTTTTTTTAATACCTTTGGCATATTGATCATTTAGCTGCTAGATCTATATTTTATAGACCAGTCAGCACTCAGTGTGTGTTGTGATCTTCGTCAGGCCAGATTTAGATGTTTAATGGAGTAGAAAGAAGCACATGTGAAAACCTTATCCTTCTATCTCTGTTGTCTTAAAATTGTCGTATGCTATATTTGAGAGCAACCAGGTCACACTGTGGTCTGATAGTGTCTTGATCTCACTGTCATGTCTCCCAATCTGCCCTCACTAGCAGCATTCAGAATTTTTCTTCTTATTTTGGTCGTCCTACTGCTTATGTCGTAATACATCCTAGATAGGAGTTAGGTGCTGTTTCCTTCTTTTGCTGGTTGGCATACTTGTTTTAATGTCATATTGCGTTTCTTCTGTAAGGTCTGTTTTACTCCCTCAACCAGTCTCGTCTCTGTCTAGGTCGGCCTCTTGCCTTTCAGCCTTCTGTTCTAATGAAGTTCGCACTAGCTGCTGGCTGATTTGGTTCCATTCAGACCGGATGACCAAACCATTTGATTCTGATGTACCAAATTCAACTCAGCAATCAGGGTGCTCCAACAGTGTGAGATTGGTTTTCAAAGACTACTTCAAGGAACGTTAGGGGGTAGTCGGGGAAGAGGAGGGCAGAGAAGAATCTGGAATGACATCAAGAAATGGTCTGGACTAAGTTATCATCATACCCTTGTTCTTTGAGCGGAAGACAGAAAATGATGGCAGGTTTTTGTGTGTTAGGGCTTCTATGGAAACACCTCCATGACCTAACGGGTCAAGGGTTATGTTACATATGTATCTCACACTCACAGAGAGCTACTGAATCAGACTGGGATTTTTCACCAGCATTCAGCTTCATTCATGTGGATCTCACACTTCCTTCACAGTGCCCATAATGTCCTTAGTTCCCCATGCATTTCCAGCAACACTTGTTTCACAAACACCCAGTGGCTCAAGCATCCACATTCACCTCATCAACCATGTCATGAATATCAGTGTACTGCCACGCCCTCTGACCTCTGGCATACTTACATAATAAAGTAAGCTAGAACACAACAAGTATATTCTCTTTCCTTTTCTTCTTCAGCTCCAAAGTGTTGGCATCAATGCTGCCAACATTGGGTTCAGCACTTTGACAATGGAGTCTGACAAGTTCATCTGTGTGCGGGAGAAAGTGGGAGAGGCTGCGCAGGTGGTCATCATTGATATGAACGACCCCACGAATCCCATCCGCCGGCAGATATCTGCGGACTCTGCTATTATGAACCCAACAAGTAAAGTGATTGCCCTGAAAGGTAAGATAACGTTAGCGGTGGCAAGATTTGATTACAGTTCATTTTGTTAATACCTGTATCTTTTCTTTGTTTGTTTCTATACATCTTCTGCCTTGTATTCCTCTCTGTCTGTTTTCTCCTTCTCATGATATGACCAAAGAATGTAGATTGTCTCCTTTTGATGTGGGCAGTCAGTTCTCTTTGTGAGTCACTTTCTTTCAAGACATCTTCATAACTATTTTTATCTGTCCAGTGTGTTCTCATCATTCTTCTGTAAAACTACAGCATCTCTGCCGCTTTCACATAACTTTAATTAATTGGCCAGTTGTCCATGATTCACTTCTGTATATCAGGATAGGATTTATGAAGCTTTTGAGAATTCTAGTATGAGTACATTATGATGTATCCAGGGTGTCCCTTATGTTTCCATACGAAGAAGAAATATTTTTTGATGAAAGCCATTTGCTCTGTTGCTGTTGTTCATCCGTCGCAAGTAATGATGACCACTTTCTTCCATCTGTCATGAAACTAACGTTGATTGTCTGTGTGTCTGGAGATGACCCAGTATGGGCCCGGAAAAATCTAGGACAGTGGGGGCAGGGTACAGTGTCTGTAGGTAAAAGGATCTGTTATATGGGTCTTTTTAGCCTGTCTTCACTGTCCAGCTGCCATTTTTCAAGATGCCTTGCATGTCTCTGCTCCTCTTTGGATTGTTGTTCACCATGTAGTCCAGTCTGGTACGGCAGCCTCTTAGGTGTCAGGGTTTATATTGAAGGATTCAAGTGATGCGTTTAGCATGTCCTGTTAGAGCACCTGCCTTCTTGAATCTCAGCATATAAAGATAGTTCTTTTTGGGAGCTGATGATGGCAACATGACCTGCCCATCGAATCTTTAACTGTATCAGGGTGGTATTGAAGCTGGGAATGCCAGATTTGTCCAGTACAACAGTATTCATGACCCTGTCTTGCCACTTGATGTTCAGTATCTTTCTTAGACAGACTGTATGGAATAATAATAATAATAATATGCTCTACCATTGTTTTGAAAGCACATATCAGCAATCTTCGTATTGTTGTTCACCATGTAGTCTGGTCTTGTGCTGCAGCCTATCAGGTGTCGGGGTTTATATTGAAGGATTCAAGTGATGCCTTCATGTGATGTCCTTGAAGCATCTTTTTTTCTATCCACTGTTAGAGCACCTGCCTTTAGACAGACTGGAAAAATATTAATATGCTATACAATTGTTTTGACAACACATATCAGCACAGCTAGAGTTATGCTTATTTATAATGTTGTTGGTGGTATGTTTTTTCCCCCCATGTATGGAAGGAAATCTACAGAACACACTGTACATTTGTGCTTTTTTCCAGCCACATCAGCTTTATGTGCTTGTATGTCACAGCATAGAAAACAGAGAGCTACATTGTTATATTTGTGTACCCTCTTTACAATCTTGCTTTTGTTATTGCAGCTGGCAAGACACTTCAGATTTTCAACATTGAGATGAAGAGCAAGATGAAGGCCCATGTGATGACGGATGATGTCATCTTCTGGAAGTGGATCTCTGTCAACATGATTGGACTGGTGACCGAGACGGCGGTCTATCACTGGGCCATGGAAGGTGAGGGAATCATACAGTCCAACATAAATAATTCCACAGCAGGTCATTTTCTCGGCACATCAGGTCATTTTCTCGACACGTCATGTCATTTTCTTGGCACATCTGCTCAGTCTCTTGACACAGTGGGTCATTTTCTCGGCACAGCAGTCATTTTCTTGGCACAGCATGGTCATTTTCCTGGCACATTTTCTCGGGGTATCAGGTTGTTTTCTTGGGGTATCAGGTCTTTTTTTTTTGGCATAGCAGCTTATTTTCTCATCACATCAGACCATTCAGGTCCTAGTGTGGGTAAAGGGGCTCCAATTTGGGGAGAAAAAAGAGAATAAACCCACTGCTCCCCAACAAACATGATGTTATAAAAGTGGACTCATTAGGGGGTTTCCTTAGAAGTCGCAGGACATATGCCTGAAAGACAAGGAGCCAAGTACTTACAGATCAGCCTAATTTGTAAAATAGGTGTGCATGCAAAACTCCGGTTCTGGAACAGGACCAAAGTCCAAAAGTGGACTGACAACCAAAACTTACTGCCACCGGTTCTGGAACAGGACCAAAGTCCAAAAGTGGACTGACAACCAAAACTTACTGCCACCGGTTCTGGAACAGGACTAAAGTCCAAAAGTGGACTGACAACCAAAACTTACTGCCACTGGTTCTGGAACAACCAAAACTTACTGGACAGGACTAAAGTCCAAAAGTGGACTGACAACCAAAAACTTACTGCCACCGGTTCTGGAAACTAAAGTCCAAAAGTGGACTGACAACCAAAACACTGGTTCTGGAACAGGACTAAAGTCCAAAAGTGGACTGACAACCAAAACTTACTGCCACCGGTTCTGGAAAGGGACTAAAGTCCAAAAGTGGACTGACAACCAAAACTTACTGCCACCGGTTCTGGAACAGGACTAAAGTCCAAAAGTGGACTGACAACCAAAACTTACTGCCACCGGTTCTGGAACAGGACTAAAGTCCAAAAGTGGACTGACAACCAAAACTTACTGCCACCGGTTCTGAAACAGGACTAAAGTCCAAAAGTGGACTGACAACCAAAATTTACTGCCAGAGTTTGGGGCTGCTGAACCTGAAGAAGAAGAAAATAAGTCCAATGTAAAGTAGTTACACAACAGACCATTCTCTTGGCACATCTTCTTCTTCTTCTTCGAGTTCACCAGCTGTAAACTCTGGCGGAAAGTTCTGTTTGTTCACCTACTGGGTGCAGTTTTTATGGAGATCCCTGAAGATCATTATGGAGCTACAGAGTAAGTACATTATGCAACACTCTCGGCAAGTTGTGCAGATGTGTTGAGCTGAAAGGCACTAGTATCACACCCGAGCTGTAAACCACAACACAGTGTGCGTGCCACCATTTCAAGGGCATATGCTTAGAAGAACAGTCAGGTTGTAAACCACAATATGCAACATCACCCTTTTAACTCTTTGAGTCCCAAGGAACGCTTCAAACGTTCATAGATTTCTACCTAGAAGCCCAATGAACGCATGATGCGCTAATTTTACATCTCTCTTGACTACCCCTTGGGCCTGGAATGCTAAACCCCCTGGGATTCAAAGAGTTAAGGGTAAAGGAAAGAAAAAAAAAAAAGTATTTTGTTTTCTGGAATCCTTTTGTAAAATACTAACACATTGCTTCTCTACAGGTGACTCCCAGCCACAAAAAGTGTTTGAAAGACACACAAACCTAAATGGGTGTCAGATCATCAACTACAGGACTGATGCAGCCCAGCAGTGGCTCTTGCTGGTTGGCATTTCTGCTCAGGTAGGTTATCTAACCCTTTCGCACCAAGAAAGCTGTTTCTCTGACGTTTTGATGACGTGAAGTCTTTGAGCTGTCTGTATAACACCAGAACAAAAATGTAAGATACTGTTAAGGCTTTAACACATTCTGTCTCAATCAACTCACCATGAGTTTATTGATTACTCCATGAAATGTCTTTTCTAAACCTTCTGCTCCCTTAGAAGCTGTTATGATAACCTGTGGTAACAAGAATGTTACTTTAACCCTTTTGGTGCCTTATTGTGACTAATTTAACCTCTTGGTCTAAACAACTACTACTATAGGTAATAAATACTTAATAATTAATGAGGTAAGTGATACCTGCCTAATTAAAAGGAGGATGGCCATAGCAATGCAAAGAATGAACAGCCTTAAAAGTCTATGGTTAAGCACCAGCAAGGAGATAACAATTAGAATTTTGAGAGCATGCATCTTCCCTGTGGCTACATACAGATGTGAGTCGTGGACTATCTCTCAGTCCTTAAGAAAGAGAATAGAGGCTTTTGAGCTGAAATGCTATAGAAAGATTCTCAGAATATCTTGGACAAAGAAGATGAATAATGTTGACATCTTAAAAGATCTGAACAGCAAGGAAGATTGGCTAATAAACAGCATCCTTTCTCGAAAGCTGAAATATTTTGGTCATATCAAGCGCCACGGCGGATTGGAAAAAATTATAGCAGAAGGCATGGTACCAGGAAGGAGGGGGAGAGGCCGACCGACACGAAGATGGGCGCAAGATATAAGTGACTCCTTGAGTGTGAAAGTTCATGAGGCGGGAGAACTGGCAAGAGACCGAGTTTCCATACAGGCAGACTGTGATGAGAGCGACGTTCTGCAAAGGACCTGCTACATGATGATGATGATACCTGCCTGGGACTGGGAGAGTTAAAAAAAATAGACACATAGACAAATAATTTGTGATGTCATTTTTAGGTTATAATAATCTTTTAGGACGTAACTTTCTTCACCGTGGCAAAGTCAACAAAAGCACGTTTATCATGCCAAATGTCCTTCCCTGTGTGGGTTTCATGGTCCTGTTGTAGAAAAAACAAGCATGTCATAAGAGTCAACTAATTGGGGAGTTCCTTCAGAGTCGAGTGCATCTGCCTGAGAGGCAAGGATCCAGCATTCTGCATACAATAAGCAAGATCTGTAAAGCGGATACACATGCAAAACTCAGGTCATGGAAACAGAGCCAAAGTCCCAAAATGGATGAACAGCTAGGTCTCCTCGCTGGGGTTTACAGCCGGTGAACGCAAAAAACATAGAGGGAAAGCAGTTAATAAATTTTTTTTTTTTTTTTGCAAGAATAAATAATAAGAATAATAATACAAGTTAATATGTATTATTTTTGATACCATAAGTGACGCTGTGGATATCACACTTGCCTGTTTGCTTGGCGATCTAGGGGTCTCCCCCCCCCCCCCCCCTTTCCCCAAACAACTATTATCCTATAGCATAATTTAATAAAGCAAACAACTTATTTTTAGCATAATTTAGTGGAACAAACACATTTGTTAGCATAATTTTGTAGATTGACAATGTTTGATTAATTCACACAAAACTTTCGAATTAATATAAGAATAATTTTGTAAAAAAGGCAGTCTGTTTAATTCCGGTAAATCAGTGTATTATTTCGTGGTTTAATTTTGGATAATGGCAGAGTGTATTTTTTTTTTCTGCAGCAAAACCGTGTAGTTGGAGCCATGCAGCTATACTCAGTGGAGAGAAAAGTCAGTCAACCAATTGAAGGTCATGCAGCCTCGTTTGCTTCTTTCAAGATGGAAGGCAACCCTCTGCCATCCACCTTATTTATTTTTGCTGTCAGAGGAGCTCAAGGTGGCAAGGTGAGATATATTCTAAATTCTTCTTCTTTGCATTGACCAGCTGTAAACTTCTGGCGGAAAGTTCCGGTTGATTGTCTACTTCTAAGCTATTTTTAATCTGGTTCCAGAACTTGAGTTTTGTGTGTGCATCTGTTTTACACATCTGGCTAATATGTAAGCAGATTGTTGGTTCTTCATCTGTTTTGCAGATGCACTCTGACTTCAAAAGAGACACTACTTATAAGTAGACTTTTATGGCATGCTTATTGGGAGGCATTGGCGCCCCGCCTTTAACGATGGGGCCTTGGAGCTCAAACGGAGTTAAAAATTCATATCCTTTTTTGCCTTTTGTTTTCTTTGTGTGTGTGTGTTGTCTTCTTTCTATTCTTTCCCAGTGGAGCATAGGCCCTCAGTAACTCAAAACATGTCATCCTATCTTTTGCCATGTTATGCAGCTCATCCCATATCCTCCCCATCTTTTCAGCCAATTCTCCTTTCTCTCCTCCAGGTATTTTTAGTCTGACTTTATTTCTTTGACCCTTTGGATTCAACTGCAAGGATGTTCTAGTTATCAGGTTTTCATTTACGTGTGTTAGATTGACGGTTTTATCAATTACAATTGTATACTTAGACTGTGATGTGAGTAAATGAAGTGAAAGTCCAGAGGATCAACATCATTACACCTTGTTTTATCCCAAATGGTTGGGTCCTCTATCCACAGAACAGGATGTATCCAATATAGCACCATCTTCTTTGCCTTGTAACTGTTATTATAACATTTCTCGTATTTCTTCACCCCTCTGGAATTCATTTAATTTTATATTTAACATTTTCTTCAGGCATTTGTTTTCACAAGCATTTAACTTTCATTTCATGTCTTCACTTGTTTTAAACTTTCACTGGCATATTTTTGAAATGAAATAACATTAGAATTGAAATATTATCCCTGTGTGGGTTCTGTGGCCCTATTGTAGGGAAAATATTAATAGACCCACTGCCTACCCAAAAGTATAACGTAAGAGTCGAATTTGGAGCTTTTTTTTGAAGTCGTAGTGCGTCTGCCTGATAGGCAGGGAACCAGCAGTCTGCATACATAGGTCAGATCTGTAAAACGGATGCACATGCAACACTCAGGTTCTGGAACAGGATTACAGTTCAGAAGTGGACAAACAACCAGAACTTTTTTGCCTGAATTTACAGCTGGTGAACGCGAAGAGGAATAAGAAGATTAAAATTGAAAGTACATAGCTTGGTTGTAAAACTATACAATTTAGAGTTCCATATTTTGTTCAGGCTTTTAAAAACTGCAGAATTTTTCATACCAACCCTAGGAAGTTAGTGCTAGAATGTGGTGACTGATCATCATATGTGTAAAAGTATGGCATTGTTTTTTTTTTCTATCTTACCTGCAGCTTCACCTGATTGAAGTCGGCACTCCCCCTGCTGGCAACCAACCCTACACCAAGAAAGCTGTGGATGTGTTCTTCCCAGTTGAAGCTCAGAATGATTTCCCTGTGGCCATGCAGGTGAGTGTCAGACATTTTTGATTGTTGGTTCATATTTGAAGAAACAAACGAAGAAATGTTATATGTGCGCCCATTTTTACATTTGGCCCTTCCCCAACTTATCTTTCACACAGCAATTGAATGTTATCTTTAAAGCATATTTTCTTCAAATAGCAGTATGCGAATTATGAACAGCAAGTAAAAACACAAAAGCATTGATGGCAACTAGATATATTCAAACACACAAACATGCACGTGCATGCAGACACACACACAACATTCAAATCTCCTCTCCCTAATTATTTAGTCAGGACATAATATAATTACAGTCCTATCTTCAGATGGGGACATTATAACTTAAAATGGGCAGTCATAACTTACAATGAAGTAAATCCTAATTTTAGGTGGGCAGATAATCATAACATCAGATGGAGGGGATACTCAGCTTAGATGAAGTCATACCTAATAGGATACAGTTGTAACTTCAGATGGGGATAGTCATTACTTCAGATGGGGACAGTCATAACTTCAGACAGCGACAGTCATTACTTCAGATGGGGACAGTCATTACTTCAGATGGGGACAGTATTTACTTCAAATGGGGACAGTATATACTTCAAATGTGTGGACAGTCATTACTTCAGATGGGGATAGTCATAACTTCAGACGGTGACTGCCATTACTTCAGATGGGGTCAATCATTACTTCAGATGGGGACAGTCATAACTTCAGATGGGGACAGTTATAACTTCAGATGGTGACTGTAATTACTTCAGATGGGGACAGTCATAACTTCATATGGGGCAGTCATAACTTCGCATGGGGACAGTCATTACTTCAGATGGGGACAGTCATTACTTCAGATGGGGACAGTATTTACTTCAGATGGTGACTCGTTTTCCCGGAAACAGCATTCTCAGTCACTGTTCTCTGCAGGCAGCTGTGCTGTTTTAAATAGCCAAAATACTTCAGCTTTTGTGAAAGGATGCTGTTCATGAGCCAGTTCTCATCATGCAGGTAGTCTGAGAATTCTCCTGTAGCATTTCAGTTCAAAGGCTCAGATTTTTGTCTTTAATGCTTGGGTAAGAGACCGTGACCTAGGTAATGACTTGAGTTTTCACATAGGTGTAATGTAGACCCCTTTGGAAATGGACGTTATGTGCTAAATGTTGTTTGCCACATGTTTCCTTGTGCCACAGACCAGCAACAAGCACGGCGTGGTGTTTCTGGTGACCAAGTATGGCTACATCCACATGTACGACATTGAGACGGGCACCTGCATCTACATGAACCGCATCAGTGCTGACACCATCTTTGTGACCGCCCCTCATGAGGCTACCGATGGTATCATTGGGGTCAATAGGAAGGGCCAGGTTAGCCACTAACTGTTGTGTGTTTTAATTTGCATTATTGTATTTTTGCTACTAAATTTGTTTTTGGGGGTAGGGGGTGGGGTGAAATAGATCAACTGCCCCCCCCCCCAACAATTATGTCAAAAAGGTGACTAATTGAGGGTTTTCCCCCTTCAGAGTCGGATTATATCTGCCGGAGAGGTGAGGAACCAACAGTCTGCATACAAATAAACCAGACCTGTAAAATGGTGTGCTTGCAGAACTCAGGAACAAGACATAACAGGTAAAGGTAAAGTTGGGAGATGTTAATGAGCCAGCGTCATTGTACACGGTTATAAACCATAAGTGCTCTGCATCCAGTACGGACAGCTGATAAGAATTGTCCACCTGTGTCGCTGTTCGCACGTAACTCTGTAGCTACAGCGACGTTCCTCCATTTACCTCAAAGTGTCAACTCTGGTACCCATTTCCTAGAAGCTGGGTGAACCCCAGGAGCCGCCCGGTTTCGAACAACGACCGCGGGCTGCAGCGAGTCGCAGCTGGATTTGAAAGCGGGCTTCTTATTGACTGCGCTAACGCGGCCCCCAAGACATAAGTCCAGAAGTGAACGAACAACCAGAACGTTATTTTATTGTGCTGTTGAATGTGACAGCCGGCTTCCAGTAGATCATCTGTTCTGTTCTCTCCCCTTCAATCCTTTCTATATATTATAAATGGACTCTTTCCTGTGTGGGTTCTGAGTTCCCGTTATGGGGGAGAAAGAATAGACCCACTGCCCTCTTAACAAGCATGTCCTAAAGTCAGCTAATTAGGGGTGTTTCCTTTGAAGGTGCAGTGCATCTGCATGAGAGACGAGGAACCAACAGTCTGCACACAGATAAGCCAGATCTATAAAATAAATATGCAGCAGGACTATATAAAGTCCAGAAGTGGATGAAGAACCAGAACGTTCTGCCAAAGTTTATAGCCGTTGAAGTATGAATCAAGTCCAGCACCTTTGACCTCCTTTATCAACATTAGTTGTAAGGTCTCCTCTCTTGAATGTCTTCACATCCTGAATTTATTTGTTTCATATTTCAATGTCTGTTTTGTGATTCTTTTTGCAGTTCACCTCAGAATGTACCCACTATTATATGTTATAAGTATTATATTTGTGTGAATCTATTTTTTCCTGTTCATCAGGTTCTGTCTGTGAGCGTGGAGGAGGAAAACATTGTTCAATACATCAACAGCCAGCTCCAGAACCCAGATCTGGCCTTGAAGATTTCGTCCCGCTGTAACCTGCCAGGTGCTGAGGACCTGTTTGTGACCAAATTCAACAACCTCTTCCAGGCTGGCAACTATCAGGAAGCGGCCAAAGTGGCAGCTAGTGCCCCAAAAGTGAGATTATTGTGTGGTTGTGTGGATTCTTTGGTGGGGATCTAAATTTGACTGAGTTCCACATGTGGGTTCCTTTTCACCATTGGAAAGGGGGGGGGGGGTGGCAATAGACCCACCTAGGTGACTAATGAAGAATTTGCTGAAATCAGATGTGTTGGCTAATTCAGGATTTGGTGAGATCAAACGTGTTGGCTAATTTAGGAATTGGTGTGATCTTGTGTTAATTCAGGATTTGGTGAAATCAGATATGTTGGCTAATTCAGGATTCGATGAGATCTTGTGTTTAATCAGGATTTAGTGAGATCAGAGGTGTTGGCTAATTCAGGATTTGGTGAGATCAGATGTGTTGGCTAATTCAGGATATGATGAGATCAGATGTGTTGGCTAATTCAGGATTTGGTGAGATCAGATGTGTTGGCTAATTCAGGATATGATGAGATCAGATGTGTTGGCTAATTCAGGATTTGATGAGATCAGATGTGTTAGCTAATTCAGGATTTGGTGAGATCAGATATGTTGGCTAATTCAGGATTCGATGAGATCAGATGTGTTGGCTAATTCAGGATTTGATGAGATCAGATGTGTTGGCTAATTCAGGATTTGATGAGATCAGATGTGTTGGCTAATTCAGGATTCGATGAGATCAGATGTGTTGGCTAATTCAGGATTTGATGAGATCAGATGTGTTAGCTAATTCAGGATTTGGTGAGATCAGATATGTTGGCTAATTCAGGATTCGATGAGATCAGATGTGTTGGCTAATTCAGGATTTGATGAGATCAGATGTGTTGGCTAATTCAGGATTTGGTGAGATCAGAAATGTTGGCTAATTCAGGATTTGGTGAAATCAAGACGTATTGGGTCAAAAGGCGCAGATATCACGGCTTAGCTCTACAGTTTGCCAGCTGCCTGTAGAAAGGAATTTCTGGTTATACCATAACCAGGTTTCTTCACTGTGCGATCTGACATCTTTTAAACTTTTGATTGGAATCTGATTCTCTCCCTGTCCTCTCTTAGCAGAGCTGTGAAGCAAAATATGGCCACAACCAGTAGACCTGACAACCAAGCTTGGGGGGAGGGGAGGAGGGGGGGAACCTAAGAGACCTTGAGATGACATCCCATAGTGAATAAAGAGCATGACCAGAGATGGCTGAAGAAGACGATGTTTCTGTTCCTGAGCTCAACATATGCCGTTTTGTTTTATTTTAATCCTTCCATCTTCGGAGGGCATATATTAATAAATGTTTGTAGTTTATAATTTGTATAGGCAGTCACCGTGGCGTAGCGGCTAGACACTCGCCTGCGGATCAGAAGGTCCTGGGTTCACTACCAAGCGGAGCCGGACTTTTGAAAAAATAAAATGACCTTGTCTCCCAGGTTGACCCAGCCTTGAGTGGGTACCAGGTGCAGTCCTGGGAAGTAAAGGCGGCCGGCGTGATGCTGACCACATTACCCATCTTGTGCAGTTGGTCTATAAAAATATAGGTCTAGCCCTATATACCCAGCACGCCTGAAAGGCGTGGAAAAGAGTTCTTTACTTTACTTTTTATAATTTGTATGTGGTTTATAATTTTTGTGTGGTTTATAATTTGTATATGGTTTATAATTTTTGTGTGGTTTATTATTTGTGTTTGATTTATAATTTTTGTGTGATTTATAATTTGTGTGTGGTTTATAATTTGTATATGGTTTATAATTTTTGTGTGGTTTATAATTTGTATATGGTTTATAATTTTTGTGTGGTTTATAATTTGTATATGGTTTATAATTTGTATATGGTTTAAAATTTGTATATGTTTTATATTTTGTATGAGGTTTATAATTTGTGTGTGGTTTTTTAATTGGTATATGGTTTATAATTTGTGTGTGCTTTATATTTTGTATGTGGTTTATAATTTGTATCTGGTTTATAATTTGTATCTGGTTTATAATTTGTATATGGTTTATAATTTGTATCTGGTTTATAATTTGTATATGCTTTATATTTTGTATGGGGTTTATAATTTGTGTGTGGTTTTTTAATTTGTATATGGTTTATATTTAGTGTGCTTTATATTTTGTATGGGGTTTATAATTTGTGTGTGGTTTATAATTTGTATATGCTTTATATTTTGTATGGGGTTTATAATTTGTGTGTGGTTTTTTAATTTGTATATGGTTTATAATTTGTGTGTGCTTTATATTTTGTGTGTGGTTTATATTTTGTATTTGGTTTATACTAGCGAGTAAAGTTATGCAATAACATTTTAAAAAGTGTTATCAATGTGTTTCCTCTGTAGGGTATCTTGCGAACCCCAGCAGACCATTCAGCGCTTCCAGCAGGTGCCCACGGTGCAGGGTACAACTTCCCCACTTCTGCAGTACTTTGGCATCCTTCTGGATAAAGGTCAGCTCAATAAGTATGAGTCCTTGGAGCTGTGCCGCCCTGTCTTGCAACAAGGACGGAAGCAGTTGGTTGAGAAGTGGCTGAAAGAGGAGAAAGTAAGTGAACTCAACATGTTCTTCATTGTCTTATTTGGAAGATGTGTTAACCTTTTTACCCTGTAAGAATCTTTAAGACAAAAATACCTTTTTCCAAATTAAATTAAAAAAAAAAAAAAAAAAAAAAACAGACATCCTCATGCTTCTCCAAAATTGTACCTTGAGAAACTAGAAGTGGTCCAAGTGACAAGAAGGGACAAAGTCCGCAATCAGACAATACATCAAGATCTTGATACCCAGCCCTTACTAACCCGAGTGGATCAGTCACAGTTACGATGGTTTGGACATGTGTGCAGAATGGGAGAAAATCGGGCACCATGGCAAGCATGGGAGGCTAAGAACCAGGGAACCAGACCTCCGGGACGACCCAGGGTGTGCTGGGAAGACAACATCCGACAGTCCCTGACTGACAGAGGACTGGAATGGAACAAAGCCAGAAAGAAAACTGCTGATAGAGACGTCTGGCGATCTCTCTGGCAAACCTCTACACCCCAAGGTAGAAGGGGAGCGACGAAGTAAGTAAGTAAGTAAGAAACTAGAAGAAAAAAAGAAAAAGAAAAAGCAGGCGAAATTTGGAGTCTTGGCCATTTTTAAAATAAAAATCCAGGTGGTCGAAACCGTAGACAACTAGGCAAACAGGCAAGTGGGAAGGCCACAGATTCTTTGCGGACCTCATTCCGGTAGGTTAAAACAAATAAATTGATATGTGCGCACCCACGTGTGTGTGTTTAAAAAACCCACTTCAGGTAACTGTTTTGGGCACAGTCAGTTTTTTCATGTGAAGTGAAGTAATAACAAAGTAAAAACAGAGCAAAGAATCATTTGCTTCTTTGACCATGAAAATGGGTTTTGTGGAGACAGTCGTATGGAGCAAGTGAAATCCTTATAAGTTTGTTATGACGTCATTATGCTGTCAGTGAAATGTTTTCACACTTAATAATATCTCATTAAAAAAATAGCCATGCCTATGCACTATGCAATTGCAGCTGTTATATGGCCACAGTCCATTGACTTCATGTCATAAAAAACCCATAAAAGCCTTGAAAATGACTTTCTTGGGGTGACGTGGTTAAAGTAGTGAAATATAGAACATTCCAGGCCAGTGCAAGAAAATTAGAACCAGAGAGAGACAGAGGGAAAACCAAGAGAGGTTACCGCAGAAGAACAGAGGAAAACAGAGAGAAGTTACAGCAGAAGAACAGGAAAACCAAGAGAGAAGTTACAGCAGAAGAACAAAAGAAAACCAAGAGAGAAGTTACAGCAGAAGAACAGAGAAAAACCAAGAGAGAAGTTACAGCAGAAGAACACAGGAAAACCAAGAGAGAAGTTACAGCAGAAGAACAAAGGAAAACCAAGAGAAAAGCTAAGCAGAAGAATAGTTATTGACGGCACACGAGACAGAGGGCTTAGGACATATAGGATTACCAGTGCCACATGACATGGGCTTTGACATCTGTGTGTTGGTTCTAGGGCCCAATTTGGGAATGGACCCAATACCTGCTAAGAGGCATGTCGTAACAGGGGACTAATTAAAGCTGCTTCCTTTAAAGTCAGAGTGTATCTGCCAGGGAGGTATAAACTAGGGCTGTACCGAATATTCGCTTCGTATTCGCTTCGGGGCCGAATAGTGGACCTACTAGCTATTCGGTATTCGGCCGAATACGAATAGTTATTTCTGCATACACTGCGATGGACTAAAATAACTCTCTCATTAATAATGTCACAATTTATAGCCGACTTTTCTTGATTTTCGCCGCGGCACCCCTGTCATACGCACCCAGTTTTAGAACCTCTGCTGTAATGCCTCGGAGTCAGGCGCTGTTACCACGCAAACGGGTCGTCGTTTTTCCCGCTACGAAAGATTTAGGCATCGCTACTGTTGTGTTAAAGAAGGCATGAAGAAACTTGAAAGTGTATCTGTGTGTGTGTGTGTGTGAGAGAGAGAGAGAGAGAGAGAGAGACAAAGAGAAAGCATGCATTTTTTTGTTCTTTCGGGGTGTCTTTTCCCAAATCAAATTGAAGATATTGCAGACGAGAATATGAAGGTGCATTTAAATTACATTGAACGAACGCCTGAACGAAAAATGATTTAAATGCGAATTTGGCACATGGATAAAATCAGATGAAAGATGCATTACTAAAATAAAAAACAAAATAGGACAGGCTAAAAATGCATTTTATATTAAAAAAAAAAGAACATCTTGTGCAATATATCGTTGTCTTGCTTGCTACATACATCCAGTTTTAACATATGGCTATGAGTCCTGGACAATCGGTAGCCAGGCCAAACAATTTTTTGAGGCCTCAGAGATGTGGTTTTACAGAACAATGCTTAAAATTCCTTGGACAGCTTAAAAAAAGCAACCACTAGGTTTTGAAAGAGGCGGGAGCCCGAAGACAACTAATCGCAGACATCAGAAGAAGACAGTCATCATATAGAAAGAGTGAAAATGGAACATGTGGTGACCACTGGAAAGATTTGTGGAAGGAGAGATAGAAAAAGACAACGAGAGAAGATTCTTGACAGTCGTTGCATGTCATGGAGGTGTGTCAGCACACAAACTGATACATGCTGCAGGAGATCGCAGATTGTGGCGAGGCAAAATCGTAGCAGTCGGCGAGGCACCTGATGATGATGATACACTATTCGTATTCGGCCGAATAGTTGGTCCCACTATTCGTATTCGGTTGAATAGTGAAAAACCACTATTCGGTACAGCCCTAGTATAAACTACTATTGAAACTTGTGTCTTAGTGTTTTTCTGTTTGTCAACAGCTTGAATGCAGTGAGGAGCTAGGAGATATTGTGAAAACTGCAGATCCAACCCTGGCTTTATCTGTGTACCTTCGGGCAAATGTTCCTCAGAAGGTAAGATAGACCTTCTTTCATTTATGTTTTTTCCAGCAGATTTTTATGCCGTAATGGTTAATAGGCATGTTGTTTTTTTTTGTTTTGTGGGTCTGTTGCTTATGTAATGTTATACTTCGTTGTTGAGACTTTTTGAGAAAGCCATCTAGTATTTCATTGAAATCATGCACTGCTTCGCATTAGCTGTGTTGATTGTGCTCTGACTTTGAAAACCCGCTGTAAATGTTAACGTCATGCTTGTCAGTAGTTGTAAATGTTAACATCATGCTTGTCAGTAGTTGTAAATGTTAACATCATGCTTGTCAGTAGTTGTAAATGTTAACGTCATGCTTGTCAGTAGTTGTAAATGTTAACATCATGCTTGTCAGTAGTTGTAAATGTTAACATCATGCTTGTCAGTAGTTGTAAATGTTAACATCATGCTTGTCAGTAGTTGTAAATGTTAACATCATGCTTGTCAGTAGTTGTAAATGTTAACATCATGCTTGTCAGTAGTTGTGTTAACATATTGTCATGTTAACATCATGCTTGTCAGTAGTTGTAAATGTTAACATCATGTTTGTCAGTAGTTGTAAATGTTAACATCATGCTTGTCAGTAGTTGTAAATGTTAACATCATGCTTGTCAGTAGTTGTAAATGTTAACATCATGCTTGTTATCTTTTATGTTTTTATTACCTTGATGTAATTTCTTCCCTATTTCAATGCCTGTTTAATGATTGTATAGTTTTTTCTATTTATGGTTAAAACCTATTTTCGGAAACATAATGTAACCAATTATTGTTTCTCTAGGTGATCCAGTGCTTCGCTGAAACCGGCCAGTTTCAGAAGATCATCTTATATTCCAAGAAAGTCGGCTTCACACCAGACTACATTTTCCTGCTGCGTAATCTGATGCGCATCAACCCAGAACAGGGCCTGCAGTTTGCACAGATGTTAGTTCAAGATGATGAACCTTTGGCTGATCTCAACCAGGTATATTAGGCTTTCATATATTTGACGTTAAAACCTGGCTTCTGGGAAGGCTAACCTGGGGAACAAATGCTCGATGAAGTCGGATTACTTGGCCGAAAGTTGATTGATGATGGTCACAGCACAGTTACTTCACTCAGACGAATGATGAAGAAGGAACCATTGCTTTTTTCTGGCATTTCTGGTAGCAGACTGTTGGGCCGTAGTGTAAAGATCAGGGAACTGATAGAGGTATTAAAATACAATGTCAAAAGAAATTAAAACTATACTGTTATACAGATATATGGAGCTGAAAAATGGAGAACAGTTAAAACAATTATTAATACACTACAAACATTCATTAACTCGAGCCTGCACAGAACAGAGGGAATTAAATGGTATGATAGAATCACTAAAGTAGAGCTTTAGGAGAGAACTAAACAAGTTCCAGTGGACCAAGAGGTTAAGAAAAGATGCTGGCATTGGATAGGACACACATTGAGGAAAAACTGAGAACAGTTTAACCAGAATGTCTTTGCACTGAAACCCACAGGGGTATAGAAATAAAGGAAGACATGGAGAAGGAAGCTAGAGAGTGAAGTTAAAACAATAGGGAAGACATGGGAAGAGCTGCATGCGATAGCAAAGGATATGATGACTTGGCTTGAGTTGTTTGGGGGTCTATGATCCATTCAGGGTTAGAAAGGGTGAAGAAGAAGAAGAATGTTGGTGTTGGTACCTCTGGGGGTTGCATTTAATACATGTGCATGCTTTTGAATTTGCTAGTGCTTCTGCCTGTTTACTTTTAACACTGGACAGTAATTATAAGGGGACCCATTTGCTGTGGAGTTGGAGTGACGGCTTCTAGGGGACTAGTTTAGCATGTGATTTGTTGTATAGGTGGTCACATTTAGTTGGAACTACGACTGATGACTTCTAGCTGACGAGTTTAGCATGTGATTTGTTGTATAGGTGGTTAAATTTAGTTGGAACTACGACTGACGGCTTCTAGGGGACTAGTTTAGCATGTGATTCTTTGTATAGATGGTCACATCTTGTTTATGATTATTTTTTTTTTTATCTCTTCTCCTTTCAGATTGTGGATGTGTTTATGGAGTTCAACTTGATCCAGCAGTGCACATCTTTCCTGTTGGATGCCCTGAAGAACAACAGGCCCTCTGAGGGTCCTCTACAGACTCGCCTGCTTGAGATGAATCTACTTTCTGCACCTCAGGTGAGTCATGATTTAGCCAGTTGTATGATCAGATAGTGATATCTTATTAGTCAGGCAAGGTTTTATCTTGATCGTTCAGATAGTTATGTATTGCTTCAGTCATGATAGGATATACCAGTGAAGATTGATAGGATATGCCAGTGAAGATTGATAGGATATGTCAGTGAAGATTGATAGGATATGTCAGTGAAGATTGATAGGATATGTCAGTGAAGATTGATAGGATATGTCAGTGAAGATTAATAGGATATGTCAGTGAAGATTGATAGGATATGTCAGTGAAGATTGATAGGATATGTCAGCAAAAATTGATAGGATATGTCAGTGAAGATTGATAGGATAAGTCAGTGAAGATTGATAGGATATGACATTGAAGATTGATAGGCTATGGCGGTGAAGATTGATAGGATATGTCAGTGAAGATTGATAGGATATGTCAGTGAAGATTGATAGGATGTGTCAGTGAAGATTGATAGGATATGTCAGTGAAGATTGATAGGATATGTCAGTGAAGATTGATAGGATGTGTCAGTGAAGATTGATAGATTGTCAGATTGAGGGATATGTCAGTGAAGATTGATAGGATATGTCAGATAGAATATGTCATCGCCATGGAGAGATTCGTATGATAGGATAGGATATGTCAGTAAAGATTGAAAAGATAGGATATATCAGTGTAGATTCATAGGAAAGGATATGTCAGTGAAGATTGAAAAGATAGGATATATCAGTGTAGATTCATAGGAAAGGATATGTCAGTGTAGATTCATAGGAAAGGATATGTCAGTGAAGATTGAAAAGATAGGATGTATCAGTGTAGATTCATAGGAAAAAATATGTCAGTGAAGATTGAAAAGAAAGGAAATATCATTGTAGATTCATAGGAAAGGATATGTCAGTGAAGATTGAAAAGATAGGATATAACAGTGTAGATTCATAGGATAGGATATGTCAGTGTAGATTCATAGGGAAGGATATGTCAGTGAAGATTGAAAAGATAGGATATATCAGTGTAGATTCATAGGAAAGGATATGTCAGTGAAGATTGAAAAGAAAGGATATATCAGTGTAGATTCATAGGAAAGGATATGTCAGTGAAGACAATACCATTGTTGAAATCAATGTGAAGGGGTCTGCTGTCCAGTTGTCTGCAGCTGAAGTGAGCCGGGTGATTCGGAATTACAAACTACATTCATAACCTCAAAGCTGACTATACTTAACGGGATAAATTGAAGACATTTGTGTTTTCTAACAGGTGGCTGATGCGATCCTAGGCAACCAGATGTTCACTCACTACGACCGAGCCCACATTGCTCAGCTGTGTGAGAAAGCTGGCCTCTTGCAGAGGGTAAGTTTGTCAGTTAATTTGTTTGCTGACATCATCATGAAGTGAGATATGTTGCATGTTTTGTGAAGCCTGTGGCTCAGCATCTCCAATTTTGTGTTTGCTTTGGCTGTGTCCAGTCAATGTATAAGACAGCAAGGTTGTCTCTGTCTTTGCCTGGCCCCTGTCTCTTGACCTGTCAGACACAAAGGTCCTACAGGCGGCGACAACTACCATCGATATAGCTTTAGGGTCAACAATTCATCAAAGAATTACCTCTCAGTAGTTTTGCCCATATGGGTTCCGGGGCCAGACTGTGTGGGGGGGGGGGGGGAACAAGAATAAACCCACTGCCTTCCTAACAAGCTTATTTAAGAATCGACTACTGGAGGCTTCCTTCGAAATAAAGGTACATTTGTCTGAGAGACAAGGAATCAGCAGTCTGCATACAAATGAGTTAGATCTGTAAAAAGAATGTGCATGCAACACTCAAGTTCTGGAACAAGACTTAAGTCCAGAAGTGGATGAACAACCAGAATTTCCCCCTGGAGTTTACCAGAATCGATCACCGGCTGTGAATTCCAGTGGAAGGTCCCGGTTAATCGTCCGCTTGGACTTTTGGCTTTCACCTGGACCTGATTTTTGCGTGTACAACCGTTTTTCATTTCCCTGCCTCATGGGCAGCTTTACTCTGACTTCGAAGGAAGACGTCAGGCCTATTTCTAGGTTGAGTTACAGCTGATGAACATGAGGAAGAAAATTGAGAAGAGTTTTATTTAGTGCAGGAATGGTGCTGTTCTTGCTAAATGTGACGCTCTCAGTGGCAACTAATGGAGAGTGACCAAACCATTTGATATAAAACTCAGTGCAGTAAAGTCGATAATCTGGTCTTTTATAGTTTATTATTGTCATGCTGCTATAACAGTCTTTCACGCCTAGAAAAAATAATCCCCTGGGTGGAGTGGTAAAATTGTTGTTTCAAGGTACTTTAATCCGTCCAGCATAAAGGAAGTAGCAAGTTAACATGAAGATGAATAAAAAGGATTCTGTCAGAGAGTAGATCCTGACAGTAGAAAAGTTTGAGGGGAAGAGAGGCAGAGGGAGACCGAGAGACAAGATGCTAGACAGTTTGACATTATGGCATAGAGGATCATCGGTGTCAGAGTTAATTGAAAGTACACGAGACAGAAGTTTGTGGGTACAGACACCACTAACAACGCCACACGGCACGGACATTTAAAAGGCAGATAGTAAAACCAAAGAATGAAGTTTGCATTTGAAGTAGAAGAGGAAGGAATTATTATTATTAACCCTATTTCTTTCTAACATCTGCAGGCTTTAGAGCATTACACAGATTTGTATGACGTGAAGAGAGCTGTGGTGCACACACATTTGCTTAACCCAGAGGTAGGTGGTCTTTTGTGATGTGGCGATAGTTCATGTCATTTATAGCTGTTATCACTATCATCATAACTACCACCATCATCACTGCTATCATTATCCCCACCACCACCACTATCATCATCGCTATCATCTTCCCCACCACTACAATCATCATCATCATGATCACCATTATCACTGTCATCATCATCCCCACCACCGCCATCATCATCGTCATCATCACCATCATGACTGCCATTATCATTCCCACCACCATCATCATCACCATCATCACTGCCATCATCATTCCCACCACCACACCATTGTTATCTTCATCATCATCCCCACCACTACCACCATCATCATTATCATCCCTATTACCTCCATTATCTTCATCATCATCATCTCCACCAGTGCCATCATTATCATCCTCATCATCTTCATCATCACCCCCACCATCATCATCTGCCAAGTCAGTAAATGTAGGTGGCTGTAGCTAGACGTCTAACACAACCACATGAACCAAGTCTGTTCTTGTCCTTTCCAGTCTTCTCCCCGTGGGGGTCCTGGGGGCCACTTTTGCTGGGAAAGGGGGGTTGGGAAACTGAATAGACCACTGGTACTTAACAAGCATGCTGTAAAAACTTATTGATCAATCATCATTGTCGTAAACTATTTCAGCCGTTAAGCGTCATGGGGAGGAATAATTTGCGATCCAGCGCACACTGTCTGTTGTTGTGTTTTGCTGAAATTGGATTGTATTGGGACAAAGGCTCTTATATCTCAGCCTAGTTGTAAGCCACAACACACAGTGCCAACCTTCTTTTAAGGATGAATGCAGGAGTAATCCCTCCTGTACTATGAGGATCAAGTTAAATAACAATATTTTATCTTGCAGTGGATCGTATGCTTCAGCCATTCATTTACATGTTTGTGTGCTCTTTTATTGACTTCTCTTGTGTATTTGTGAGAGTATGCTTTCGTGTAAGTTCTAATTGTATTTATAGCATATCATCATATTTGAAATTTTTTTGTTTAACAGTGGTTGGTGACATATTTTGGCACCCTGTCCGTGGATGACTCCTTAGAATGTCTGAAGGCCATGCTGACGGCCAACATACGCCAAAACCTGCAGGTGTGCGTACAGATTGCATCCAAGTATCACGAGCAACTCTCTACCGAGAACTTGATTGAGCTGTTTGAGTCCTTCAAGAGTTATGAAGGTAAGGGCAGTTACATCTGGTCTTTCCCCGTGTGGGTTCCGGGTTCCCCATTGTGGGGGAAACAAGAATAGACCCACTGTTTCCCAACAAGCATGGTGTAAGAGTTTGACTAATTGGGAGTTTCCTTCCAAGTAGGAGTGCTTCTGCCTGAGAGGCAAGAAATCAACAGTATGTATCTAAAGTATATAATGAAGTCAGATCTGTGAAACGGATGTGCACGCAGTGCTCAGGTTCTGGAACAGGACTAAAGTCCAGAGGCGGACAAAGAAAAAGAACTTTCCTTTGGAGTTTACAGCCGGTGAACGCGAAGAAGAAGAAAATGAAGATCTGATCTTGTCATCCTCTTTGCTTTTCATCTTAGTATAAAGCATAGACATTCAAGTGTCACAAGCAGCTTTCCAAAAGGGACGGATCATACTGTTTATGTATATCAGTTGAGTTTTCTTCTTCTTCTTTGCTTTCATCGGCTGTAAAATCCCGTGGACAGATTATGGTTGTTCGTCCACTTCTGGACTTTAGACTTGTTTTAGAACTTGAGTTTTGCGTGCACATCCATTTGTATGCAGAAACTTCTAATTAGTCGACTCTTAATTATTGCTTGTTGGGGAAGCAGGGAGTTGATACTTCTGACATTGTAACCCTACAGAAATACCATAATGGTTAACTGACACAGTGTTGATACTTCTATCATTGTAACCCTACAGAAATACCATAATGGTTAACTGACACAGTGTTGATACTTCTGACATTGTAGCCCTACAGAAATACCATAATGGTTAACTGACACAGTGTTGATACTTCTGACATTGTAGCCCTACAGAAATACCATAATGGTTAACCGACACAGTGTTGATACTTCTATCATTGTAACCCTACAGAAATACCATAATGGTTAACTGACACAGTGTTGATATTTCTGACATTGTAGCCCTACAAAATACCATAATGGTTAACTGACACAGTGTTGATACTTCTATCATTGTAACCCTACAGAAATACCATAATGGTTAACTGACACAGTGTTGATATTTCTGACATTGTAGCCCTAAAAATACCATAATGGTTAACTGACACAGTGTTGATACTTCTATCATTGTAACCCTACAGAAATACCATAATGGTTAACTGACACAGTGTTGATATTTCTGACATTGTAGCCCTACAAAATACCATAATGGTTAACTGACACAGTGTTGATACTTCTATCATTGTAACCCTACAGAAATACCATAATGGTTAACTGAAACAGTGTTGATACTTCTGACATTGTAGCCCTACAGAAATACCATAATGGTTAACTGACACAGTGTTGATACTTCTGTCATTGAAGCCCTACAGAAATACCATAATGGTTAACTGATGCATTCTTCATGATAAGTAAAGTAAATGACCCTTTTCCACGCCTTTAGGTGTATTGGGCATTTAGGACTAGATCTATATTTTATACAGACATCGGCACTGGGAGGGTGATGTCAGTATCACGCCGGCTGCTTTTACTACCCAGGACTTTACCTGGTACCCATTTAATCCTGGAAACAACTGTCACGTTTGAAAAAAAATTCCACCTCTGCCAGGATTTTTCATAGTAAACTGAAAAGCGAAATTTCTGCGTTTTCCCTGATAAGGTGGTTGGCATGTGGTTTACAGCTCGACTTTTTATCCTGCGCCTCTTGGCCCAGCGTAATCCTAATTAGTTGCCTTCTAGGACATACTTGCCAGTAGGCAGTGTGTTTTCCCCTTCAATGGCTACATAAATATTATAATAGTTATGTGAGATAAAGAGCTTATGGTTTAGTCATAGTACTCCAATGACCAACAACTGAGTTGTGTATTTATTTCAGTGTTTATATATATTGACAAGAAAAGCTTCCTTGGGTGAGTGTATAACACTGGTCCTCGCTTGTGCTTCCCTCACCAGGTCTGTTCTATTTCTTGGGCTCCATTGTCAACTTTAGCCAGGACAGTGAAGTGCACTTCAAATACATCCAGGCCGCCTGCAAGACAGGCCAGATTAAAGAAGTGGAGAGGATCTGCCGAGAGAGCAATTGCTATGACCCAGAACGTGTGAAAAATTTTCTGAAAGTAAGTGTTGTTTTCTTTGTTGCTGTTTATTTTCTTCTTCTTCTTCACATCATTTCATGGAAGAGTGTCTTCTTCCTGAGTAAATACAGTTTATGTTTAAAAAAAAAAAGAGATCACCAAAATCAAAATGGGAGTGGGGGGGGGGGGGGGGGGGATGTTGTTCATTCTGCCTGTATTTGCTTTTTGAGGTGATTTAGGACAAGGCAGTCTTCTTCTTCTTATTCACTTTTACCGGCTGTACCTCTGGCAGAAAGTTCTGGTTGTTTGTCCACTTCTGGACTTCAGTCTTGTTCCAGAACTTGAATTTTGTGTGCACGTTCCTTTTTTTCAGATCTGGCTTATTTGCATGCAGACTGTTGGTTTACAGCTCGACTTTTATATCCTGCGCCTCTTGGCCCAGCACACTCCTAATTAGTTTCCTTCTAGGACATGCTTGCCAGTAGGCGGTGTGTTTTCACCTTCAGTGGGCCCCTTCCCCCTCAACCTGAACCCAGGCAGGGAGAAAAAAAAATAAACAAACATGATGACATCAACTGCTCCCTCTTCTGAGACAATGTGAAGAGTGCAGCGCTTGTCTGATAGCAGTTTTGTGGGAAGTTTTTGTAGTTTAAGTATTTGTTTTTTTTTTCAAAAGTCCTCTTCTACTTTCCAGAGGAGCACAGACCCTCAGTTTATAATTGTCATTGTCCCATCATTACTGGTTTTGTCCATGCATTTTCTGCATTCTGACTGAATTTCTGTATTCATCCTTGACTGAATTTCTGTGTTGGCTTTTGGGGATCCGTCTTTCTCTTATATATCTGGGCGTTTTGACGAGTGGTCGTGTTTTACTAGTGAGGTTTTTAAAAATTAATAAACAGACTGTCAACCTTTCTACCTCTTACAAAACAGGTGATAGAATAAGGTGTAAGTAAGTAAAGGTCCCTTTTTCGCGCCTTTAGGTGTATAGGGCATATAGGGATAGATCTATATTTTTTTAGACAAATCGGCACAAGATGGGTGATGTGGTCAGTATCATACCTGCCGTCTTTACTTCCCAGAACTGCACCCGGTACCCACTCAAGACTGGTTCGACCTAGAAGTAAAGGTCATTTTTGAAAAGTCCGGCTTCTCCAGGGAGCGAGCCCACGACTTTCCAATCCGCATGCGTCTAGCTGCTACGCCAGGGCGACTCCCTGATGGAATGTAGTGGGGTTATGTTATTTTTCGCATCAGAGGGTGATGTTTTTATGTAGATGCCATTTTGAGAGAAAAGTTAGTTGCTTATCCTGTAAAGAACGCTTAAACCAGCCACAAGCATTTGTTGGTTGTGTGGTTTTACTAGGCAGTTTTGTTGTTTACATTAATAGTATGCCATTGCTTTCTGAACAGTCGGTTGTCGATACCACTGTCGAAATCACTGCAGAGCGGTCTGCTGCCAAATCATCTGCAGCTGGAATTGAACAGATATAATTTATAGTACTGTAAACCTACAGCAAACACACATGAAACAAATATGATGATATTAACTGCTCCCTCTTCTGAAACAATGTGAAGAGTGCAGCGCTTATCTGATACTAGTTTTGTGTATCCTAAATCATTAAGTGTTAGTTTTCTGTCTCTCCAGTGAAGTATAGGCTCTCAACCATGCTCTTCTAAGATCTGTCATCAAGATAATTCGCAATGACTAACCATGAGGTCTGACCATGATTGGCTAGTTATTTTTAGTTTGTGATGCACTGTTTTCACATAGTTCGCAAAGTACCGACAATGAGGTACAGTGATTTAGATGCAGATTAGGAAATTACCGCAGAAAGGATACCTCAGTCTGGTAGAGTTAAGATAAAAGTTAGTTGCTTATCCTGTAAAGGACGCTTAAACCAGCCACAAGCACTTGTTGGTTGTTTGTGGTTTTACTAACACTACTTCTACTGCGTTTTTTTTAACATTGAATAGTTTGCCATTGCCTTCTGAACAGTTGGCTCTCGATACCACTGTCGAAATCACTGCAGAGCGGTCTGCTGCCAAATCACTTGCAGCTAGAATTAAACAGATAGAATTTATAGTACTATAAACCTAGCGGCGTCCGTGGCTAAGGCGCTGTGAGTCCGACTCGTAAGCCAGCATACCGCGATCGAAACTCACTGTAGGCTGCGTGGATTTTTGTCGTGGTATGGGACGTCGCAGGTCGACCCAGCCTAAAATGGGTACCAGGATGGGCTGTCCTGGGAAAGTAAAGACAGCCGGCGTAATGCTGACCACATTACCCACCGAGTGCTGATGGTCTGTAAAAATATGGGACGCTCTGCCCATATGCCCGATGCGCCGAAAGGCGTGAAAAGGGATCTTTACTTTACTTTACTTACTATAAACCTACAACAAACACGTATGAAACAAATATGATGATATTAACTGCTCCCTCTTCTGAAACAATGTGAAGAGTGCAGCGCTTATCTGATACTAGTTTTGTGTATCCTTAATCATTAAGTGTTAGTTTTATGTCTTCTAGTGAAGTATAGGCCCTAAACCATGTTCTTCTAAGATCTGTCATGTGTTGGTTTTGTCTGTCTTTTCTATGTTTCTAATTTCTGCCTCACATTTTTCTCCATGTCTTATTTTTGTGTTCCAGTCTTCTTGTAATTCTGTAGGAGCTGTTTTATTAATTGTCCCAGTCTTTATCTTTTATTGCCTGAACTGTCCCAGTTTATTTATTTACTATTTGAGCTGTTTTAGTATATAATTCTATGGAGATGTGGATATACAGAAGATTAGGTCGTATTTCATGTAAACAAAAGCTATCAAATACAGAGGTACTGTGGAAATTGGGAATGAAAAGAGAGTTGCTAGGTGAAATAAAAAAGAGACAAGTGAAATATTTTGGCCACATTAAAAGACATAACAGTATTGTAAAGATCATCCTAGAGGGAAAGGTTCAAGGTAGGCGAGCAAAAGGCAGACAGCGTTACAAGTGGGAGGATAACATCAAGAGATGGACGAACAGAAGTATGAGTGAGTGTACATCAAGGGCAAGAGACAGGGCTTGTTGGAGATCCATTGCAGCCAACCTTCATTGTGGAGACGGCACCTGATTGATTGATTGAGTATACCAGTTTTTTCTTTCTTATACTGTCAACTGTCTGTGATGTCCCAGTTTCAAATACTGAGGCAGCTGTTTTAATGACTCAGTCTTTCTCATATACTGTGAGGGCTGTTCTTTTTGTTTGTTTCCCACTCTTTCTCATACTCTGTGGGGGAGATGTTCCTTTCTTGTGTGTGTCCCAGTCGTTTTCATATACTGTGAGGGCTGTTCTTTTTGCATCCCAGTCTTTCTAATAAAATGGGAGAGCTGTTCTTTGGTGACCCACTCTTTCTCATATACTGTGGGGGATGTTCTTTTTTGTGTTTCACAGTCTTTCTCATATACTGTGAGGGATGTTCTTTTTTGTGTGTCCCAGTCTTTGTCATATACTGTGGGGGATGTTATTTTTTGTTCGTGTCTCAGTCTTTCTCATATACTGTGAGGGCTGTTCTTTTGTGTTTGTGTCCCAGTCTTTCTTTAAAAAAAAAAAATCCCCAGCTCTTACTGGGGTTCAATCCCCAGTAAGAGCTAGGATTTTTTTAAACGTAGACTTGGACTTCTAGTAATTCCCCCTGGTCTCTGGGTAGTGAGATCGGACTCCCGTGTGCATTGTTTCGCACGTTTAAAAAAATCCCTTGGCAATTGGAAATCATAAAGAGTAGCCTAACGGCGCTGCCAGGGCAGAATTAGGAGTTAAAAATCTACCCAGAGTATTTCAGGATGTGCTACAAAGCCTGTGCACTGTGCTGAGCTTCTTCGGACTCAGACTTGAGTTAGAAGAAGAATGGAGCACTTATGGGTATTACCCGTGTGCCATGATGTTGATCCGTTGTTTAAACCTTCAACTTCCAAACCTTTTCTCAATCTTAGACACTTGGTGGAATAAATAAGAGAAAATCTGGTATCAACTGTTATAAAACAGAAAAGATAGCCCTATATTGGACACATCCTCAAAAGAGATGAAAGCCCTTTATTGGACACATCCTGAGAAGAGATAAAAGAAAGCCCTATATTGGACACATACTTAGAAGAGATAAAAGAAAGCCCTATATTGGACACATACTGAGAAGAAATAAAAGATAGCCCTATATTGGACACATACTGAGAAGAAATAAAAGATAGCCCTATATTGGACACATCCTGAGAAGAGATAAAAGTAAGCCCTATATTGGACACATACTGAGAAGAGATAAAAGATAGCCCTATATTGGACACATACTGAGAAGAGATGAACTGAGAATCACCAGACAGGCATTGAATCAGATATACAGGGATGGAAGACAAAGGAGGACGTCCAAGAGAATGATGAGAAAAGCCAAATGATGTGGACTGGATTTCATCCATGATATCAAACTGATTATACAGGATAGAATGGAACAGAGAAATAGACTGCGAGCCCTATGTGACGTGTAATGGGATAACAAAGGAATAAAGAAAAGTGAAGATCCCTTTTCACGCCTTCGGGCATTAGGGAAGAGCACCCATATTTTTACAGACCAATCGGCACTGGGTGGGTAATGTGGTCAGCATTACGCCAGACGTCTTTTACTTTACTTCCCCCAGGACATACATCCTGGTACCCATTTTAGGCTGGATTGGCCTGCGACACCCCACACCATGATAAAAATCAATGTAGCCAGCAATGGGTTTCGTTCGCGGTACGTTGGAATTACGAGTCAGATTCACAACGGCTAAACCATTGACGCACCACAAGAAAAGAATGATGAATATTTTTCTCACACAAGTACATCAGAGATTGATGTTTTTATGTAAGAATCATTTATAGTATTAAAAAAAACAACACAAACATGATGACATCAACTGCTCCCTCTTCTGAAACAATGTGAAGAGTGCAGCGCTTGTCTGATACTAGTTTTGTGAGAAAATTGTACGCCTGAAATCTTTCTCTTCTAGTATTTTCAGGCTCCCAGTGGAGCATTGGACCCCAGCTATGCTCTTGTAGGATTTATTATGTGCTCTCTGTGATCATGCCAGTCTTATTTTCTTATTTCTGCCCCATAATGTTTTCTGTTTGTTTGTTTTTTGGTGTCTCTCTTTCTCATATAATGTGAGCGCTTTCTTTATTGTGGTCTGAAGACTAAGGGTTTTCTACAAAATAGAGTTATCGACCCCCATGGCTACTGTTTTGAACCACCACTTTGTAGAAAAAAGGAGTTACTATTTTGGTTTTCACGCACGCACGCACACACAAAACCAAACATGATGACATTAACTGCTCCCTCTTCTGAGACAATGTGAAGAGTGCAGCGCTTGTCTGATACTAGTTTTGTGGGAAGAATTGACATCTCTTTCTAATAATGGGGGGGGCTCCCTGGGCGAAGTGGTCAACCCGTTTGCTTTGTGCTCTGAAGGTCATGGGTTCATTCCCTGGCTGCGCCATTCAATTCACAAGTGCAGTTGATAGGGAGATCCCTGGGGATCGTTGCTAGAGCTATGGAGTTCATGCTGTGTGCGGCGCTCTCAGGCAGGCATTTAGCGGTTCTGCTATATGGGATAAAACCCAGTGCAGAGAAGTTGATCCTTTATAAAAGACACGCACAAAAATGTCTAATACTGCTTCACAGTGGACGGGGGCAGACATAATATTCATAACTGCACAGTCCGCGGTGACAGCACTAGCCATATGACCCTTAATCCTTAGGCTAAAAAAAAAAAAAAAATCACTCACGTGCATACACACACACACGCGCACCCCCGTGCAAATGGTGGTATATACAGGCAATAATTGATAGTTTTGTTTTTCGGGTTTGTAGAATGTTAACAGGTTATTGTAACTGTACACTTAGTTAGTTAGTTGATTAGTTACCCAATCAGGATTGAACACTGAACGATGTTTTGATTTTCTCTTGACCAGGAAGCCAAACTGACAGATCAGCTGCCGTTGATCATTGTGTGTGACCGTTTCGACTTTGTCCATGACCTTGTACTGTACCTGTACAGAAACAATCTGCAGAAGTATATCGAGATCTACGTTCAGAAGGTGAGAGCCATTGTGTTCTGTGTGGTTTTAGAGAATTTTCAGGGAACTCATGTACGGTGGAGTCTGGGAAGACTCTAACATATGCCAGAAGTTTGATGTGTCCATTGAAGGGCACAGTTCCCTATGTGGGTTCTGGGGCACCATTATTTTGCGGAAACAAGAATAGGCTCAAAGCCCCCAGCAAGCATGTAGTAAAAGGTGACTAATTAGAGGTATTTTGTGCCTGAGAGGCTAGGAACCAGAGGTCTGCATACAAATAAGCCAGATCTGTAAAACGGGTTTGCATGCAAACACAAGTCTTTTATAGCAAGAGCAGGCGAAGAACTCGTACTTTCTGCCAGAGTTTACAGCCTGTGAACCTTAAGAAGTAGTGTTTCCTTCAGACCTGTGTCTGTTCGTGTTCAGCTGTTGATCGTTTTCTTTGCCATTCTGCTTATCCCTTTGTCAGCCTCTGTTTTCAATGTCTTATTGACCTTATTGGAAGCCACGGCACACAAATCACAGTTTTGCTGTTCTACTTCTACATTCACCATTACAAGGATGGTTAGCATGTTGTAGTTTACAGCTAAGCTGTGATATATGAGCCTTTCGACTCCACATTAATTTCAGTTAACTCCTAATTTGTCGCCAGCATGCTTATTAGGCCATAGTGGGTCTGTTCTTATTTCTCCCCAAAGTTCTGCAGTTACAACAGCAGAGAGAAGGGGGTGAACACTGACAAGTCTCCTTTGCCGTCGTGCACACCTGACTTCATGACCTCCACAACTGATTCACCTCAGTCACTGTTTCTGTTCTGCATGTGTTTTTATAAGCTTTTATTAATTGTGATTTGTTTGTTAATCTGGACAAGATTTTGTGTCAGATTTGTTTAAATCTAGTTTTATACAACTCTGGATAGTATGTTAACCAAGAGAAGATGGAAATGGCTTGGCCACGTTATGAGAATGAATTCTGATATACCTGCCAAAACAGCTCTCACATGGATACCAGAGGGAAAGAGAAAAAAAAAGGTCGCCCAAAAACAACATGGAGACAAACGATGTACAATGACCTGAGTGTGGCATCTTTGACATGGAAAACTGCATTGAAGATTGCACAGGACAGGAAAGCATGGAAAGCCCTCTCTGAAGCCTCATGTGCCACTAGGCATAACGAGAACTAATGATTTTATTACAGTTGGCCCTGTGGATTCCAGTGCAAGATCATTCTAGTTATAAAATTCCTTTCCTCCTCACATCTTAGTATGCTGGAATTTTCTTAGTTCTATCCTAAAGCTCTGTATTAGTGTTTCTGTCATACCATTTAATTTCTTGTGTTCTCCATGGGCACCAGTAAATGTATGTTTGTATTTAATTAGTAATTAATTGTTTTAAATCTGTTTTATAGTTATGAATTTAAATGATGACATAATATATTGCACATTTTATTGCATGACATATTTTGCAGTGCATCACTGTCGGGTACATTACTATAGAGTTTACATCAACTTATAATGAAGCACAAAACGTGATTCCTTTCAACTGAAGTACACAGCTTACATTGGCTCATTTTACACTGTACGTCTTACCATTGCAAGTATAGGATTAACCATATGATCACCAGGGAAATCTAAGAAGTACTTGGTGTAGCTAGTTTGAAGTTTGAACAACAGATCAACATCATGGCACACGGGTCGTAACCCATAAATGCTCTGTTCTTCTTCTAACTCAAGTCTTGAGTCCGAAGAAGCTCAGCACAGTGCACAGGCTCTGTAGCACATCCTGAAATACTCTGGGTAGATTTTTAACTCCTAATTCTGCCCTGGCAGCGCCGTTAGGCTACTCTTTATGATTTCCAATTGCCAAGGGATTTTTTTAAACGTGCGAAGCAATGCACACGGGTGTCCGATCTCACTACCCAGAGACCAGGGGGAATTACTAGGGGGAAGAATAGACCCACTGCTCCCTTGACAAGCATTCCGTAAAAGTAGACTAATCAGAGGTGTTTCCTTCGGAGTCAGAGTGCATCTGCTTGAGAGGCAAGGGCCCAACAGTTTGCAAACAAATAAGCTACATCTGTAAAATGGATGTGCACGCAAAGCTCAAATTCTGGAACAGGACTAAAGTATAGAATTGGATGTTTGACCAAAACTTTCCTCTTTAGTTTACAGCTGGTGAACTAGAAGAAGATGAAAATTACAACAGTTGTAGGAGATAAGAAAGGTACCTGAGATTTATCTTGTTGAAATGGATCCATTTTGGTGGCACTCTGAAGAGGTGAAAATTGTGAATCAATTATTTTGGTTGTGAGTTATAAGTGTCGGCTTGAATAATCCTACAGGTCAACCCCTCTCGCCTGCCAGTCGTTGTCGGAGGTTTGCTGGACGTGGACTGTGCCGAGGACATCATCAAGCAGCTGATCCTGGTGGTCAAGGGCCAGTTTTCCACTGATGAGCTGGTCGAGGAGGTGGAGAAGAGAAACAGGTCAGAACAGTCAGATGGGCTTTTGTTTTCTGTTGATTATGATCTCTCTGTGATCAGATCAACATTTGTAAATGTAACTGGTACTTACATAAGCCTCCTTGACATACTGTATTTCCCCAAATGTAAGACGATCCCGTGTATAATATGTATAACAAGTTTGGTGGGAAGAAAATGTAATTGCACAAAGTAATTGAACTCACATTTTATTCATCATAGAATCCAGAAAACTCCTCATCACTGTCAAAACTTTCATCCATATGATAGTTCTTTAGCTTGTCCTCATCTGTGTCTGATGACAAATCAATCACTCACTTCGTATATTGCCTCATCCTCAGTTCAGTTTGAGGCACACTTCTTGAATGACTTGACAAGGATCTCAATCTTCACATTATATACCTGGATCTTTTCACCCATGTACAAACTTCTCCTATAGTTGGTTTCTTCACACTGCTATCTGGTGTCAGACTGTCCCCTGAAGACTTGATCTGTGTGGTTCCATTAATCTCTTATGGCAACTTTTATGTCAACCTGAGATTACAGGATCTTAATTTGGATGGCAAGCCAACAGGACAAATACGGTGTCCATCACCCACTACAGAGGTTATAATTGGGGCACCCATAACGGGTCCACTAGCCTGGTGCTACTGACAGTCCTGTATTGGTAAGGAGAATGATGATGAGGTGCACTTTTGTATAGTCAGAATAACACACACACACAGCCACACATGAGTAGGGTGAACAGTATATTGTTCAGCACCCACCCACACACTTTATGTTTATACTAACTCACACACCAATTTAGGTATTTGTTGATAAATCTGGGGGTAAGCCATATAATATTCATATTGTGCAACACACCCATGTGAATGCTAACTTGCATACCACATACTTATGTATTTGTTGATAAATGTGTGGGGTAAGCCATATATTATTCATATTGTGCAACACACCCATGTGAATGCTAACTTGCATACCACATACTTATGTATTTGTTGATAAATGTGTGGGGTAAGCCATATATTATTCATATTGTGCAACACACCTACCCACACACTTTATGAGTATACTAACTCACACACCACACATGTTTGTATTTGTTGATAAATGTGTGGGGTAAGCTGTAGATAGTTCATGCCCACACAATTTATGGGAATACTCGCAACACCACACATGTATATTTTTGTTGATAAATGTGTGGAGTAGGCTGTATATAGTTCATATTGTACACCACACCCACCCACACAATTTATGTGTATGCTCCCACACCACACATGTATATTTTTGTTGATAAATGTGTGTGGTAAGCCATATAAAGTTAATATTATGCAACACACCCACCCACACAATTTATATGCATACTCACACCACATATGAATGCATTTGTTGATAAATGTGTGGGGTAAGCTGTATATTGTTCAAATTGTGCAACTAAGTGCCCACAGGTGAGTACAGTGGCGAGAGCTGCACACGAGGGAACGGGTGTATCTCTTTGGTTTGTTCGTAACGGAGGAGACAGGCTTGAATCTGGGGGGTCCGGTTGATACCGATTTATGCCTGTTGCTTATTATGGTCTGGTTAAAATAGTTGATGCCCGTTGTTAGTTGGGGTCAGATTATTCAGTCTAAAGTCTCACATAAGTTTTTTAACCAGCATGTTACTGCACCATATATCTATCTGTATTCAACTGGCCATAAAGTTAATCTGAGAAAATATTGGATTTTTCCCAATGTTTGCTGCAGATACACAAGAGAATTATATGCTGTAAATATTCTACTCTTGGTATCTTGTGTAATTTGGGGAATTTTTCTGTGGCTGCCACCAGTTACCACCAGTGGGCACATGATGTTTGTCTGCTATTGGATCCGGCAACTCTGCTACTATGAAATTTTTAGCTTTATGGCTAGAGAAGTGAATTCATTGCTGATTGCAGTTCGTAGATGATAAGGTTAAAGAAAAATGTATAAGAATATACACTAGACTGTAAGAAAATTATAATCTGGAAGTACACCAGATTCGAACCTGTCACCTCGTGGATGGAACATTTATTTATACTTTGATTTGCCTGTTCCAGTTAATTGTCACTAGTACAATTGTTCCATCTGTGAAGTAACAAATTAGAATCGGGTGTACCTTGAGCTATCATTTTTTTTTCTGCTGTTGTCTAGTGTATCTTCTGTTTTTCACTGCCCCCCCCCCCTTCCCCCCCCCCCCCTTTCCCCCCCCCCCCCCCCCCCCCATGAAATGTCAATCATTATTTTCTCAGATGAATTCATTTCTCATTTTACTATGATAGTCTCAGACTCCCTTCCCCAGAAGCTGCTTTTTTTTTAATAACTTTGTTCATCACTTGAAATTACGTTTTTGGTAGAAGTTAATAAAGCTGTGGGGGGGGGGGGGGGGGGGGGTGTGTGTGTTTATGTGAGTTGAGAGAGTTAATGATTCCGTTAGTTTTATTTAATTTGTTTCTTGGGGGGGGGGGGGGGGGTCTAAGTAGCTATAAATGCACACATTGATAAAGCAACAATATTAGTTTGTTTTTTGAAGTTAGTTTCAGCAGATTTTTCTGTTGTTCAGTTTAGTTGTATGGATTAAACAAACGGTGGTAGATAAAGCATTCTGCTGGGCCGGCAGAAGTGACCCATCTAGTCTCTGTACATGAAGATGGTTTTTTTTTTTACTTGTCCCCCGCCTCTTAACTGCATGATACTTTATTGTCATTTTTTAGTTGTGATTTCTGCTAGGTCCTTTCCATGTTTACTTGACTTTATGGAGGACACTTGATTTGCTTTAGTTTGGATATATTGCGTTTATTATTAACTGTTCTGTTCTGCACCTTTTGTTTTGTGTAAGGTTTGATTTTGACATTATTGGCATGGCATGCAGGTTATGGTTTATGCCATTATGGCTGGTCGACTGCGGCGGTGTCAAAATGAGCCACTATTGGGCACCTCTTTCTGTGTGCCTACTGCCTTGTGGTCTTTATGTCCCAGTGGAGCATAGGCGCTCTGTCAATCTGTGCTGAATTTTTTGCCATGTCCTGTTGTAGCTCTTTCCACTGCATATGTAAATTAACTGCAGATAGGGATTCTGAAAAGATAAACAAAGCTCAACAGGCATTTGTCAGCACCATCATCTTGTAACAGATCCTTTGCAAAGAATTTCTGTCATCACAGCCTGCTTGTAAAAAAAACCTGGTCTCTCATAACTGAAAGACAAACACCTGGAAGGCTGGACTGCACAACCAGGTACACATTTGCTGATTGCCTTGTTTGTCCTGTGAGCAGCTGAAGAATGAGGACGTTTAGTTTGAAAATGCCAACAACAACCAGCGGTACCATCTGTCCTGCCAGCCTTTGTTTCTATGTTTTTTTCTTTTCTTTTGGCACAGTTTTGTTTTTTTCTTTCTCTTCCTCTTATACTTGTAAGTGTTCATTGTGTGTGAACTCCTGTGGAAATTCCTGGTTGTTCATCCATTTCTGGACTTTGATCTTTTTTTTCAGAACTTGAGTTTTCATGTGCACTCTGTTTTACAGATGTGGCTTATTTGTATGCAGACTATAGGTTCCACACTTTTCAGGCAGATGTACTCCAACTTCGAAGGAAACACCCCCAATTAGTTGCCCTTTACAACATGTTTGTAGTTAGGGGGGGGGGGGGGGGGTTCCCTAATCTTTTACCCCTTAAAATAGGACCCCCTTGAACCCACACAGCGAATGTTTTCTTTGAGGTCATTCAGAACACCCCCCCCCCCCCCCCCCCTTTTTTTTCCCCTTGTTATTCGGATTATTATTATTATTTTAAAAGTCTTTTATAGTTTCAGGTTCACTATATTAGCATGTTTTTTGTTTGAGTTGTTATTTAGTTTTTATGTTTGCATCTTGAAATGTATGAGTTTTTTTGTAATTCTACTTGTTTGGGTTCAGTAGTCACCCAGTAGGGGATATGGTTCTGCCAAACGCTTCATATTTTACATTGAGAAAAAAAAAAAAAAACAGAAGGTTAAGGTTTTTTCTCTAAACAGTGTCCACCAAATGAGAAACCCCTTCTCTAGAATCTGTGACGGCCTAATACTGGACACGTCTACAGCAGCATGACATAACCCCATTTTGGCATGACTCCATCTGAAAACAGAAGAAGGGTTTGCATGTCTCAAAGACCCCCCCCACTTCCCAAGAGCAGTAGCTTCTGTTTGTTCAAGTTTGGCAGGTCAAAAGATGTGGTTAGCTTCTAACCTGCGTCTCCAGAGTTGTACAGGTCAGGGAGCTTGCATGTCCCTTTGACTCTCAATTGAACAATTCAACAGGATCATGTCGTAGTGACTTTGGGGCTACAGTGACTCCCGAGCTACAATGACCCCTGTCCCACACTATATTTTCTGACATGGTTTCCCAGGGTGCACAGATCTAGACATTTGCATGTCCCAGTGACCCCCAAGAGCTATAGATACAGCCAGGGTTTTCACACAAGTTCGACAGGTCAGAGAGCTTGTATATTCTCCCAGTTACGCATTTAACAAGTTTAAATGAAGCATTGTAACATTTAGAGTTAGAAATCTGATTCTTAAACACTGGATGTTAACTATAGCGACTTGTCATTTTGTCAGTCAACAGTCTTAAGCCAGGCTAGAAAGGAATCACGTCCCACCATTTTGGCCCAAACCGGAAGCCTTTCTCATGCCAGAGACATCTAAATCCCCTTTTAACATATGTTCTTGAACTCATTTTGATAACAGTCAGTATTAAGCAGCTTAATAGTGAAGCATTTTAATCTCCTTATCCTCCTCTTACTGAGTGTTAGTCCATTCTGTCTTAATGCTTTCAGTACCCACCAGAAGATTTGGCAGCCAATGCCCAATTGGCAAACATTTATGACAGCTAACACAAGGCTTAACACATTAGGTCACTTAAGGGACCAGATTTCATTATATTGTCTGCCCAAAATTAAAATGTAAGAGAAAACACTGTCAGATGGTTGTGACTCATTAGCAGTGTACCATTGCACACTATGCACTGTTTGGGTCTCAAAGAGCTGAGATTTCATTGAGCTCATTTTGCCCTTTTTTTTTTTTTTTACTTTTTATCCTTGTATGGGTTTGGGGACCCCATTTCGGGAGGAGTAAAGACCCACTACCCCTTTAACGAGCATGTCGTAGAAGTAGACTAATTAGGGTGCATCTGCCTGAGAAGCATGGAATCAACAGTCTGCATACAGATAAGCCAGATCCGAAAAACAGATTTGTGTGTACACAACACCCTGGTTCTGGAACAAGGCTTAAAAAGTCCAGAAGCAGATGAACAAGAACTTTCTGACAGAGCCTACAGCCAGTGAACTTAAAGAAAACTAAGAATAAGAAGAACCAAGGAATGCATCATACTTTCAGAGGGTTGCCATCTAAAAGCCCAATGAACACAACACATGCTGATTTTACGTCACTCTGCTACCTCTTGGGCCTCTGATGCCAAACTCCCTGAGACTGAAAGAGTTAAAAGGAGTGTGGTCAGACAAGAGCACACTCTGTGGGAAGTCAAAGAAGAATGAGAAACTGACAAAGAAAGGGTATTTTCAGCAGTCACATGCTGCAGGATTTACTGAGGACAGGATCCGAGCACTTATGGATTCAATGGTTTGATGTGCAGTGTGGATAATCTGTCGACTAACAAAACTAACACTTCTGCCGTGGCTTCCTACCTAGTGCTCTTGGCTGGCCGCATCCCTTTTTAACCTGCTGTTTTTGTGCTCGTCTGCTCATAGTTGCAGATTCACATTAGTCATTTGCATCATTCATCATTCAACGTCTGGCGGCCAGCGTAATGCCATCTTGTGTCATCCATGTTTTCTGTAAATGGTGCTATGATGTTTGTAGATGTAATACTTGTCATTTTATCTGTAGACTGAAGCTGCTGTTGCCATGGCTGGAAACAAGAGTCCTAGAAGGTGTCACCGAGCCGGCCACACACAACGCCCTGGCCAAAATTTACATTGACAGTAACAACAACCCAGAGAGATTTCTCAGGTAACAGTTGCAAATTTTTCACAGCTTAGAGAGTCAGCCACAACACAACATGCCAGCTTCCATGTTTAATTGAGAATCCACATCACAGCACTCAGGACATTCCCATACGCCCTCCGTCCCCATGTGCAGCAGCAGGCGCAGAGTTCCAGTTCCATCAGTACCAATAGCAGTCTGATGGTATATCTGTCTGGCCTTTGCCTTGAGTGCTGATCCTCGACCAGATCCCCTGATCACTCCTGGTAGAAACATTCTCTTCAGATAATGATGATCTGTCTGTTACCTTTTAAAGGTGAATGTAGATGAACAAGAAGTCTTTAGGAAATTTTCTTAGGTATTTATCATTTGGGTTTGCTTCCTTGTGGCATTGGAGAGGGGGGGGGGGGGGGGGTTTGCCACACGTTTAGGGGGATGGGGGGTCTTGCCATATAATCAAGGGGCGGGGGGGGGGGGGGGGGGTCTTGCCATATTTACAATCTTTTGAAAGCAGTCTTTTGGCAAATATTTGGACCAATCAGAGATGCAAACAGCAGATAATGGAGAGTAAGAAGCAACAGCATGCTGGGTCTTGCCATATACTCAAGAGAAAGAGGCATGGAGTCTTATACTGAAGAAAATAAGTAGGGGGTCTTGAAATATACTCAAGAGAAAGAGGCATGGAGTCTTATACTGAAGAAAATAAGTAGGGGGTCTTGCCATATACTCAAGAGAAAGAGGCATGGAGTCTTATACTGAAGAAAATAAGTAGGGGGTCTTGCCATATACTCAAGAGAAAGAGGCATGGAGTCTTATACTGAAGAAAATAAGTAGGGGGTCTTGCCCTATACTCAAGAGAAAGAGGCATGGAGTCTTATACTGAAGAAAATAAGTAGGGGGTCTTGCCGTTTACTCAGGAGGGGGGGGGGGGCGCACTTGCCACACGTTTAGGGGAATTGGGGATGGAGGGTCTTGCCATATAATCAAGGGGCCTTGGGGGTCTTGCCATATTCTCAAGGGGGCATGGTGGAGCGTCTTGTCGTGTACTCAGGGGCGCCCCACCTGGAAAAGATTGGAGAATACTGGTCTAAATCACCCCTAATTACCGGCACCAAAAGGGCTAACATGCATGTCCTAGGAGTCGACTAACTGGACATCCTTCAAAATCACAGCGCCTCTGCCTGAGAGGAAGGAACCAGCAGTCTGCCTACAGATAAGTCAGATCTGTAAAACAGATGTGCACACAAAACTCAAGTTCAATTACAAGCCTAAAGTCCAGAAGTGAATGACCAACCAGAACTTTTCAGTCTGAGTTTACAGCTTGTGAAAGCTAAGAAGAAAATGAGAAGAAATGACATTGTTTGAGAAGACTGGATGTCAGATACACTACCCTGTGGCTTCAGGTTATACAGCATTTCTGTTACTTGATTGTATTTACAGAGAAAACCAGTATTATGACAGCCGCATTGTGGGCAAGTACTGCGAGAAGAGGGACCCACATTTGGCCTGTGTTGCCTATGAGAGGGGCTTGTGTGATGAGGAACTCATTAGGGTATGTGTGAACTTTGAACTTTGTTCTTCCGGCATAGACTTTTGTTCTTCTTGCTCTAGGTGTCTGCACTTGCCTCTAACACCTATTGATATGGTGTAGGTCTTCTCAGAGTAGATCCAACAGGAAGCATGTGTTAATTATCATTGTGTTCTGTCTGGCAAAATAAGTCACAGTAATATTACTCATGAAAGCGGAAGAGGTTCTGACGCTCAGCGCTCAGGGAAAAGGCAAGACGGGTGTACAATCAGACAGTTACTGGCATCATCGGAATTTGAACTCTTCACTTGCTGCTCAAGATGGGGACAGAGTGCTTATGGAAAGTTCAGAGTTCTGTGATGTCGATTTTTTAATTCAACATTTACAAAAGCAGAGAAAAGAAGTAGAGAAGGCACTCTCTAGACAACATAATAAACTTCAGCTGCACTAAGTCATCTCATGATAGACCCAGGATTAAGCAAACAGTAGTGTTTATGTACTGAAAACCCAGAAAGATGCCAACAGATTGTGGTAAATCTAAATATTAAAAAAAAAAAAAAAAAAAAAAAAAAAACATTCAACAGTTGTAGATAATATTAATCTTAATAAGTTTTAATTGAACTGTTGCAGTTAATACTTATCCAGTGTGGTCTTCCACACTTTGTCAGTGGTGAAACAGACCATAGCTAGTCAAGATTATAATTCTAGCTAAAAACAAATCAAAGAGATTGAATAGGAACCAGTCACAGACTCTTGAAGCAGAACCTCAAATCGTCTTAGTCAGGTCTTATACAACTGAGCAGCTGTGGGGGCCGATCATAGGAGTCAGGCAAGAGTTTAACATTTTCTCACGGCCTTGCAGGGGTATAGTATGTTTCAGCTATAATTATGATCTTGACAAGTTACAAGTTGCGGTCTGTTTCACAAACAAGTAAGGAATCTGACATCAGACAATTGTGCATCATGGATAAATTGATTGTATATAATTTATGCAAACGACAAACATCAGTGACTATCTTAACAAGCATTAACTGAACATTTGTAGATAATCTCTAAATAAGTATTAATTCAGAAGTTGAATAATGAACTGAAGAAATATTGTTTGAGCAGTTGCGCATACAATATTTAGATGTGTAAGTCAGTGATTCGTAAACTGTGGGCTGCGGCACCCCGGGGAGCTGCAACCTCTTTACAGGGGCACTGCTTAATATTCGAAGATACACAGGTTTTTTTCTTTTTCTCTTACATACAAATAGTCATACCTATACTCAGGTTAGGGCGCCGTGGAAAAATCTCAATTAAAAAAAAAAAAAAAAGGGTGCTGTGACTAAAAGAAGTTTAGGAAACACTGATGTAAGTTTTAATTTAGCCAGTGTAAACTCACTTTTTAACTAAATGATAATTTGTTTGTTTGTTTAGTGACTGATATATATATTTTTGAGTTAGAAAAGGTGAACTTATCTCAGATTGTTTCCATGTCCAGGTGTGTAATGAAAACTCCCTGTTCAAAAGTGAAGCTCGCTACCTGGTTCGCAGACGTGACCCGGATCTGTGGGCGACTGTGCTGAGTGAGGAGAATGAGTTCAAGAGACAGCTCATTGACCAGGTAGGTGGATGCTTTGTTTGACTGCTGGGTGGCATAGATGATGGTGTTTCCCTCATCTACACCTTCAGCAAATGGGGGCTGCATGAGACGGAGCATCTGTGGGTATGTCTGATATGCTGTTGATTCCTAGTAAAAGGTAAAGTCGGTAGATGTAAACGAGCGTCATTGCACACGGTTATAAACCATAAGTACTCTTCCACCAGAACGGACAGCTGATAAGAAACTTCCCGCCTGTGTCACCGTCAGCACGCAGCTCTATACATAGCTACAGCGACATTCCTCCATTTACCTGCAGCAAGTCGCAGCTGGATTGGAAAACGAGTCTCCTATCGACTGCTCTAATGCGGCCCCTGTTCCATGTGTAAGTGTTGATTCTTAAATCGGTAATCAACTGGAGGCCAATTTTTTGGGAATGAAAAGAAGGCTCACAGTCCCTCTGACAAGCAGGTTGTAAAAGATGACTAATGAGGGGTGTGTCCTTCAAAGTCTGAGTGCGTTTGCCTGAGAGGAGAGAAACCAACAGTCTGCATAGAAGTAAGCTAGGTATGTAAAACGAATGTGCAAACAAAACTCAAGTTCTGGGACAAGACTAAAGTTCAGAAGCGAACGAACGGCCAGAACTTTCTGCTGTAGTTTACAGCTGGTGAAAATATTTGATAAGTCGCAAGCAGTGGTAAAAGATAGAACTAGTTGGCGCAAGTTTGTTGAGGACCTGCGGAACATTGACAGATGAAGGAAGGATATAAAAAAGAGACATTATGTGAGGATATTTGAATGTATCTGGTCCTGAATCAGTTTTAGGAGCAGTTTTATCTGTTTGATGAATTGTTTCCCTATTTTGAAACTCAGGTTGTGCAGACAGCCTTGTCTGAAACCCAGGACCCAGAGGAGATATCAGTGGCTGTGAAAGCTTTCATGACGGCCGATCTGCCCAATGAGCTGATTGAGCTTCTGGAGAAGATTGTCCTGGATGTCTCTGTCTTCAGTGACCACAGGTGAGCTCAATGGGAGTCAGTTGTCACAACGTTCCTTGCTTGGATTCCAGGGTCCGGTTGTGGTGGAAAAAACAATAGATCTACTGAGAGAGAGAGAGAGAGAGAGAGAGAGAGAGAGAGAGAGAGAGAGAGAGAGAGAGAGAGAGAGAGAGAGAGAGGAGGGAGGGAGGGAGGGAGGGAGGGAGGGAGGGAGGGAGGGAGGGAGGGAGGGAGGGAGGGAGGGAGGGAGGGAGGGAGAGAGGGAGGGAGAGAGAGAGAGAGAGAGAGAGAGAGAGAGAGAGAGAGTTAGAGAGTTAGAGAGTTAGAGTTATAACATATCCTTATACAAGACACTGCAGAACCAACCCTAGCATTTTTCGGCTGTTATTGTTTTTCTAGGCAGATAGTAGTTTGTCATTGCTTACTGAAAGGTCGGCTCTTGATACCACTGTCAAAAACAACGCAAGACTATCTGCACCCAAATGAAACCCGACACTCTGGCATTACGAAACACCTTTGCCACTCCTAAGCTACATATGCTTCCAGCAGGCTTGTCATAAAAGTTGACTAATTACTGGTGTTTCCTATGAAGTCAGTGCATCTGCCTGAGAGACAAGGAACCAGCAGTCTGCATACAAATAAGCTAGGTATGTAAAATGGATGTGCTTACAAAACTCAAGTTCTGGGACAAGACAAGGTCCAGAAGTGGACGAACAGTCAGAACTTTCAGCTGGAGTTTACAGCCGGTGAACATGATGAAGAAGAAAAAGCTGCGATGTCTGGTAGATGGGCTCCTTGGTGGATAACAGGTGGTACTTGGAGAACAAGACATTTGCTTTTGTATTCCCAGTTCCCCATGTTAGTTCCCAGACCCCATTGTGAGGGGGCAAAAAAAAAAGAGAGAATAGACCTGCTTCTCCTGAAAAAGTATGTTGTAAAAGGGGACTCGGGGTTTATTGAAATCTGATGTTGGGCCAAAAGATGCAACATATCACAGCCTGTGTTTATACCATGATAGGATGTTTGTGTGTGTGTTTGTGACCACAGCAGTATTTGTGTGTGCGTGTGCTCACACACATATGTGTGTGCATGTGTGTGTGTCTGTACACTTATCCCTTGATGTCTGATTATCGTCTTCTTCACTTCCTGCAGTTACATCATTGAATTGTTTCAGGGAAATTAAAGAATATTTCCATTGTGTTGTTGTATAAGGTGGTCTTCATTTCTTCAAGGCTGTTCTTGATGGGTGGTCTTCCCTTTGCTCTGTGTTCACTATATGCAGTTGTTACCAAGGCATTGTCCTGTGCACCAGCTGTAGGATAACCTGGAAAATACATGCTTTAGTTCTCACATTGAACATCTTCTGTAGGGGAGTTACACATGGGTAGAAGATGTTGAAACTGGCTTCTAGGCCTCTGCTGTGTTATAAAGATGTGTGCAAGTGGTACATGATTGATACGTTATTGAAGTAGATTTGCGGGAACGAATTGCCATGGACAGTGTTGTGTTGGAGGGGCAGATCATAAAGGGGATGAGAACGAAGGAACAAAAATGATTGCAAAAAGAATGAGAGTTGAGAAAGTTTGAGAAGAAGCTTGCTGAATACATGTGATGGCAGCAACTGTACTGACATCCCATGCTTGAATTTTACAATACTTTTCTTAATGTGGGTGGGTCTTTTTAACACCAGGGGCTGTGAGTCCCAGTCCTCCTCGAGCACAAATTTAACACTATCCTCTGGAAAGAGGCAAAAGGTAATGTGTTGAACAATCCAATGTGTCGGTTTGTGACAGGAACCTACAGAATCTGCTGATCCTGACAGCCATCAAAGCTGACCGCACCAGGGTCATGGAGTACATCAACAGGCTGGATAACTACGATGCCCCAGATATTGCCAACATCGCCATCACCAATGAGCTGTATGAAGAGGCCTTTGCCATCTTCAAGAAGTTTGAAGTCAACACATCTGCTATTCAGGTGAGAGATAGGATTGAGAGAAATGGAGAGAGAGGAGAGAGAAATACAAATATGTGTGTGAAAGAGAAAAATGTGCGTGTGAGAGACGAGCGAGAGGGAGATGTATATATATATATATATATATATTTGTGTGTGAAAGAGATAAGTGATATATATATATGTATATGTGTGTGTGTGTATATATATATATTTGTGTATGTGAGAAAGAAAAAGAATTGTGTGTGTGTGTGAGATAGGAAAGAACTGAGATGCAGGAGGAGGGGGGAATGTGTGTATGAGATAGAGGGGAGAGAAAGAGATGTGGGTGCTTGTTTGTTTTCATTCTTGACATTATCAGAAAATGCTGACATTTAACATAAGGTATTGCTTCTATAGAAAGATTCTTAATTTCACACATAATCATTGTGATTTATCATCATCATCCTCCTCATATAGGTAATTAATCTCAGAATAATGCATCATGCAGATAGCATAGATTTATTTCAAATTGTGTTTGTGTTTGAAGTCTGCTCCCTAATAGTGGCTTCAACCACAGTGAACCAACAAGGCATATTTTGGATGTCAGATTACAAGTAATAATCACAGATAACTTCTTCAATGTTATAAGTCAGTTATAAGGGCTTTCTTTAAAACTCGGGGACTTTATGATGCTATGAAGACAGCATGACAAGCAGGTTTTTGTTTGTTTGGTATGCAGCACAAATGTTTTGTAAACATATATTATTTGTTAGCACTACTGTAATAGTCATTAAAGACGATAAAACACAGAAAATTGAAATATTCTGGTCACTTGAAACATCAGGAAAGTTTAAAGAGAACAGTAATGCTTGGGAAGAGAAGAAGAGGAAGGCCAAAGAGATGATGGGTGCAGGTTGTGGCAGATGATCTCCAGATGGGTGTATCGGACACAGGACATCTAGCTTGTGATTGAGAAGTTTTCCTGAAGGTTGTTATGGAAGCAAGGTTCTCCAAAGGACATGCTACTGACTGACTGACTGTAATAGTCACTTTGAGGTGATTAGCTGCACTTTTTAAATTTTATTTAAAGACACTTTTTGGTTAGTACTGGCAGTTTTCTTTAAAAAAAAAAAAAAAAAAAACTTGATAACAGGAATTTTTGTTTTCACTTGCAGGTTTTAATAGACAATGTCAACAACCTAGACCGGGCGTACGAGTTTGCAGAGAGGTGTAACGACCCAGCGGTGTGGAGCCTGTTGGCCAGGGCACAGCTAGCCAGGGACTTGGTGAAGGAGGCCATTGACTCGTACATCAAGGCTGATGACCCGTCCCAGTACATGGAGGTTGTGACTGTCGCCAGTAAAAATGGTGAGTTTGGTCACTGGCTGTCTATCAAGTCCTGTGCTAGTCTGGGCAGAGAGAGTCTGTGTGGGTGTGTGTGAGAGAATGAATTTATCCATGTGAGTTTGTAGTGGCGTGTGATAGATATTTCTGGGTGAGAAAGGTACATTTATGTGTGAGAGATTGTAATTCTACCATTACTGTATGTCTGCCCTAGTCCTGGCAGTAAAGAATTAGTTTCCCAGACTTGCTTTATATTGAGCTTTCTTCTGTGCTAGCCCTGTATTTCTGTAAACCAAAAATGTGTTTTAAAGAGGAATGGTGAGGGTTGGGGAGATACACTCTGACAGAGAGAGAATGGAAAGAACAGGGAGGGGGATGGAGGTGGGAGATGGATTAATATGGGGGGGGGGGCAGAGGTGGGAATGAGAAGAAAGATGGGGAGAGAGAAATAGCTAGAAAGAGAGAGACAGAAAGAGGTAGTGTATGGAAGAGAGGCATAGAAGAAGGATAGAGGATGATAGGGATAGGAAGAGAGGGAAAGGAATTAAGATAGTTGGTGACATAAAAAAGATGTAGTGGAAAAGGGAAAGCATGCAAAAGGTTATTTCTATTGTCCCAACATTGGCTTCAGTTGATTGAATTATTTGCAGAAAACTGGGAGGACTTGGTGAAGTACCTACAGATGGCACGCAAGAAGGCTCGGGAGACATTTGTTGAGACAGAACTAGTCTACGCATATGCAAAAACCAACAGACTGGCCGACATGGAAGAGTTTATTTCAGGGCCCAACCATGCTAACATCACCCAGGTGGGTACAGGCTCTTCTTCGTAGGCTTTCCAGATTTTGTAAAATACAAAACAGAGTGACGACTCATTGTTTGTTTATAATGGCATTGTCACTACTAATAAGCTATAAAATATACATAATGAACACACTAAACTTGCTCTATAGTTAAAAAGAAAATAATAACGGGTGAAATTCTAGGAAAATGAGTATCTGCCAACCCTAGTTCTCTGTCTGTAGGAAGGTTTTCTTTCCTGACAATTTCACTAGGACAAGTCTTGCAGAGTAGGAGTCATAGGTAGGTGCTTTACTAGAAGAAGAATATCGTCATGTACAACCAGCATCCCTGAAGGGGAAGGTTTTGGTTATAATTGTGACTAGGTTATATGCGCCATATAAAATGGCTTAGCATTGCACGCCACTGAGCCCTGAAAAGGATTCCTGCAGTGGTGATGCGATCTTCTTCTTCTTCTTCACGTTCACCAGCTGTACACTCTGGCGGAAAGTTCTGGTTGTTCGTCCACTACTGAACTGCAGTCCTGCTCCAGAACCTGAGTGTTGCGTGTGCATCAGTTTTACAGATCTCATTCTCTCGAATACAGACTGTTGGTTCCTTGCCTCTCCGGCAGATGCACTCCGACTTCAAAGGAAGCTCCCCAATTAGTCGACTCTTACGACATACTTTTGGGGAGGCAGTGGGTCTATTCTTGTTTTCCCCTACAATGGGGCCCCGGAACCCACACGGGGGATTGATGCGATCAAAGGAGACAGTCCTAAAACTGTCCTGACAGGCGACAAAGTCATCTACTGGCCAGCCAATAGGCGACCCAGACACAGTCCTAAATACTGTCCTGACCGGCGACAAAGTCACCTACGACCCAGACACAGTCCTAAATACTGTCCCGACCGGCGACAAAGTCACCTACTGGCTAGCCAATAGGCGACCCAGACACAGTCCTAAATACTGTCCTGACCGGCGACAAAGTCACCTACTGGCCAGCCAATAGGCGACACAGACACAGTCCTAAATACTGTCCTGACCGGCGACAAAGTCACCTACGACCCAGACACAGTCCTAAATACTGTCCTGACTGGCGACAAAGTCATCTACTGGCGAGCCAATAGGCGACCCGGACACAGTCCTAAATTCTGTCCTGACCGGGGACAAAGTCACCTACTGGCCAGCCAATAGACGACCCAGACACAGTCCTAAATACTGTCCTGACTGGCGACAAAGCCATCTACTGGCCAGCCAATAGACGACCTGGACGCTGATGAGTAGGAGTCTATATCTTCTTCGGCTTTATATCTCTCAGTAGAGCATAGGCCCTCAGGAGGCTCACGCCAGGTTGTCCTATCCTTTGTTAACGCATGCAGTTCATCCTTTGTCATTCCCGTTTAAAGCCATTTTTGTTAAAACTTCACTTTCTTGTTCACTTCTCCATGTGTTTTTTGGTATGCTGATTTTCCTTTGACCCTGTGGGTTTCAGTGCAGTGACATTCTAGTTAAATTGTTCAAGTTTTCTCAACAAGCGTCATTCCTATCCAACGCAAGCATATTTCCCCCTCACTCCTTGATTCAATGGAATTTTAGTTCTCTCCCAAAGCTGGTACATTAGTGATTCTGTAAAACCTATTTATTTCCCTCCTTCTGTTGGAGTAGGAATTATCTATATTTAATTATTGTAGGATTTAAAAAAAATTGACACACAGCCAGTTTTTGTCTTTTGCGCGGAGCTCTGGGGATCCAAGAACAGATCCACTGTCTCTGTAATAGGCATATCGTACAACACGCAAGATTAGTAGTGTTTCCTTTTAAGTCAGAGGACTTTTGCCTGAGAGGTGAGAACAACAACAACATACAAATAAGCCAGATCTGACAAATGGATGTACACGCAAAACTCTCCTGGAAGAAGACCAAAGTCCAGAAACAGACTCCTGATTAGGGTCACTGTTAGTCAGATTTTCAATTCACACCTTAACACCCTAATACTATTGGACTTTTCTGGGAATTCCCTACAAAATCTTGTAGCCCCCGAGATGGGATAACATAACAGAATAACAGCTCTCTCGCCTCATGCACTTTCATATCCAAGGAGTCACTTATATCCTGTGCCCATCTTCTTGTTGGTCAGCCCCTGCCCTTCCTTCCTGGCACCATTATTTTTTCCAGTCTGGTGTGGCGTTTGATATGAGCGAAAAATTTCAGCTTCCGAGACAAGATGCTGTTTATTAGCCAATCTTCCTTGATGTTCAGATCTTTGAATGTCATTGTTTCTTCTCCTCTGTGTCCTTGGTATTCTGGTAATCTTTTTAAAAAATTTCAGCTCAAAAGCCCTTATTTTCTTTCTTAAATGCTGGGAGACGATACTCCATGATTCACATTCCCTTGTTGCTACATGGTAGTTGCCTACTCTCATACTGAAGTTGTATTATTCTTCTTCTTCTTCAGCATTCCGAGCCATTGAGGATTATTGCTGCAGATATCACCTGCCTCCATTCATCTCTCTGGTTGGCTTTCTCTTTCCAGTTTATGACACTAAGTGTTTGCAGGTCTGATTGGATATTTTCTCTCTATCTCTTCTTGGTCTGCCTCGTGGTCAATGACCATTCATCTCCCTGGTCTATATAGTTTTCACTTCTCTGTCATCTGACATTCTTTCAATATGCCCCAACCATTTCATTCTATTATCAGCTCTCATGATGCCAGTGATCAGTCGTACTATTATAATTTTTGAATGTCAAAATGTCCCATAAGTTTCCACACATAAGAAAAATACACATATCACCAACACCTTTACAAGCATAACTTCAGCTGTGCTTTTTTAAGTTTTTCAGCCATGGAGGATACACATGGAAATGTGCTTTCAAAACAGTGGTGGTCATTTAGAGCTTATTATATAAATAAAAAAGTTTTCGTAAATTTGTGAATTTTTTTCTGTATGTAAACTTCTGGGATAACCTGAAAGTCACAAAAAGGATTGTATTTCAGTCAAGTTTGTGTGTGTGGGTATGATGTCACAGACTTTTTAATTTGTTCTGCCGACTACCTCACAGTATTTTGGAATTGCACAGCAACACAAATAATGTTTAAAAAAAAAATAATTATTTCCCAAACACAGGTGGCTGACCGCTGCTTTGACAACAAAATGTACGAGGCTGCAAAGCTGCTGTACAACAATGTATCCAACTATGCCAGGTTGGCCATCACCCTGGTGCACCTGGGAGAGTACCAAGGAGCTGTGGACTGTGCACGCAAGGCCAACAGTACCAAGACCTGGAAGGAGGTCAGCAATAGATTAACTGTTCATGTTACTAACTGTGTTAACTATTTTTAGTCCATTCATTTATCATTTAAAGGTTTAAAGTCGAGAACACTGACTTCATTTGACCAGGTTTTAACCCGGGCAGCAAACGCCTGCAGAAGTCGGATGTATTTTCCGAAAAATGCAAATATTGCAGCCATGTTGTGAACGCTCACAGTGCATTTACATCTTTAGATGTATGCAGAAGAAGAAGAAGAAGAAAAAGATTTGACTGGGTTTTGTCCTATATCTCCCCCCGCAGAATGGCTTGCCAAAAGTGCTCCACAAAGCATGAACTTTATAGCTCCAGCGACAATCCCCCGGGGTCTCCATAGAAATTGCACCCGTGAACTGAATGTCTGTGATATGAAACCACGACCTTCAGAGTGGGAGGCAAATGGTTTGTTTATCATAACAGATGTCTGAGACAAGATAAGTTGAGAAATGTATATAACTATGAAAGATCCAATAAATGTGGTGGTGTGTTGCTTGGTTATTTTTTTTTTTTTAAATGTGCAGTCTCCACAGTCTCCCTATGGTGTGACTCTCATACCATTTTCGTACCATTTTTCAAGCTGTCCACGGCGGGGAATGAACCTTAGTACTCGAGGATCGTGAAATTGTTAACCAAAAACAAATTCACTAACCTGTAAACCACAGATCAGTTGGTATTGAGTTAAAAAAAAAGTTAAAGGGCTCCTTTCCCACCGTAGACACATGGGGCACACCATAGGAATATGATTGTAGGTTTAAATTTGTATGGTTCACGTAGCACTCAATGAGTGATGGTACACCTACACGTCGGCCGCCTTCACTTCCCAGGACTTTACTTGGGAGCAATTTTAGGCTTCATGGACCTCGCAGCTCTGGTCATTTAAACAAGAATCTGACTCAAGGCAGATTTGAACCCGAGTGAGACCTTCAGGCAGGCAGACAAGCAAGCATCTGGCCACTACCACGGATCCCTTTAACCGTTTTGCTATATATTTATAAATGGTGACATGAACCCGAAAAGTCTCAAGAAAATCTGTAAGTAATCAAAAATTTTACGCCGACACTTGATGTGTAAAAATAATGTTGTTATTTCTGAAAATGTGAAGGAGAGTAGCCAGTTAACATAACGTGAGTAAATAATTAACCTAGAACATGAGAAAATAAAACACATCTTATGACTCATAGCGTGATTATATCGGGATTCTAACACCAAGTGAATGGGACAGTTATGTTAAAAATTGCTTTAAAAAAGCCATTTTGATCACTGTATCCTCTCTTTTCTCCCCCCCCCATCCCCAATACTATTTTAGTAACAATGATCCTGGCTTCCTAAATACAGCACAGGTGCAAACAGAACCATTGTCATTAACTAGGTTTCTGAAGGAAAGGCCGGTGTAGAATTGCAGGGTAAGCGGAGTTTATGGGATTGAGCCACTGCTGGATTGTGGCTTCTCTGGGTGAAATGTTAAATACATTAAGCCCCTGGTAATCCCTGATGATGTATTCATGTTATTTAAGAAATTCTCACTGTTCACTGCTCTTGAAACCGACAGGTCTGCTTTGCTTGTGTTGACAATGGAGAGTTCCGGCTGGCCCAGATGTGTGGCCTACATATAGTAGTGCATGCTGATGAGCTGGAGGAGCTCATCAACTACTACCAGGACAGAGGCTACTTTGAGGAGTTGATACAGCTGTTGGAGGCTGCTTTAGGTGAGTTCTTCCCCTCTTTCCTCCTTGGCGGCAGTTTCTTGGTGTCGAGTCTCAGGGGTCTGCAGGAATCACCACCATCACACAAGAGAAATTAGGTCATAATGGCTGACATAGGACCAGTTCTGAATTACATAAAGAGACAGCAGTTGACATAGTTTTGTCTACATTTTTGTTCCATGGCCCCATGCTGGAAGGGGGAGGGATATCCCCTATAAGGATTTCATGAAAGACAACTAATTAGGGGTGTTTCCTTCAAAATTGAAGTGCATCAGCCTGAGAGGCGAGGAACCAACAGTCTGCATACAAATAAGACATATAAGTGAAATGTATGTGCATGCAAAACCTCAAGTTCTGGAATAAAGACCAGAAGAGGAGGAATAACCAGTTTTCAGCCGGGAGTTTACAGCGGGTGAATGCGAAGAAGAGCCCACTGGGGAAGAAAGGCTTGTTATGCCTTACCGCATAAGGTACATATACACGCACGCATGCATGCATGCTTGCATACACACTTATTTTACCCATTGTATCTTCATTTAATAAAAACTGCCACTTCTATCTTTATGTACTACTTTGTAAGGGTGGTGTAGAAAGAGGGACGTGAGCCTGACTGACTGATGTTCACCCCTTCCTAGGACACCACATTGAGCGATAAACACCCAGTGATACAAAGTACCACCATTCGGATGAGGATCACCCGGGGACAGGTCCCAGAAACCCCATTCACCCCGTAGGTTGGGTTATATTAGGGACCCCAGCAACAGCCAGAGTGGGGCTTTAAAACATTGGGTATCAGTCATCGTGAGCCTGAGAATTTAGGGCTGCATAGCTTGTGTCTTCGCCACTGATTGCAGATTAGGATGTTTATTTTTTTGCCCCCCTGATGTGAGAGAGGGGGAGGGGGGGGGGGTTGTCCCAAACCCGGTTCTTCCACATGAGAGCCAGATGTCACTATTCTTCTGTTAATGCGAACATGCTGTATGTTACATTGTGTGTGTGTCTAAATGAGAGCTGATGACTTGATATCATCACGCATCAGGTTTATTCCCTTGGGTAATGTATGGTTTCTGTGATTTCATCATTCCCCCACAGGTCTTGAGCGTGCACACATGGGGATGTTCACGGAGCTGGCAATCTTATACTCCAAGTACAAGCCTGAGAAGATGAGGGAGCATCTGGAGCTCTTCTGGTCTAGGGTCAACATTCCGAAGGTGGGCCATGTGTATAAATATATATGTGTATGTATACATGTAAGTGTAGGGTGGTGTATGTATATGTGTGTGTATTTAGAGGTGCGGTAGGTGATGGGTGGGCAGAGAGGAGTGGTATGTCTGAAAAAAAAGGGGCGGAGAGGGGGGGGGGGTTTAAGTGATGGATGAGCTAAGATAAGTGGTATGTCTGAAAAGGGGGGGGGGGGGGTGTTGAAGAGGTGATAGGTGATGTATTGGCAGAGGTGAGTGGTATATGTGAGGGGGGGGGGGGGGGGGTGGGGGGTGAAAAAAGGGGTGGAGGGGAATGGAAGTGATTGGCATGTGGAGATAGTGGTAAGTGATGTGTGTGATTGGGGGTTGGCTGATTGGTAAAGGGTTAGCAGCGTGTGCTTCGGTTTCCCTTTATATGCATGGATTGGGTTTTTGGCAATAGGTTTGTTGCCAATCTCATCAGTATTATACAGTAGTTTCATTACAGGCCTTCCAGATGCTGTAGTGAGCTGGGAAATACTAGATTGATAAGGAAAAGGTCATGATCCATTACAAAACTGGGACCTAGTATGTGTGAAGTTCTAAGATCATGAATACCTTGAAACCTGTTGTTCTGTTACAGGTACTGAGGGCAGCAGAGCAAGCCCACCTGTGGCCAGAGCTAGTGTTCCTCTATGACAAGTATGATGAGTTTGACAACGCTATCCTCACTATCATGGCGCACCCCACAGAGGCTTGGAGGGAGCCCCAGTTCAAGGATATCATCACAAAGGTAGGAGTTGCTTGGGTGGATGTGTGCTTATCTTTCTGTCTGTGCGTCAAATCATTTGTTGAGGTCCCAGTATCACTGCAGATGGGTCGCCCCATTACTGCTCCGTTCATGTGCCCAGTAGAAATCACAGAAAGTGTCCTTCCCTGTCCCATTTGAAAAACTAGTGTCAGCCTCAGCAAAATTCTGAAGCTTACACATGCAAAGTAAGAATGCATAAGGCAGCTGTCAAATATGCCAACACTTACAGTCCCACACCAAAATTGCATTTTGCTCTTTGTGTAAACTATGAATCTTAATAGTCGGAATTGCACCCTCGGTCACCTGCAGTTTTAGTGCAGTCAGCAGCGTGCTGTGGGCACAACAGAAACAACGCATGGCCTGCTGGGCACGTCCCTGGTGGCCCCTGGAGCATAGGGGCACTAAGCATATCTGTGTATGTCAGGTGACTTGTCATAAATACAAATGTCATTCCTATGAGTGGTTGTCGAGGGTGCCTTGGCACTGATTTTTCCAGACACCTCTGTCTGTGGTTGAGGTGTTTCTTTTGTTTTATAAAAGGCTTGGGTTCGTTTCATATACTGTGTTGTTTGGTTCACTAACTTCTGTTGATAAGAAGACAGTCTGATTTATGGATTTCTGTAGAAAGGATTACTTTTTTTTTACTTCATGAAATGTTGGTGTAATTAGTGTTGCTGCTGAAGATGGGGACACAGTGTTTATGAGAATGTCCAGCTGAGATGTTGGTTCTTAATTCAACATTGAACATTAATTTAACTTTGTAGTAATGAGAAAATAAGATATGTTACCTAAATCTTAAATTAGAACTTTATTGTTTCTGTGTGAGAAGGGAATAAACAGCAAAACAAGACATGTTCACCTTACTTACATGTGATCAAATATAATGTGTCTGCCAAATGTGTTTTTCCCACCAGGTTGCAAACATAGAGCTCTACTACAAAGCCATTCAGTTTTACTTGGAGTTCAAGCCCATGCTGCTAAATGACCTGCTCCTGGTTCTGACCCCGAGGCTGGACCACACACGAGCTGTCAACTATTTCATCAAGGTAGGTCCTGCAGTACTTTTACTATCTAGGGTAATGTGTGCCTACTATTACATGCTAGATTAATTAATGTAGGTCTAATGTTACATGCTAGGCTAATGTGGGCCTACTGTTACATGCTAGGCTAATGTGGGCCTACTGTTACATGCTAGGCTAATGTGGGCCTACTGTTACATGCTAGGGTAATGTGAGCCTACTGTTACATGCTAGAGTAATGTGGGCCTACTGTTACTTGGTAGGGTAATGTGGGCCTACTTTTTACCTGTGTTTATTTTATCAATATGGGATTTATTTATATCAGTAACCTAAGTTTTATTTGATCAGTTACTTGTGTTTGCTTTATCAATAATGTTTTTTTTTCTCTTTGTCAGTAACTTGTGTTTATCAGTAATGGTTCATTTTTCTGTAACCCACGTTTAATTGATCAGTAACCTATGTTAATTTTTATCAATAACAGGTTTATTTTTGTCAGTAACCCAAGATTTATTTGATCAGTAACCCGTATTTCTCATCTCCTAATGGCTGCAGGTGAACCAGATACCCCTAGTGAAGCCCTACCTGAGGTCCGTACAGAAGAACAACAACAAAGCCATCAACGAGGCCCTCAACAACTTGTTTATCGAGGAGGAGGACTACCAAGGACTCCGGGCTTCTATTGACGCCTACGACAACTTTGACAACATCACGCTGGCACAGCGCCTGGAGAAGCATGAGCTCATTGAGTTCCGCAGGATTGCAGCTTACCTGTACAAGGGCAACAACCGCTGGAAGCAGAGTGTGGACCTTTGCAAGAAAGACAAGCTTTTCAAGGTGGGCAAGTTGACTTTCTTTCTTTGTCTTTCACTGTGTTTTCCTTTCTCTGTCTACCTTTCTTTCTGTCTCCCTGTGTGGGTTGCAGGGTCCCTTTAAAGTGGTTGAGAAATGGCATAAATCCTGCATTGTTATGGTTTGGAGAGAATGGACACAACTGGAGGGCTCAAATCAATCTGTGACTGGGATTGGCCAACAAACACTCTCCACTTGGAGGAAAGGCAAGATGGACATATACATCAAACTGTTACTGGCACCATGATTTGAAACTCTTCTTCGCTGTCTGCTGAAGATGGGGATGAAGCATTTATGGTAATGTCCCAAGTGCTATGATGTCTTTTCTAAACTCGGCTCAGCTTATTTGGCAGGATTCCGTATCTGAGTAAGTCTTTCCAGTCTCCCGCTTCTCCTCTTCCCTCTACAGATCCTTTTAGTATTATTTAGCTAGGCTGGCAGATCTTATTACATCTCTGTACCATTAGTCTTAGTCGAGGTTTCAACTTCACTGCAATCAGGTTTCCCCACATTTGCTCCATTCCTTTGCTAAATGAAATGCCCCTCACTGTCCTATTTGAAAAAAACTGGTGAACAGTTAGTCCTGGCACAATCCAGAAGTATGCGGATGCAGTAAATGCATACAGTAGCTGCTGGAAGTGCCAGAAAGAAGTCTCTACCAGAAATGCAGTCGTTAATGGAAGTAGTCGGGCATGACAAGTTGGCTATACATTTAGAATTATTACATATGTATTTCACCAGCCCATATGTAAACTGACTAGCGGCCATACAACGACTCAGCCGGTGCACAAGGCATTCCACAGAAGAAAAAAAAAAGTTCACAGGGCAGCATCAAGCACTAAACTCAGTAGCTCAGGTAGCAAAACCGTAGCCTACCGTCCATATGTGAAAACTGCTTTAGCAAAGCGCTGTCTGAAGCAAAAATAACTTCGAAGCTTAACATTCTGCCGTGCCTAGTCCTCTAGTTTTGACCGTAAGTCATGTATTGATGTCTGTACCATAAATAATTTAAACTTATTGTGTGCATTAACTAGCGGCTCTACAGTTGCAGCGTTCTCACAAATAAAATGTCTGCCCTCACCAGGATGCCATGACCTATGCTGGAGAGTCACGCCAGATTGAGATTGCCGAAGACCTCATCTCCTGGTTCCTGGAGAATGGAAACCACGAGTGCTTTGCGGCCTGTCTCTTCCAGTGCTACGACCTCTTGAGGCCTGACGTTATTCTGGAACTGGCATGGAGGCACAACATCATGGACTTTGCTATGCCTTATATGATCCAGGTCATGAGGGAATATACCTCCAAGGTAAATAAATGTGGCCTGGTTGTTGTCTTATTGTTCAGTAACATTTCTGTCTTTCTTTTCCCTTAATTATGTCTAATCTTATCCTTGTTTCTCTATCTCTCTCTTTCTCTTCCCTTAATTATGTATTATCTCATCCGTATTTCTCTCTCTTTCTCTCTCTTTCTCTCTCTCTCTCTCTCTCTCTTTCTCTCTCTCTCTCTCTCTCTCTCTCTCTCTCCCCCCCCCCCCCCCCACCCCACCTTTCTTTTTGTCTGTCTGCCTTATTGTTTGTTTGTTTCTTTCTTTCTTTCTGTTCTTTTCTCTTCTTTAATCTTTCATTATTTCTTAATCTGTCTTGTTTTCTGTTTAATTATGTCTTTAGTCACCCCCCCCCCCCCCCCCCCCCCAAACCCCTTTTTTTTCTTTTCTCCCCTCTTTTTTTCCTGTTTACTGTTCCTATTTGTTGGGTGTCTTATTACATGCTACAGCGTCCATTAGTTTTGAAGTCTGCTGAGATCAGTTTTACTAGAACTGTGTATGTGCATGCCGTGCACCTGTGAGCACATAATTCCTGGATACGTGTTTCTCATTCTGTCAACTGTGTGTATGTGCATGCCGTGCACCTGTGAGCACATAATTCCTGGATACATGTTTCTCATTCTGTCCCTTGTGTGTATGTGCATGCCATGCACCTGTGAGCACATAATTCCTGGATACGTGTTTCTCATTCTGTCACCTGTGTGTATGCGCATGCCGTACACATGTGAGCGCATAATTCCTGGATACGTGTTTCTCATTCTGTCCCCTGTGTGTATGGGTGCCCTTGTTTGTTTGTTTATACACACCCTCAGGGTTCTAGGAAGAGTTCACTGCAGTTTTGAATGTCTCTCTTCAGGTGGACAAGTTGGAACAGTCCGAGTCCGTGAGGAGTGAGGAGGAGCAGAAGGCGGAGGAGAGACCTATTGTATTGAGTGAGTATAAGTTTAAAATGATTTGACAGTTAAACATCTTCATCTTCTGATTTTCTAGCCCCCGATGGAGCATTTGCCCTCAACCAACTCAAGTCGCTCTGTCCGTTGCTATCACATGCAGCTCCCCCTATGTCCTCACCATCTTTCTAACTTAATTCTCCAGCTCCCTTCTCTATGTGTTTTTTTTGCCTTCCTTTATTGCTAAGCCCCTGTTGGTTCCAAAGCAAAGACATTCTAGTTATATTGTTCTTCCCATTTTCTCAATGTGTGTCATATCCAACGCGATGTGAGTATTTTTGTAGGAAACTCCTGTCTGTACACAAACATTGAGTGTGAACAACGTTAAGGGGAGTTCAAGAACTGCCTTGGACCTGGAGGGATCTGTGTGTCCTACGATTGCAAACAATAAGGAGATAATCTACATTCTTTGATCATGTCATGAGGATAAAACTAAAGTACATAGTGAGGGTGAGAAAGTTGGAAGGAAGAAGAAGCAGAGGGAGACTGGGAGAGTAAATGCTGGGCAGTTTGACATAATTGCATGGAAGATCATCTTTGTCAGAGTTGGTAGAACGTACACGAGACGGAGGGTTGTGGATAGACATGACTACCGAAATTACATGGCATGTTCTATGAGAAGAAGAAGAATGTTATAGTTGATAGCAGTAACTTCATTGCACCAGGTTTTTGTCTTAGACGGTTGGGTCTCTTTCTGCAGAACGGTTAGCTGCCAAGAGTATCACACAATCAGGCAAGAATGGGTTACAGCACCAAGCATTTCACAAATATCTGCCCTTACCTTCATCTTTGTGCCAGGTGATGCAGGTGTTCAAGGGACCGAGCGTGCAGACTATCTTGTTGACACTGTGGTTGCTATGGCTTGTCCAGTACCGGACAGAAGTGATGTTATCAATGCTGTGTGCTGTGCTTACCGTACCGAGGAGCACGCCAAAGGGCATGACTTCGTATCTCTGTCTAGGCTGATGGACATGGGGTTACAGCCTGGAGCTGCAAGAAATGAACATTTCACTTAGGGGACAAAACATTTCATTGACCAAAACAAAACAGGCATCAGTCGTTTTACACTTGTGGAGCTTTTGAGGAGATCGGAGCACCTATGGATCTGTCCGGAGTAAAAAAAAAAAGAAGTAAAGATCCCTTTTCACGCCTTTAGGCGCATCGGGCATATGGGAAGAGCACCCATATTTTTACAGACCAATTGGCACTCGGTGGGTAATGTGGTCAGCATTACGACAGCCGTCTTTACTTCCCAAGGACAGCCATCCTGGTACCCATTTGAGGCTGGGTCAACCTGCGCTGTCCTGAGTGCTGTGATGATAATCCTTTCTATTCACTAATAACTAATCACTAGCATCACACAAAGCACAATCAGCATAGCTGCAGCAACTATCTCCCTAAAAAACTGAACTAGCATACTCAATGATGTGTCAGTGAAATAGACAGTGTAATAGAACTAGTGTACTTAATGATGTGTCAGTGAAATAGACAGTATAATAGAACTAGTGTACTCAATGATGTGTCAGTGAAATAGACAGTAAAATAGACAGTGTAATAGAACTAGTGTACTCAATGATGTGTCAGTGAAATTGACAGTAAAATAGACAGTGTAATAGAACTAGTGTACTCAATGATGTGTCAGTGAAATAGACAGTGTAATAGAACTAGTGTACTCAATGATGTGTCAGTGAAATAGACAGTGTAATAGAACTAGTGTACTCAATGATGTGTCAGTGAAATAGACAGTGTAATAGACAGTGTAATAGAACTAGTGTACTCAATGATGTGTCAGTGAAATAGACAGTGTAATAGAACTAGTGTACTCAATGATGTGTCAGTGAAATAGACAGTGTAATAGAACTAGTGTACTCAATGATGTGTCAGTGAAATAGACAGTGTAATAGAACTAGTGTACTCAATGATGTGTCAGTGAAATAGACAGTGTAATAGAACTAGTGTACTCAATGATGTGTCAGTGAAATAGACAGTAAAATAGAACTAGTGTACTCAATGATGCGTCAGTGAAATAGACAGTGTAATAGAACTAGTGTACTCAATGATGTGTCAGTGAAATAGACAGCTTGACCTCTTCGCCAGGGAGACCATGTTGAGGTTGGCCTCTCCTACAATATACAGATGTGTGCAAATGGGATATGAATTATACAGGTATTGAGGTGGATGCTTGGAAACATGGACCTTGTTGCCTGGACAGGAAAATCTTGAAGAGAATATGGATAAATGAAAAAAAAAAAAACATGATTGCAGATAGGTTAGGAGCCTGAAAAGATGAAGGCTAAAATAAGAACAGACTTACTGCTTTTCCAACAAGCATGTCATAGGAGTGGACTAACTGGGGGCTTCCTTCGAAGTTAGAGTGCATCTGCCTGAGAAGCAAGAAACCAACAGTCGGCATACAAATAAGCCAGATTAATCAAATGGATTTGCATGCACCACTCAGGTTCTGAAACAAGGCTAAAGTCTAGAAGGGGACGAACAACAAGAACTTTCCGCCTGAGTTTACAGACGGTGAACAAGAAGAAGAAGGTGGAAAAAATACATGTGATAGCAACAGTGTTCCTGAAATCCTGTGCTGCAACTGTGAAAGACTGGTCTTAGCATGAGCAGGTCTTGCTAGTCTCACTTCCCACCTCCTTGGACTGTCAAACCCAAACCTGCCTGTGCCACAGTGTAACAACGAGTCACATCTGGTTTGAAGTGTTGACAAAATGCTGTCTGATTGTCAACTTTTATGGCTGCTTCTTGATGCTGTCCTTCTTTTTTACTTCCTCTTTTACTAGTTCAAGTGTCGAGGGGAAGATACACTGTTGTGTTTCTGTTCTGGTGGCTTTGACTATAGACACATTATGGTGTGGTAGAGTTTCTCTGATATTATCTTTCCATCTTAGTCTTTATCTGCCTTGTTCCTCGTGTGGGTTCTGGGGCCCGATTGTGGGGGGGGGGGGGGAAATAAGAATAGACCCACTGCCTCCCCGACAAGCATGTTGTAGTAGTTGACAAATTGGGGTCACCCTTCGAAGTCAGAGTGCATCTGCCCGAGCGACAATGAACAACCAACTCGCACACAGATAAGCCAGTAAAACAGATGTACATGCAAAACTTTGGCCCTGGCACAAAGCAAGTGCAAATAGACAATCAGGACATTATGCTGGAGCTTACAGCCAGTGAACAAAGAAGAGAAAAGAATCTGCCTTGTGCTGTACATCCTTCTGTTTACTGTATACCTTACATGGTTTGACATCACAAGACTTTCTCTGTAAGTGGCCAAACCATTTGATTTTCTGTGTTTGTGTGTAATTTAGAATGGGTTCAGTGCCAGCTTGTTTGCTGTCCTGCTGTAACTAATATAGCCACTCTTGCTGACTTCCTTCACAGCTGAACCCCAACTGATGCTCACAGCTGGACCCATGGGAATACCACCTCAGACCGGCTACGGTTATGGAGCGATGCCTGGCTACGGTTATGGTTACAACATGTAGACAGATCCGGTCTCAGAAATTCTGAACACCCAAAGAACTTCGCTGTGTTTGGAGCTTGTGAATCCTTGTGGTGGTGGTGGTGATGATGATGATGCAGCCATAGGAGAGATGCTGTTTTGGGAGGGTGGAGCTCAGGGATACAATATCAAATATCTGCATTCCACTGGAATGGCCATCAGTTTTTGTTTCGTTTCTTTTTTGTTTTATCTTAAAGTGGCGTTTTTATTTTCGATTTTAATTATTGTAAAGAGGGGAATACAATTCTGGTTTGGCTCCCAGAATACCTGTCCATTAACTGTTGTTGCTACACACTGGCCAGACTCAAACCTGGATAGGCTGAAGAATTTGTTTTGGGTTTAATTTAAAAATAAACCTGAGCTGCCCCACCATCAGTGTCTCTCTCTCTCTCTCTCTCACCACTTGTCTTTTGTTTCGGGGAAGGGGGGGGGGGGGGGGGTACCGGGCTTGCATGTGGTTTTCTGTAGTTATCGACATGGTTATCAATATTATCATCCCATCATTTACGCAGAAGGTGATTTCATGTATATGGGCATGTTGATGAAATGTGTCTTGTGTTTGAGGGCCCTCTCGTCCCTTGGGCATTACCATTGAGACATCGTCGTCATGTTTGTTAATATTATTATTGTTGTCTCTTTTTTTTTTTTGGTGCATGTGATCGATCATTAATTACGCAATTATAGGTTTCTTCTCTCTTCGATTTAGTGGCATGATTCATGCAGACAGAACAAAGTTAGTTCACTGTTGAGTTATTTGTGGGTCTTATCAGAGACGATTTACAGGGCCCATATGTGACAAGGCTTACAGTAGATATGTTTTATATACATGTATTGTTGACTAATATGACATATAATACCTAGCTAATATTATTATTTTTCTGTTCATGTCTGAAATCAGTTGTCAGCTCATTATTCTAGATATATGTGGAAAGTGAATTGTTTTTAATATGAGTTTGGAGGAGGTGAGTTCGGGGCAATTGCCCAGTGAGAGGGAGACAGCTACCAGATTATTCCTAGTCATCTGGTTATGCGGAACCTAGGGGCATCTTATACGCTGGAGAGTTTGTGGGCAGTTGTTTCCGTGGTTGGTGAGTTGCCTGTGTGATAGAGAAGGATGTTGTGAATTGTTGACTGGTAGCTGTAATGGCAAGAAATGATGATGAGAAAGATTGCTCAATTGAAACCATCACATAACAGGCACTGTGAATGTTTGGTTCCTTGACGTTGTCAGATAACAGAAGATGTGGAAGGTAGGTTCTTGGATACCATGAAATAACAGAAGATGTGAAATGGTGGTTCATTGAAACCATGAAATAAGAGGAGATGGGAAAGGTTGGTTCACTGATATCATGAAATAACAGTAGATGTGAAAGTTAGGTTCACTGATGTCATGAAATAACAGTAGATGTGAAAGTTAGGTTCACTGATGTCATGAAATAACAGTAGATGTGAAAGTTAGGTTCACTGATATCATGAAATAAGAGAAGTTGTGAAAATGAGGTTCACTGATACCATGAAATAAGAGAAGATGTGGAAGTTGGTTGGTTATTTGATGCCATGAAATAACAAGATGTGGAAGTTGGTTGGTTTTTTGCTACCATCAGAAGTTGTGTTATAACTCAGTTTGTAGCTTGTTCATTCTCCAACCTACTCTTTGTGATTGTGGATAATTGAGAGTTATTGATTGTCACTTCATACCACAATTAAAACCTGATGGCCAAGAAATGAATATAACATGTCGTCTGTAATTTATCTTGGATGTGGATCTTGGATGTGTGGTCAGATCATCTCATCAAAAACTCAAACCACCACTTCCCTTTTCTGTCTTGGAGGAGTGGTTCCCATGTGCAATTTGATACATTTTATTTTGTTGTGTGTTGTCTAGATGTATGTAGTAGCTCACCTTGAGAGCTTTCTGGTGTATGTTGTTGGTGTTTATTAGGTGGTTTGTGGCTGAAGTGGCTTTGGGAAAATGTGTTTGTGGTTTTTCTGTCAAAATGATTATTCACTTGCACAAAAATCTGGTCTTTGTATTCACTGGTTGTAGCGATAGAAGATTTGAAATACGAGGTGTTATCCTGTTCTCCTGCACTACCCTCTTCTCTCTGCAGCCTCCATTTGTTAACCGTCTCCATCGTGTGCAGTTCCCCAGCCTGTGCAAGTTGTCTTCTCTTCTTGAACACATCTTCACATCCGTTTCATTCTATCCTTCGACTTCCTTTTCAGAATGGTGAATAGTACTAGTGTTATTTTTCCATAGTTGTGATTTCTCAGATTGTTCTGACCCCCTTATCATGGACTGCGATTCTCTGTGCATTTCCAACACAGGATACTGTGTGTTTTTCATGGGAGTAGCATGTATTGTGAATGTGCGATGTCGGGGCGGGATAATGACCGGTAGATTTGGCAGCCTGGACCACACTACCTTTGATCGCGGCGACCCACTAACTGGGAAGACAGAATGTCATCACAGGGAACTGCAACTGTCTAGAGAGAAATCCACACCCATGGTTAACTCAGTGGCTATGCTCTCATTCAAACTCTGTACACTTTCTTCTGATCCCAGTTTGCCACCTCTTCAGTCTCACAGATTTCCATCTCTTTTCTGTCCTATTCACCAATCTCTTCCTGATTGTTGCTCTGTCTGTCTGTCTCTCAATATTGCTCTGTCTCCCCCCCCCCCCCCCCCCACCTCCTCTCCCCACTTTCTCTTTGTCTGTCTCTCTCCCTCCCCCTTCCCTCTCTGTCACATATCTCTTCTTCTCTTATACCATTCTTCTGTCTTGGCCCTTAAAAAGGCGGTTGACACGTTGTGTTGTGGTTTACAGCTAGGCTGCAATCTCTGCACCATTCTGCCCAACATATCAGATTTTAGCAAAGCCTTAGTCACCTTGTACAACATGCTTGTTCTGGAGCAGTGGATTTGAATCTTGGGGGGAAAGAGGGGGGGGGGCTTTTGTATTCTGTCCCCTAACCGCTTTCCACATTCTTCTCTTTCCAATGGTTTTTCTATTTTAACACAGTCCTTAATCCCTCTTATCTCCTCATTCTTATCTCCTGGTTTCCCCCCTCTCTTTTTTCAAATAGACCTTTTCACACTCATGACCTCCACATTTTAATTGAAACCTGAGAAAGTGAGAGTGCATGGATGGTCTAGAAAGTTCTTCCCTAACCGTGTTTATATCAACTACCACTGTGCTGAGGTTACCCATTTTTATAGTTTACAGTTTGACCCTGCGTACGTTACATTTGAAAAGTTACTATATTCACATCTGTGACTTTGTTACATCAGCTTCGTTGCTGTCAGTAAAATACAGATCAAGGAAAACATGCTGCCGCTAGATAAGACACACTTCGGGGAAGCCTGAAAACTAGAACGGTCTTGCACTGACACCAACAGGGCTTAAACACAAAACAAAAAGACAGCCCAAAGAATGGAGAAGGGATGTCAAAAGCTCTTACCTGATCCATGATATTTGTGATCATGTGGGTCTTGAATGTCTATGATAATCAGCATGGCATATAATGATAATGAATATTGGAAGTAAGATTTTGTAAAACCTGGCCTGCCGTAGATAGCATGGTAACTGCCAGGAGAGCACTTCACAACCTTCTGAGTGAGACCAGCAGTGGCATATCGTTTATATTTCTGGTCACACACACTGTCCTCGACTGCTGGGACAAGTCCGGTTTGGTGCTACTACAGAGGTCTGAACCTTGGGCTCTCTGAATGAAAGGTTATGTGTGTCGCCAAGTAGAGCTTTGACGGATTCACAGTTATGTTTAGCTGGGCCAGATTATGCTGAGTCTACTTGGTAGCTGCAGCAGTATCAATGTCTAGTTAGTTGGTATCTCCTGTCCCTTGCTTGATATGCCAGTCAGTTCTTCTTTTTCTTCATCTTCTGTTTGGCCGTCACCAGCTGTAAACTCTGGCAGAAAGTTCTGGTTCTTCATCCATTACTAGGCTTTGGTCTTGTTCCAGAACTGAACTTGAGTTTTGCAGGCACACCCGTTTTACAGTTTTTGGCATGTTTGTATGCAGACTAGGTTTCTTGCCTCTCAGACAGATGCACTCCGACTTGGCAGGGAACACCCCTAGTAAGACAACTTTTACATCCTGCTTGATAGAAGGGGGGGGGGGGGGGGGGGGCTGGGTATATCACTTTTCTATCTACAGTGGAACCCTAGAACCCACACTGGATGTCAGTCATTTGTTTTTGTTTCTCTGCTGCTGTTGCTGATAACTCTGCCAACCACAACGTCATTAGCAGCGTTGTTTGTTTATTTTTTCATCAACATTTTCTTGTCTCTAGATAGTCTCAAGTTTCTTTTCCATTAAAAAAAAAAAAAAAATCTTTTCACTAGAATTGTTGTATAGACACAGATTGTGTAGGTAGATTGTGTAGACACACATTGTGTGAATAGATTTGTTTAAAATTCAAGAATTGTGTGAATAAATTGTGCGGACACTAATTGTATGAGCCAAATGTTTTTATTGTTTCAGTAGCTTGTGCTGAGATGAATTATGTGAATAAATGTCTGTTGTTTGTTTAGGCACAAATCATATGTTGTGTGAATAGAATGTTTAGACATGATTTGTATGAATATTGTTTAGACACAAATTGTATGAATAGTTGATAATGTTGTATGAATAGATTCATTAGACGCAAATTCTATGAATAGACTGCATAGACATGAATCGCCAGCATTCACACGTGGGAATGATGAGAATTGGAACATTTATTATTGGTTTTTTAATTTTATTTTATCCTGTATGTTGTTTTTTTTTTCCCTTTTTGTGTGCAACCTGAAATGCTTTTGTTCCCGTATAAACCCCCCCACTTGTTACAGTGATGAGGAAATGCATGGTTCATGCATTCATTCACTCAGTCATACATTCCTGATTGTCCTTGTCTTTGTTATTAAAATCGTGTTTTTAAAAAACCCCAACAAAATCATCCTGACTTTTGTAGCATGTGATGATAGTATGTTGACACAGTTACACACATTTATATGCATACATGTTATTTACTTTTAGCATAGATGTTATTTACTTTTAGTATACATGTTATTTACTTTTAGCACACATGCCAGTGACAGTTAGAAAACTACTAACGACATGGAATGAAAGTTAACTGCATTCAAAAACAAATGCCTGAGGAAATTGATAAACCTGACCGAAAGAAAGGCGACGATTTAAGAAATTTGTGGACAGCTGGTAGCAGATGTGGTAAGATGGAAAAGACGACGACGTTGTATCGGGCACATACTGCAAAGAAGCGAGAAGAGAATCCCTTGACCGGCACTGAAATGTGAAACAAATGGATTAAGAAAGCATGGATGTCTAAGAGAAACGCTAAATAAAACAAACATTGATGAAAGAAGCCAAAGATGCTGGACTGGATTCTATCCATGATAACGAAAGGATTGCAGAGGATAGAGCAGAATGAAGGTATAAACTGTGAGTCCTGTACTTCTTCTTCTTCAGCGATCTCTGGTCATGCGCATAATCCACTGTGGGTCATAAACTGGGATGTCTTTTCAAGGTCTCTTAGGTTCCCCAAAGCTTAGTTGTCAGCTCTACTGGGTGTTGCCATATGTTGCTCCGCCAGGAGAGGACAGTCTTGCAAGACATGTTCTGGAGTCTGTTCAGCACGAAGGCACCGGCAGAGAGCTGTTTGGCTCATACCTAATTTATGTGAGTGTTTATTGAGTCTGCAGTGTCCAGTGCGTAAGCGAAAAACTGTGACTTGGTCTGTTCTGTTCAAGTGGAGTCCTGTACAACACCTGATGGCACAGCAGGACAGCAGACAGCTGTGGTCAGAAAGTGACAGATAGATATCCTTTAGATAGCATTATGACTTTCGAGGTACATGGGGATAGTATGTCTGCAGCACAATCACACACATTTATATAGATACAAATGCAGAGCTTTTTCCTTCCTCTAGGAACAAGAGGCCGTCACTCACCACAAAATGTCTGTTTAAAAATAGGTGCCGGTAGACACCACAAAGTATCCATTACTGTAGTGCTGAAAACCTTTAACTCTTCTGTCCCTAGCAGGGCACTCTGTGTGTGCAGCTATTACCCTGATGTCTCCATAGATGCATGGTGTTTTATTGTATGGTTTACATTTCAGCTGAGCATACTACAGAAACCTGGCCAGATATTGTTACAAGTAGCACTGTAAATGCTGCCTCTTAGGATATTAGAGACCCCCTGCTCTTTCATTGGCACCTCTAGCAAAATTTTCTGGTTCTGAAAGAGTTGAACAGTTCTGGTGCTGCGTACCACCAGGAAACAGCTCTGTATGTGTGTACCTAAAAGCTGGGGTATAGCAGTGTCAACTACAGCAAGCATTAAATGGACACAGTTTGATTGTTTTTCCCCGTACAATTACCCACCCGGAGGGTTTGTGTCAACTACAGCAAGCATTAAATGGACACAGTTTGATTGTTTTCCCCCGTATAATTACCCACCCGGAGGGTTTGTGTCAACTACAGCAAGCATTAAATGGACACAGTTTGATTGTTTTCCCCCGTATAATTACCCACCCGGAGGGTTTGTGTCAACTACAGCAAGCATTAAATGGACACAGTTTGATTGTTTTTCCCCGTACAATTACCCACCCGGAGGGTTTGTGTCAACTACAGCAAGCATTAAATGGACACAGTTTGATTGTTTTCCCCCGTATAATTACCCACCCGGAGGGTTTGTGTCAACTACAGCAAGCATTAAATGGACACAGTTTGATTGTTTTCCCCCGTATAATTACCCACCCGGAGGGTTTGTGTCAACTACAGCAAGCATTAAATGGACACAGTTTGATTGTTTTTCCCCGTATAATTACCCACCCGGAGGGTTTGTGTCCAAAAATAGATTTGCTTTCACATTTTAAAAACAGTCAACCAGACCGCAACCAGCACCATTAGTATTGAAACTCTGGCTGGCTGCTGAGGGTGGGAATGGAGTGCATATGGGAATGCCCCGAGTGCTGTGATGTCAATTCTTGACTCAACTCAACTCACATTTTGAAACTGTTCCTTATATAAACTGATCTTCTACTTTGTCTTGTCCGTCTAAGCTTTTTTTTTTTTTTTTTTGGGAAGCTTTTTTTTTTTTCCAGTTCTTGTTTGGTTGTTGTGAGCGTTGTTTATTATTTTGATCCCGTGTATTTTGCACGTTTTTTTTTTTTTTTTGTTTTTTTTTTAAGAGGGTATGTGAATGTGTATCAGTTATAAAGACCAGCCTGCTCATAGAAAACCAGCATCTTTCTAAAAGGGTGTTTTCTTTCTCTGGTGTGTGCCTTCTTTCTGACCCTTCTAATCAACATCCAGCAGCTGGCTGGACACACTGCCAGAATTGTTACAAGCCTCTGGGAACTGTGTCTGGCTAATGTGACTGACAATTGCCAGGGTTGTGTCCAGCCTTGCGACAAGGGTTCCACCTGCCTTTACTGCGCCACCTGCGGAGTCCTGACTTTCCCCCAGACTTTGTGTTGCCAGCACAAGTTGGCTGATAACACCAGAGTGGGACTTGGTGTGACTCCTGTGAAGTCAGAGTGCATCTGCTTGATAGTCGAGGAACCAACAGTCTGCACACAGATAAGCGGAATGGGTGTACACGCAACACTTAAAAGTCCTAGAACAAGACTAAACTCCAGAAGTAAGTGGACAGCCAGGACTTTCTGCCGCAGTTTACAGCTGAATACGAACAAGAAGAAGGCTCATGCCGGTCGTTAGGGATACCCTAATTATATTTTCTTGATTGAGGTGTCTGGGACACGCCCTGTTGGATTGCTATCCAAGATGTGACTGTTTTAACTACTTGTGTCAAAACATTAGGTCCACCTGAGATGATGATACAGCAATGAGACTGTGCAGTGTCCCACTAAACTAACCAAAAGAAGCTGACCCGGATAACAAATACCCAATGATGTCGGATGTGTCTGTGGAAAAGTGTAAATATCGCAGCTATGCTGTTGACAGGAAGAAAGGAACTAAAATCCTCAAACACAGGGGGAAAAGAAGAAACTTTCAGGTATTAGTCCACAGGGCCCGTCAGTTGCAGCTCCTCCTCGTTGTTGTTCTGCATACCTTCTTAAAAGGTTGACTGGCTCTTTGTTTTGTAGTTTACAGCTAGAACACATCTGATTTCAGCAAACCCTTGATTATTCGCCTTTCACAACATGCTTGTTTGAGAGCAAAGGTCTATTTTTTCTCCCCCCCCCCCACACCCCCCACCACCTAAAAAAGGGGCCTCAGAGCCCACACGGAGAATAACTTCTGTCTATGTGCAGATACTTGTCCCCTTCATGATATACTCATTACAACACACAGTTCCTAGCATCTGTGCTTAGACACTCATGTTTAACCCTACTCGTGTTTAATCCTTGATTTTGACTTCTTATAATTTATATTTGCCCCTCATTGTTTCTGTATACACCCACACTATATTGTATTATTTCTGACCCTCCCGCTGTAACTTGCTTCAGCTACCTGCCAACATTTTTGTGTGCATATCACCAAGAAAACAACAGTTATGTAACGTTTTTGTCATGATTATTCATATTTTGTCATTATTGTTTTGTTGTTAAGTTTGTTACCATTTTTTTAAAAACATGTTCTATGCAGCTGGACAAGGCTGGCAGTAGTCGATGTAATTTTTGTATTTATTGCTGGGCGTTGGTTCCAGAATGTGTTTGTAGACTCACTTAGGAGTCAGCTCTCTTTGTTTTAGAGGCATATGTTTGGGCCTCTATGACAGGGGTAGCCAGAGGGGCAGTTCTTTGAGGTCCGGAGGGACAGCTAGAATGTATGTTGCTGCGGGCCTCGGTTCGAGTAGCTTTGTAAGATAAGAGACCCACAGGACATGAACGTATGAATGTTACTGTGGGCCTCTGAGAAAAGTGGTCACATAACAGTTCTCTGAGACCCACAAGGACATCTTTAAAATATGTACGTTCCTGTGGGCCTCGGAGACGCAGCAACGTAACAATTCTCTAAAACCCAGAGGGTTTACTGTGTTTAGGATGTATGTTTGTGTGGCATATAAGCTAATTAAATATACCACGTACGTGTCTATGGGTTTTGTTATTTTTTGTTTTGTATGTGAAGTGAGTTTGTTGATCTTCAAAGTTACACACTTTATGAACCCAGGAATAGTTGTGTGTTGAATCTACTTCCCTAACCCAGAGATGGCTGTGTAGATAGAGGGAAGCGTGGTCTATTCTATGTTTTTCTTGGACGCCCTAGTTTCCTCAACCCATCAATGTCCTATTTCAGCCCAGGTGTGCTGATTCTCTGTTTCTCTTCTCAGAATCTTCTGTAGCAAATAATTTGTGTGCAGGGTTTGGGAATTGTCTCCTGGGTCACAGCCCGAGGTGAAGTGGCAGAAGCCCCCTAGACCGGTTTGTCCCATAGTTATCACTACCGCCTTGCTTAAAGCTCTTCACAGAGCCTTCTTGTCCGTTGAGCCTTGGTCACTTTCATCCAGTTATCATCTCATTAACTCATAATCACTGATTATTATTACTTTGGATGAAAAGTGGTCTTCATTGCTTGTGATAAACAACAACGGAAAAGAGGTAGAGTTGGGAAACAGGTAGACAGCTTCTGTACCACTCTTGGTACATATACATGACTAGAAACTAGAACTGGAACTAGACAATTGAACTGTCTCTCAAAATGTGGGTATACAGAAGAATAGGTCGTATTTCATGGAAATTTGGGTATACAGAATAGGTCGTATTTCATGGAAATTTGGGTATACAGAATAGGTCGTATTTCATGGAAATGTGGGTATACAGAAGAATAGGTAGTATTTTATGGAAATGTGGGTATTCAGAAGAATGGATCGTATTTTATGGAAATGTGGGTATTCAGAAGAATAGGTCGTATTTTATGACAATGTGGGTATTCAGAAGAATAGGTCGTATTTCATGGAAATGTGGGTATACAGAAGAATAGGTTGCATTTCATGGAAATGTGGGTATACAGAAGAATAGGTCGTATTTCATGGAAATGTGGGTATACAGAAGAATAGGTCGTATTTTACGGAAACAAAAACAGTCCAAACAGAGGTTCTGGAAAGGCTGCAAATGAAAAGAGAATTACTGAAAGAAATTAGGCGATGAAATACTTTAGCCATATTAAAAGACATAACACACGTTTTAAAACCATACTGGAGGGAACAGTCGAAAGCAAGAGAGCAAGAGGTGGGCAAAGATACAAGTGAGAGGACAACATCAAGAAATGGACAAGCAGCAGTCTGAGAGAGTGAACAACCAGGACAAGAGACGGAGTGTGTTGGAGATCCATTACAGCCAACCCTCACTGTGGAGACGGCACCTGATTGATTGATGACAAGCTGGATGTTGACAAGGCTCCCTTTGGGAGTGAGTGAACAGCGTGGAGGACAAACACATCATAAAAGTCTAAAGAAAATGGTGTTAATGGGGAATGACCAGGGGATCTGGCTGACAACACACTCAGAGGAACAACACACTTGGAGGAACAACACACTCAGAGGAACAGAACGACACTCAGAGAGGAACAACAAATGCATAGGAACAACACACTCAGAGGAACAACACACTTGGAAGAACAACACACTCAGAGGAACAACACACTCAGAGAGGAGCAACACATTCCGAGGAACAACAAATGCATAGGAACAGAGAGGAACAACACACAAAGAGCAACACATTCAGAGAAACAACACACTCAAAGGAACAACACAACACTCAGAGAGAAGCAACACATTCAGAGAAACAACACACTCAGAGGAACAACACACAGAGAGGAACAGAACGACACTCAGAGAGGAGCAACACATTCCGAGGAACAACAAATGCATAGGAACAACACACTCAGAGGAACAACACAACACTCAGAGAGAAGCAACACATTCAGAGGAACAACACACTCAGAGGAACAACACACTCAGAGGAACAACACACTCAGAGAGGAGCAACACATTCCGAGGAACAACAAATGCAGGAGACTCGGAACAACACAACACTCAGAGAGAAGCAACACATTTAGAGGAACAACACACTCAGAGGAACAACACACAGAGAGGAACAACACACAGAGAAGAACAACACAACACTCAGAGAGAAACACACACTTAGAGCAACACATCAGAGGAACAACACACTCAGAGGACACTCACACACTCAGAGGAACAGACACGACACTCATAGAGGACTCTGAGCAACACATTCAAGACACTCAGAGGAACAACACATTGCATAGTGGAACAACACACTCAGTGGAACAACACAGAGGAAAAACACACTCAGAGGAACAACACACTCAAGCAACACATTCAGAGGAACAACACACAGAGAGGAACAACACACAGAGAAGAACAACACACTCAGTGGAACAGCACACTCAGTGGAACAAGACACTCAGAGGAACAAGACACTCAGAGGAACAGCACACTCAGAGGAACTCTCAGAGGAACAACACTCCAGTGGAACAGCACACTCAGAGGAACAGCACACTCAGAGGAACAACACACTCAATGGAACAACACACTCAGAGGAACAACACACTCAGAGGAACAAGACACTCAGAGGAACAACACACTCAGTGGAACAGCACACTCAGAGAAACAACACTCTCAGTGGAACAGCACACTCAGAGGAACAGCACACTCAGAGAAACAACACTCTCAGTGGAACAGCACACTCAGAGGAACAACACTCTCAGTGGAACAGAACACTCAGAGGAACAACACTCAGTGGAACAGCACACTCAGAGGAACAAGACACTCAGAGGAACAGCACACTTAGAGGAACAACACTCTCAGTGGAACAGAACACTCAGAGAAACAGCACACTCAGAGGAACTCTCAGAGGAACAACACTCCAGTGGAACAGCACACTCAGAGGAACAGCACACTCAGAGGAACAACACACTCAGAGGAACAGCAGCACACTCAGAGGAACAGCACACTCAGAGGAACAGCACACTCAATGGAACAACACACTCAGAGGAACAACACACTCAGTGGAACAGCACATTTAGTGGATCAAGACACTCAGAGGAACAAGACACTCAGAGGAACAAGACACTCAGAGGAACAACACACTCAGTGGAACAGCACACTCAGAGAAATAACACTCTCAGTGGAACAGCACACTCAGAGGAACAGCACACTCAGAGAAACAACACTCTCAGTGGAACAGCACACTCAGAGGAACAACACTCTCAGTGGAACAGAACACTCAGAGGAACAACACTCAGTGGAACAGCACACTCAGAGGAACAAGACACTCAGAGGAACAGCACACTTAGAGGAACAACACTCTCAGTGGAACAGAACACTCAGAGAAACAACACTCTCAGTGGAACAGCACACTCAGAGGAACAACACTCAGTGGAACAGCACACTCAGAGGAACAACACTCAGAGGAGTTGTGAAGAACAAGTTGTTTATCCTTGGCATTATTCTGTGCTTGAATCCTTATCAGGATAAGAGGAATTTCTGATAGGAAGAACCATTTCTTGAGTCCATGGTGAGTTCTCCTGATCAGGTCTGCACTGTAGGTGCACACAGCTTAAAGTCTATTTCTGCATTTAATTCTCTCCAGTAGTGAGGCGTGACTAGCACTTACACTTTTGAAGGGAAAAAAAAAAAAGGTAATACATTCCTCTTCTTTTGTCATCTCACTGATACCAGGTTGTACGCCAATGTTGTGATTTTCTGTATTTGTCTTGCCCTTCTCACGTGCTTGGATAATGCATCTGTTAATCTTTTTTTTTAGGTTACAGCCACACCATTTAACCAAGTCTTTCTTGGCCTTTCTCCCAGTTGTTCTGCTGTAATAAATCTCATACGCAGGTTTCCCCCAGTGTGAGTTCCATGCCCAATTATGGGAAAAACAAGAATGGACCCACTGCCTGGCCAAAAGCATGTCGTAAGAGACGACTAATTAGGAGTTTCCTTCGAGAGGCAAGGAACCAACAGTCTGCATATAGATTTGTCAAATGGATGCACACGCAACACTCAGTATCTGGAACAGGACTGCAGTCCAGAAGTGGACGAACAACCAGAACTTTCCGCCGGAGTTTACAGCCCGTGAATGTGAAGAAGAAGAAGAATTCACAGGTTGGTCTGGCTGCATTCTCACTAGATGGCAGAACCATTTTATTGTTTGTCAATATAATCTAGACATGGTATTTTTCCAAATTTCTCTCTAATGCTGGTATTCGTAACCCTGTCTCTCCATGTGTTGTTAGTGACCGTGCGGTATCAGCATATTTCACATGTAGTTATTTTCTGTTCCAGTGCCATATTCATTGTTCATGTTTGGCACTGATAACGTAAAGTAAGGATAAAGATGCTTTTTAATCATTTGCTGTTTTACTGGAAGGGAGACATTTGAGTATTTAAGAAGTGGGCATAACTGGCAGGGTCATAATTCTGATATGCCTGGTTTGGAGCCAGCTGCAGGCTGTTCAGAAGCAGACTGGAGAGAGATCTCCAGGTGACAGCATTTGCCTTCTGTACTCTTCCATCTCTCTACTGAGTCTGCCATCCTCCGTAAATATGCTTTCTAGATATCTGAAAGTAATGCATTATTTTACTACTATTATTATTATTACTGTTTACTATTTATTACAAACAGGCAACTTGGTTTTTTACGTCTCACCGAGCACATAATGCTTGTCAACATATTCACATAGCATAAATAGTGCTCGCTGTATGCTTACGTCACTCCTGCAGAAACTGTAACATGTGACAACTACCAGTTACTAATACTGTGATGCTAGCTGCACACGCATACTCTCAACAGCAAAGTGATGAGAAGTAAAATATCATGCAATACTTTCTCACTGCAACTGTACCTACTGAAGCTTAATTTGTCCAAACCGCTTACACATACAAACTGATCACCCCTCACCACTAGTTCTCTCATGGATCATGGGTCAACTCTGACCCCTCTCATTTACATTTATTGTATTAATGACAAATACAAGATGAATATTGCAAAAATGGTAATGTATTATTATCTCATGCACTCTGATTTCAAATGAAAACTCAATATGTATGTGAGCGAGTGCACACACGTTCATATGTGTGAGTGAGTGCACGCACGTTCATATGTGTGAGTGAGTGCACGCACGTTCATATGTGTGAGTGCCTGTGTGGGAGTATTTTATTAAGCAGAGAAGAAAACATTAGTAAAATAAGGCTATTTATTTAGCAAACAAAAACACATTGTAAGAATGTTCAATCTGGAATGTTCCATTGGAAATTTGAATGCTCTACTGGCAACAAATCACTCGGTGTTCTTCAAAAAAAAACCTTTTCAAAGAACATTCTTGAGTCAGCGGTTCTCAAAATGTAACACCCAAAGAACGCTGTATTTCTGAGACATCAGTTCTCAAGCAGAAACACACTCAGGATGCTGTTTTCTCTCCAAAAAAAAAAAAAGGTTTTCAAGCTCAAAAGTAACAAATTCTTAGAACAGAATGAGTTAAAGTCACACCTGCTTGGTACTCTGAGAGATAACAGAAAGATTTCATCTTCTTCCAATCTTCTTCAGTCAGCGGTTCAAGTTTTGTACTAGATGTGTACTTGACATATTCTTAAAGTTAATAATTTTTTTTTTTTTTTAAAGAAAAAAAGTGGAATGTTAACAAAGACAATGATTCTCAAATTTTGATACAAGGCCCTGGATAGTCATGAATGTAAACAATGGTCCCCAAGTTATTAAACAAGATGATCATGCAATTAACAGATTTGTAAAGTCAATACTGTTTTGTTTTTATACTTGAAACATGGAATGTTAAACCAAAACAATGGTTTTCAAATTTTAGCACAAGAAAAAGTCGGTGTTTATTAAACAGCAGTTCTGAAGTTACTGTACACGATAGATTCTCTCTTGAAATAATTTTAAAGTCAATCATTTCCTTGCCTTATAGTTGAAAATACCCAGATGGATAAAAGAGCAACGAAGATGTCTTGAAAGAAACTGACTCTTGTAGAGAACTGATTACCCACATCAGAAAGAGACAATCTACCTTCTTTGGTCATGTGATGAGGAGAAAACTGGTGTAAATCATGACAGTAGGAAAGTTGAGGGGAGGGGAGGCAGAGGGAGATCGAGAGAAAATATGCTGGACAGTTTGACATCATTTCATGGAGGATCATCTGTGTCAGAGTTGACTAAAAGTACACGAGACAGAAGGTTGTGGATAGACATGACTACCAACGCCACACGGCGTGGACTTTAAGATGGAAGATACCTGAAAAATGAAATGTTACCAAAGTCAAAAATTCTGAATCAAAAAATTTTTTTTTTCATCAGCAAGATGCTTGCCTGTCTTGACAATTCTTCAGCAGTTCTCAACTGGTTAAACATGCCTCAAAATTTTGCTTCAAAATCACATTTTCCTTACTGCTTTATCTGAATAGTTCTAAACTTTTTAAACTAATCACTACGATTACTCTTTCCTCCACTAATCCATGAACTTTTGACAGTAGACATTCTAGTCACTTTTCCACATCAGTGGTTCTAAATTTATATTAGACAATCACTTAACACAATAAAACCATCCAGAGCCAGTGATTCTCAAGCTTAAGCAAAGGGACCTCTACAGACCCATTCATCATCATCATCAGGTGCTTTGCCGACTGGCGTGGGCAATCGTGCCTCTCCATAATCCACGATCTCCTGCAGCATGTATCAGTTCGGCCATCCATGCCATGCAACAAGACCATCAAGGTTGTCTTCCTCTATCTCTCCTTCCACATATCTTTCCAGTGGTCACAACATGTTCTATTTTCCCTCTTCTCATAACGTGATGACTGTCTCCTTCTGATGTCTGTGATAAGTTGTCTTCGGGCTACCGCCTCTTTCAAAACCTCTTGGTTGCTCTTTTTGGCTGTCCAAGGTATTCTAAGCATTCTTCTGTAAAACCACATCTCTGAGGCCTCAAGAGATTGTTTGGCACAGACCCATTACTTTCTGCTAATTATTGCTACATTTAGGTGATCCCCTCATGGCCTCTTACCATCTCCAGATTATTGCTAAGTTTGGCTGCCGTGTGAAACACTCAAGTCTTACAATTTGTATCCACAAACACACACAAAAGTACAAAACATAAACAGGAATTCCGGTAACCAATGACATCAGAATAACCTTACCATGGTAACATAAACTGAATCAACCAATAGTGTGATCAGTAGATGATTGGCATGTATGCTAATTAGTTCAGTGATACACCATTTTGGCTTCTGGGATTTGTGGGCTCATTTATGTGGTCCTTATACGTCGTCTGTGTGAAAAAAATTAGATGTGGTGCGGGATAGACAAGTGAGCCTCCAGTACGGCATAAATGTAGCCCTTCGCAGGATAAAAATCAGTAACACCAATTTCTTTCTGGCTTATCAATTACCAACAGCACAATTTGTGTCTGGTTTATCTTTGACTATCATTTATCTCTGGCGACCATTTATCTCTGGTTAATCAACGACTAATATATCAGTCTCTGATTTATCAATGAATAAAAACAATCAGTTCCCAGTTTATCTAATTTTAGCGTTTATAACATATAAATCTTGGTTTATCAATGAATAACACAATCTTTTCCCACTTTATGTACTTCTAGTATTTATCGCTGGCACGTCAGAGGTTAACATCATGATTTATCTCTGGTTTATAACTGACTAGCAATTTACCTCCAGTTTATCTAAAATGGCAGTCTTTAACCTATCTAACGATAACAACTGAATATGTCATTTTTTTAACAGGCATTTAAACTTATGAACGTATTGAATAAGTGAAAAATGACACCTTGAAGACATAATTCAATCACAGCCCATCCTTGATAACACCCATAATCAAAACATCACCAAGAACACTTCTAAAAAAAAACACTTTAGATGATCACAGATCTCTCTTAGAAAATCGAATTGAGATGTAGGTTATACAGAAGAATAGGTCTTATTTCATGGAAATATAGTCAGTCCAATACAGAGGTTCTGGAAAGGTTACAAATGAACGGAGAATTATTGAAATGAATAAAAAAAAAAAAAAAAAAGACAATTGACATACTCTGGCCAGATTAAAAGACATAACATACTTTCAAAAATAATACTGGAGGGAAAGGTTGAAGGCAAGAGAGCAAGAGGTAGGCAATGATACAAGTTGAAGGACAACATCAAGAGATGGACAAGCAGCAGTCTGAGAGAGTGTACAACCACAACAAGAGACTGAGCAGGTTGGAGATCAACTGCAGCCAACTTTTACTGTGGAGACGGCTGATTGATCTGATTTTAAGCACACACACACAAAAAGATCATCTAGTTCAAACAGCATCCCCCAAGGGGAGCTATTGGTTACAATTGTGACTTGGCTTATGTGCATCATTTAAAATGGCTGAACATTGCTCGCCACCAAGAAGCCCTGAAAAGGACTCGTGCAGTGTTGATGCGATCGCAGGAGACAAGTCCCAAATACTGTCACGACTGACAACAAAGCTGTCTACCAGCCAGCCAATGGGCGACCCGGTCGCCGATGGTGTAGACCGCACCTGACTGATTGAAGTCCCTCTGCTCATCAGTCCTGACTGATTGAAGTCTCTCTGCTCACCAGTCTTGACTGATTGAGTTCTCTCTGCCCATCAGTCCTCTGTAAAGAACAGTTGCTTCTCATCTTCTTCCTCAGCATTCTGAACCCTAGAGATTCCCGGCATCAAACATCACCCGCCTACACTCACCTCTGTGATCAGCCATTGCTTTCCTGCTGGTGGCTCCAAATTTGTGTAGGTCTGCCCATGTGGTGTCATCTCCACAACAAAGGTTAGCCACAATGGATCTTTTAACACAGCTGCCTGCCCTGGTGTGAGCCCACACAAAATCTCGCGTGTGACGAGATGGGGTGACACTAGTGGCGAGATGGGGTGACACTAGTGGCGAGATGGGGTGACACTAGTGACGGGTTGGGGTGACACTTGTGACGAGATGGGGTGACACTAGTGACGAGATGGGGTGACACTAGTGACGGGTTGGGGTGACACTTGTGACGAGATGGGGTGACACTAGTGACTTGAACCTTTTACTTTTGCGGGGAGAAAGAGTTAAAGTAAAGCATGCAACAACCACTGAGTATAAAATCTATTATTCATATGAAAAAATGTTTCTGGCAACAACAAAAAAATGTATCATGCAAACACTACCAGGAAAATACTCGCCCCATGTGACTGAGATACCATTTAAAAATATATTAAAAAACTGACTCAAGAAAACATTTGATTAAGATTAAAATTTTGGTCCCGGCAGAGAGTATTGTTATTAGTTCTCAGTTCACATTAATATTTGTTTAATGACCTCTTGATTTTCTGGTCCCTTGGAATTTACGTTAACAATGTGTTTTTTTTTTCTGTACATATTTTCCCATCAGAGTGCTTTAAAGGTCTGACACACATCTGACATGAAAAGCCACATCCTGCAGGTTAATCCAACAGGGTAAACCCCAGTTCAACCTTCCCCCAAAAAGGAGCTATAATTAGGACATCGCTAACGGCTACACCAGGTATTAATTACCCTGGTGGCGCCCTCTCTGTCCTAAGCAGGAAGGGAAGGTTTCACAAAATGACCAGTGCCTGGCAGGGGGCCAGAGAACTCAACCAACAAGTGGCCAGATAGGACTAACTAATAACTATGACATCATACGTGAAATCGTAAATTATTGGCGTAAACCGACCCACATTCGCACCACGATTTTACAAATGTCATGGATTTTACCTTGCATTAAAAATGTATTACACCAAAAACTTATTTACCCCAGAGCAGAATTCAATGGAACACACAATATGAACAGTTTACCTACGGGCACTAAAATCTTGACATCAGGAGCAAAAAATTCCGACTGTACCAAGAAATAAACCTTGAGGTCAGTAACAACAATTCATACTATTCCAAAAATTAAACTCTGTCAGTACCGACTTTGTTACTTACCATCAATATAACCTTAACTATTAACACTTTATTTCTGCAGGAATTTAATCTTGATATCAGTATAAAAAAGTTACTACATTCATAAAAAATAAAATCTTGGTATCTGTACAAACAATTCATACTTTTCAAAGAATTTCATTGTGAAATTAGTGCCAACTGTTTGTAATTTACCAAGTTAGTCCCTGGTATCAGGAACATCAATTCTGACTTAGCAAGAATTAAATCTTTGGAGTAGTACCAACAATTTGTATTTTCCCAAGAATTAAACCTTTGGAGTAGTACCAACAATTTGTATTTTCCAAAGAATAAAATCTTTGTGTAAGTACCAGCATTTTGTATCTTACTAAAAGGTAAATTTTGGCATTAGTACCAACAATTCATACTTTACCAAGAATTAAACTTTAGCATTATTAGTGCAAACAAATTATACTATTAGATGAGGCTAACCCGGGGGTTAGTACTAAAAGTGCACAATTCGCCAAGAATTCTATTCTGGCTTCAGTGATACAAATTTAAACCTCAGCGAGAGATGACATCCACACTGCTACAAGCCGCTAATATATCAACAGAAACCAGCTGTCATCATTAATATCAACAGCTCGCATCCGTCAAGAAATGAATCTCCTTAGTAAACAGTTAACCAATTGCCAAGAATTCAGTTTTAACATTTAAATAAAAACCAGATTTTATGGACTATAAGAAGCACTTTTCATTTTAAGAAATGAGTTCCGGAATTTACATGTGTGTTATACTCAAAACTGATATCCAATTTTTTTATATCTGAATTAAAACTCATTGCATTTTCCTGCCAGTATTAAAAAGTGGCATTTATCTGCGATAAAAAGCAAAGGATCCTTTTCCACGCCTTTGGGCATATTGGGTACACAGGGCTAGACCTATATTTTATAGACCAAGCAGCACTTGGTGGGTGATGTGGTCAGCATTGCGCTGGCCACCTTTACTCCCCAGGACTTTACCTGGTACCCATTCAAGGCTGAGTCGACCTGGGAGCCGAGGTCATTTTTTGAAAAAATCCGGCCCCCATCAGGAAACTGAACTCCCCCACCTTCTGATCCGCAGGCGAGCATCTAGCCGCTAGACCACGGGGGCGGTGCCGGATTAAACTTGTGAATGACCAAACATGCTCTCAGTGCGAACTGGACCACAAAAAAAAAAAACAAGGACGTCTAAGAAACATCCTAAGACAAGAGCAGATGAAACAGGATCAATGTGTTTAGACTGGTTTTCTGTCCATGATATCAAAGAGGGAGCGGCACAGAATCAAAATAAATGTCCCCATGTGGGTTTCAGAGCCCCATTTAGGGGGGGGGGGGGGCCAACATGAATAGACCCCCCCCCCCCCCCCCCTTCCTTTTTTTTTTAACAAGCATGTCCTAAAAGGAGACTAAGGAGGACTTTTCTTGAAAGATGGAGTGCATATGTCTGATAGATGAGCAACTAAAAATCTGCATAAACATAAGCCAGACTGGTAAAATGTTAGCGCACAAACTAGACAGTGTAGGCGCACAAACTAGACAGTGTAGGCGCACAAACTAGACAGTGTAGGCACACAAACTAGACAGTGTAGGCACTATAGAATAAGACTAATGTTCAGGAAGTGGACGAACAACCAGAGCTTCTCACCAGAATTTACAGCCGGTGAACACGCAGAAGAAGCAACAGAACAGAATGGAGGAACAGACTGCAAGCCATGAATGGTTTTTAAACAGATCAACAGAAAGATGATAAAGATGTCTACAATTTATCACTATCTGTCAGAACAGGCAGCAAAATTTTAAAGGTTAAAAAAAAACAAAAAATACAGTGATTTTGGGTGTTTTCAGTTATGGTATAGAGTGATTTTGCATGTTTTCAGTTATGGTATTCAGTGATTTTGCATGTTTTCAGTTATGGTATACAGTGATTTTGCATGTTTTCAGTTATGGTATACAGTGAATTTGCATGTTTTCAGTTATGGTATTCAGTGATTTTGCATGTTTTCAGTTATGGTATTCAGTGATTTTGCATGTTTTCAGTTATGGTATTCAGTGATTTTGCATGTTTTCAGTTATGGTATTCAGTGATTTTGCATGTTTTCAGTTATGGTATTCAGTGATTTAGCATGTTTTCAGTTATGGTATTCAGTGATTTTGCATGTTTTCAGTTATGGTATACAGTGATTTTGCATGTTTTCAGTTATGGTATTCAGTGATTTTGCATGTTTTCAGTTATGGTATTACAGTGGATGCCCAAGGCGTTATAATACACATACAGAAGAATCTGGCTAACACAAACTCATTTACAAATGAAAGTCAGATAACATGAACAAAATTCTGGCTCCAGCAGGGATGTGTTACGAATAATACATCTACACAAACAAGCTAGTAAAACTTTTAAACACGCACAACTCAGGCCCTGGCACAAAGCTATAGTCCAAATGGATGAAGAAACAGAACTTTCCGCTGCAGCTTACAGCCAGTCAACAAAGATAAAAATACAATACATCTGTTAGTCCCCAGTCAGTACACATTAAAAAAAAATATGTTTGTGTTACCGAGGTTTTAGTGTAGCACCTGTTGCATTTTTAGGAGGAACATTTATGATTTTTGGTCAATTTAAAAGTCAGTGATAAAAATTCTGAATACGTTATTTCTCGAAAAGCGCTGAAAAAAATGCATGCGTGTTTCATGGTCTGTGGCATCTTATAGTCCTTAAAATATGGCAATTCTGCGTTCTTTTACAATAAAAGTGCCCAAATGACAACTAAAATGTTTCATGAAGGATACATGAATATAGCATAAACTAAGCAGATTATAATACATGTTAACTAGGTCAACAACAAATTAGGCAATTTCATCAGCTCCGTCTTCCTCGTCGTTTTCCTTCTCCAATGCTGCAATCCGCGTCTCAAGGTCAACAATGCGCTTTTCCTGTTTGCGGACCTTGCTCTTCAGCTCGGTGATTTCCTCTTGAAGTTCCTTGACCTCAATGCTGTCATGCTTGGTTGATTGATACTGTCACGGTACCAAGTCAAATGGCAAGGGAGATGTAGGCGATTCATTCCAGATTGGATTGTCAATGGCAGTGGATTGGGGAGGGTCAGGGGAGAAAGACACAAGCAAAGGTTAAATTATGCTTCATTTGGGCAATTTTACAATAACAAAAATTATCTTTAGGTAACTATCTAGTTTTTAGTTTCCTTAGGCAAGTATAAATGTAATAAATCTAAACTATTCAAATATGTATTTAGTAACATTGCAGGTGGCAAACAAAATTATTGTTCAAGTCGCTAATTCTTTTCTTTTGTATCTATAAGTGCCAAATCATACAACTATTCTTAGCCAAATTAAGTCTCTTTTTCTTCTAAGGATCATGAGCTGTAAACTCACACAGAAAGTTCTGGTTGTCGTAAAAACGACTAATTAGGGGTGTTTCCTTCAAAGTTAGAGGTCATCTGCCTGATAGGCGAGGAACCAACAGTCTGCATACAAATAAGCCAGATCTGTAAAACGGATCTGCACATAGAACTCAAGTTCTGAAACAAGATTTCAGTCTAGAAGCAGATGAAAAACCAGAAATTTCTTCTGCAGTTTACAGCCGGTGCTCGGAAAAAGGAAGTGTGCAATAATTCTATAATTTGGCACTAGCAAAGGATTAACTCTTTGAGTCCCAGGGGGTTTAGCATCAAAGGCCCAAGTGGTAGTCAAAAAGAGACATGAAATTGGCGCAACATGCGTTCATTGGGCTTCTAGTTTCGAACATATAAACGTATGATACGTTCCTTGGGACGCAAAGAGTTAACAAACGTAAGCACATTGTTTTTTTGTCAAAATTTAATTAAACATACTTTTATGGCCATTTTATCAGCAAACATTTAAACATATTACTGAATTCTGGAAACAAGGCAATGAACAATTCGAGGAACAATTTTCCAGGGACAGCCTAGCTGAATTTTAAAAATAAATTATTAAAAAATTCATATACCTAATACATCTCGGGGCATGAATAATCTTTTCCTTTACTCAAGTTTCTTTACAATTCACCAATAATGTAATTATAATTTTTGCCAACAAAATTATTATAAAATAGTTATAAATACAAATAAATAACTGAAATAATTTAAGAAGAACTTCGCCAGCAAAATAATCTAACAATAATGCTGATGAAATGTTAAAGTGAATCAATTTGAACACTGCCAACAAAATTATTTTCAACTGTTTTATTCTTAAATGGCAGTAAATGCCATTTAAGAAGTAATCAATTTCATGAGAATTTATCAGAAAACTGATTAACAATGTCACTGAAGTGTGAAAAATAAATCAATTAAATAATTAAGTAAGTATTGTCAACAAACTTATTAACAATGTTAACAGACATTTAAAAAAAAAAATGAGCTGAAAGATTTTTAGAAAGGTCCTGTCAGAAAACTGATTAACAGCAATGTCCAGTCAAATGTGAAAATAAGTGAAATAATTCTGATAATTTAATCAGCAAACTGACTAACAATAATGTCATTTAAATATTAATCTGATGTGTCAACTGGGAAAGTTCAAAAGGTTATTCGTAAGAAACTGCAATATCAGTGGGTACAATGGAGGCTGATATGGTGAACACTAGGATGCTTGCCAGAAAACTTACTGCAACTTTTCCTTCCAACCCAGGGAGCATAATTCATTACTTCTTCTTCTTCTATGCATTCACCAGCTGTAAACTCTGGTGGAAAGTTCTGGTTGTTCGTCCACTTCTGGGATGCAGTCATGTTCCAGATCCTGGGTGTTTCTTGTGCATCTGTTTTACAGATCTGACCCATTTGTATGCAGACTGTTGGTTCCTTGCCTCTCAGGCTGATGCACTCCGACTTTGAAAAAAGCTCCCGATTAGTCGACTCTTACAACATGCTTTTGGGTAGGCAGTGGGTCTATTCTTGTTTTCCCTAAAACAGGGCCCCGGAACCCATGCGGGGACATAATTCATTCAAAATTAATGCTTTGCTTAATTATGCAGCACCTGCTGATGTTTATTTCATGCTTTTGTAATGAATTCATTGGAGCGGGTTTGAATTAAGACCACTTATATCCCAAAAAAATGCGTTTAAAGCTGCTATTCGTTGTTTACTTTTAAACAGACCCGACCCCCCACTAAAAAGGTCATTTTATATAATTCTTCTTCTTTCATTCCCTTGAAACAGACTATCTCTATCTGCAATGTTTTCGTTAGTATGAACTTCAGTCTTTTGTAATTCACTCAGCAACCCTAAAAGTTTGGCCTGCACCAATGTTTCTCTAGGCCGTGATAGGTTGTATCTAGGACAGTCTTGAAGGACGTGACCTGTTGCCTTGGGTGATAATCCAGCTGTACACACTGCCTAAGAACTTTCTATTACCTAATACAACCTTCTGGTCCTCAAAGGTTTTAATGCAACCAACCACTTGAACAAACTCCATGTTTTTTCTTTACTTCTCTGGACATTTCCTGGTATCCATTTCAGGCCGGGTCAACTTGGCAGCCCATGTCAACCTAACAATGCCTGCCTCGATGGGAACTTGAACCCATGAACACGGAAGGGTAAGTGTGCTAGCACTCCACTACTCTTCAATCCGGTAAACGCATCTAAGTAAAAGCCAACCTCCACCACATCTCAAACAACGATTACAACGGCCAGCCGCCACAAAGACACCCACGAACTAATACCTCCAATCACATGCAGTGGTGGCATTCAACAGACTGCCCTAGCTTTCCCCAAAACAGAACAAAGCAGTAACATTCCTGCAAGCTTGTAACATTTTGTTTCTACAAGTGTCCCACAACATATGTTATGTGGCTGACAGGGTAGGCTACGGGGCTGACAGGGTAGGCTAGGTGGCTGACAGGGTAGGCTACGGGGCTGACAGGGTAGGCTACGGGGCTGACAGGGTAGGCTAGGTGGCTGACAGGGTAGGCTACGGGGCTGACAGGGTAGGCTACGGGGCTGACAGGTAGGCTAGGCTATAGGGTAGGCTAGGGGCTGACAGGGTAGGCTACGGGGCTGACAGGTGGGGCTGACAGGGTAGGCTACGGGGCTGACAGGGTAGGCTACGGGGCTGACAGGGTAGGCTAGGTGGCTGATAGGGTATGTTGTTGTTACATGTCTGACAGGATATGCACTATGGGTGTTTTAAGTTTGTGTGTTCAAGTAAGTTTGTGTGTTCAAGTAAGTAAGTAAGAGTGAGTGAGTGAGTGAGTGGAGTGTGTGTGTGTGCGTGCGTGTGTGTGTGTGTACGCATGCATGCATATTAGAATGTATATATTAACCATCAATATTTTGTATTTTTACTTGACACTCATACTGCGTATTTTGCTATAACAACACATATATCACTACATATCAACTATCTGTGGATTCAAATACAACAGAGTTGTGTGAAAGACAAGAGTCTGGAAGGGCCAAACATAAGACGAGCCTGCATGACCCATAAAAAATAAAGTTTTGGTAATTCTGCACTGTTCACTGGCTCCCAAAGAGCGTTGCCCACATTCAGCTTATGATGCCATCGAAGCAGCATAAAAAAAAACTATAACGGTGATGATTTTTCTGTTGTGTCCTGCTACTCCTTAGTTGCTTCTGCAATGATGGGTGCCACTTAACTCTTTCAGTCCCAACCAACCCTTTATGTGCAATCAGATATCTTCCATGTGTGTCAAACAACAAACAATTTGCTTGCTGTTTAGCCAAACAATGCTATAGATACCTGGTTAGTTATTATGATGCTGCATTTGTGACAGTTATGCTTTTACCCTTGTAGAATTTTGAGTGTTGAATTAGGAATCGACATCACAGCACTCTGGACAACCTCCATAAGCGCTATGTCCCCATCTTTAGCATCAAGCAAAAAGTAAATATTCCGATAGTAACAGTAACTGTCTGATTGTATATCCGTCTTGCCTTTCCCCTGAGTGTCGAGCATTGGCCAGTTTCCCTTGTAACTCCTCGCAGTGCCGTTCTCCTCAGACCGTAATGATCTAACTGTTCCTCGGTACTGTTCACTCGCTCCCAAATGCTTGCCACTCTGCATGGATCATGCCTGTCTCCACCCTTCTCAACATGCTCTGTGAGTCAGTTACAATGATGGCTTGTGCGTACAGCTGATTCTCAAGCTAACGGAAGGCAGCAGTGACTGCCTCCACCTCCATTCTCAAACTAGATGTTGTTCGCTACCTTGTAATGTCAGCTAAATTTCACGGTACTTAAAAAGTTAACAAAGGTGAGTTTGTGTAACAAACTATTTGAATGGGCATGTTAACAGTTCAACAGGGTTATTTATAAGTCAAACAAGAATAAACAGAGTAATTCATTGAAAACAGACGCTGCTGCCATTAAGATTAGGTGTAAACGGGGTTATTGTTGTGAAAACCAATAGAAACCGCAAAGAACCTCTAGCTCTTCCAAAATCTTCAGCAGTCTGGGCCGATGTCTCCACTGTTGTATATAAAACTTAGCAGAAAAAGTTTTAAAAAAAACAAAGGTAAAGGCTAATTTTCAAAAATATATTATACTTATCATAATGAATTTATAGAATTAATAATTTTAGTAATTTCCTATAACATTATTTACACTTATGACGAATTTATTTTACTAATTCTTCTATTACTTTGTATTTTTAATGTCGGCTCTGTGGCTAAGTCGATGCGAACGCTTCATAATGCCTGGTTCGATCCCAGCTGCGGGCTATGCGCCTTGCGTTGGTTTCGACAGTGGTATCAAGAAAGCCAACCGTCCAGAAAGCAATGGCAAACTACTGGACATAAATTTGCCCAGAAAAAGCACACAACAGCCAGTGGTTGTTGGGGTTGGTTCTGCAACGTCCTGTAGAGGATACGCAACTTATCTTTATTCATCATCCATCTGAATTCTCTCATATCTTGAGATGTCAAGTTGAAGTCACACACACATGTATTCTTTTGGGCACACTGTCCATCTCCATATATCTTTTCTTTATCAAGGTGACCAACAGCACACACTAGCGTAGTTGGCTGAACCGGACTGCCCGGTGACCGGGTGATGAACTCCTTGTGGTCCGGGTTCACTCCCGGGGGTAGGCAGAAAAGCCACATTTCTCCCAGATTTACGGTATCTATCGTGGAATCAAGGCTGAAGGGTTGCGATATCCACAGTACCGAGCCAAAGGGTTTACAACTCATGGTTTCTAGATATTTAAAAAAAAAAAAAAAGCACAAGCTTCACATAAAGTTCTGTACACTTGCCCCTCCTCCAGGGTGCAGTCTGTAGGATTAACAACCCAAGGATGAGAATCACACAGGAGCAAATACGAGGAACCCTGTTTAACCGTGTATCACATACATAATATGGGATCCCTACATTTAGGAACTAACCTGAAGTGCTATGTGAAGACTGGGATCGTTATCTTTTCTATACATATTTTGACAATCTAGAAGACAATCTGGAAATAAAGTATACTATGCCCTTCAACATCTGCTAAATTCAAAGTCTGTCTCACAATACCATTGATAAGAGTTTAATTTGACTCTGAAACTTGGAGAACAACTAAAAGAGATTAAACCTTGTTAAAAATTTTCTGAAAAGTCTTACAACAAATCTTTGAACCCTTCAAAGATGTAAAAAAAAAAAAAAAAAGGAGGGAATGGAGAGAAAGAAGCAACAAAGAAATTCAGAATCTGTTCACCCTGATCACTGGCATCAGCAGGGACAATAGATTTAAATGGCTGGGGCATACTGCAAGAAAGTCACATGACAGAGAGGTAAAACTGTACGCAAGGGATTTGAATTATCACAGACCATGAGGCAAAACAAGAAGACGATGGAGAGATAATGACCAGACAGACCTGCAAACACTTGGAAAGAGAAGACCAACCAGAGAGATGAATGGAGGCGAGTGAAATCTGCATCAATGAATCTCAAGGGCTCGGGACGCTGAAGAAAACCAACCAGAGAGACGATTGCTGATGGGTGAAATCTGCATCAATGAACCTTAGGGCTCAGGATGTTGAAGAAGACCAACCAGAGAGACGAAAGCAGACAGGTGAAATCTGCATCAATGAACCTCAAGGGCTGGGGACGCTGAAGAAGACCAACCAGAGAGACGAATGCAGGCGGGTGAAATCTGCATCAATGAACCTCAAGGGCTGGGTATGCTGAAGAATACCAACCAGAGAGACGAATGCAGACAGGTGAAATCTGTATCAATAAACCTCAAGGGCTGGGGATGCTGAAGAAGACCTACCAGAGAGACGAATGCAGACAGGTGAAATCTGCATCAATGAACCTCAAGGGCTCGGGACGCTGAAGAAGACCAACCAGAGAGACTAATGCAGATGGGTGAAATCTGCATCAATGATGCCTCAGGGGCTCAGAACGCTGAAGAAGAACAAGAATATATATTCTGATCTCCAACATTACCGGTCCCAAGCACGGATGAGAAAGGAGGATAGGACATGCGGCTGGATCCTACATCCTGTAAAAAAAAAATTTGTATTTTACTACAAAAAGGTCGGCGTTTGTGGCTTAGACGTTGCAAATGAGTTTCGTAATGCCCAGGTGCCAGGTTCGATCCTAGCTGCGGGTCTTGCGCCCTGCACTGGTTTCGACAGTGGTGTCGAGAAGCTGACCATCCAGGAAGCAATGGCAAACTACCGGACATAAATTTGCTTAGAAAACCACAACAGCCAAAAAATGCTGGGGTTGATTCTGCAACGTCCTGTAAAGGATACGCAACTAACTGACTACAGAAACTTGAAGGTTAGTTAGTTACTTAGTCGATGGATTGTTCTCACTGCACATCGAACCATTCAGTTCATAAGTGCTTGGACCCCCTCTTTAGTAAACTCCGCAGTGTATAGCAGCTTAAGACACCAGTTCTGTGTTGGTTTATTGTTCTTCTTTGGCTTCCTGCTTATTGCTCATGTCTGATCACATCCCTTTTAACATGTTTTTCTTGCAGTCTGTTCATGATTGCAGATTCAGTCATCACTTGGTTCTGGCAAATGTTTTACTTCTCGAAGAGCATTCAGAATGTCTGCCTGGTCCATTGTTCATCTGCCCTCCAGCTTTACCTGCAAGCCGATCACTTGCTCACTTCCTTGCCCACCTAGGTGCTGGAGCGCAATGATGACGAAGATATATATTTATGAGCATTTCTTATAACCCTTGTTAAGTGCTGTTAAAAACCTGACAGTCCACAGCCTTCTGTCATGTGTTCTGTCAATCTTTCTTGACAAAGGCTCTCTGACATTAATACGAAGAGGAAAAGAAACTGCTGCCTCCACAATGACGGTTGCCTACTGCTGTCACAGGAAATACTACGTAGTCAGGACTCTGTCATCTCCAGTGTTCATTGTTCATTTAAAGATCGTCTTCATAGCACATCAGACATGACCATAAGAGCTCCGATCTCCTCCTGAGTATGTCTCCAAGTGTTTTTAGGCTCACAACCCCCCACTTAAACTTCCAGCGTGCAACTCCCTACCACTGCCAAAAAGCAAAAAAAATCCTTTCTTTTTAAAGAAACCACTGGTTGCAGAAACTGAACACATTACTCAAGGATCATGACATTGTCAAACACATTCACTAACCTGTTAGATGTACAAACAACAAATGCGGGGCAGTAAGAACAAATGCTGTGGTATCAAGTCAAGCATTACAACATAATCAGTTACCAGTGATGACAACAGGAAGAAAACAGTTGCGGTGCAGATACATGAGACAGAGTGAAACACACTCATGTGAAGCCGAATGATGTTACCATCACAACAAGAAACCAAAAGACAAACAAAAAATGTGCTTAAAAGTAGGTTCTTCTACTAACTTCAGAGAGAGAGAGAGAGAGAGAGAGAGAGAGAGAGAGAGAGAGAGAGAGAGAGAGAGAGAGAGAGAGAGAGAGAGAGAGAGAGAGAGAGAGAGAGAGAGAGACGGGGGAGAGTGGGAAGACAGAGAGAGACAGAAAGGGGTAGATGGGGAACAGAGAGATATTAGAGAGACAGAAGGGGGAGAGGGGAAAGAGAGAGAGAGAGAGAGAGAGACATATCCTCATAAATATATCCTATAAATCCGTTTATAAATTGTGTGTATATGAATGGCGGGGGGGGGGGGGGGGGGGGGGGAGAAGAGGAGAGGAGAGAGACAGAGAGTGGAAGAGAAAAACACAGAGAAAAAGAGAGAAAAGAAAAGATGAGAAAACACGAAGAGAAACAAAAGCAGACAAACAAAGAGAGTGATGGTAAGAAAGATTGGGAAAGTGAGAGAAAGTGAACAAGAAGGGCAGACAGAGCTAGAGATACACAGACAGACAGCAAGAGCGACACATAGTAACATTAGAACAGAATGGAAAAGAAAGAGAAACAAAGATAAGCAGAGGGATAGAGAGACCAGGAGAGGGCAAGAGACAAAAAAAAAAAAAAAAAAAAAAAAGAACTGATGAACAAAACGACAGAATGTGAAATTAGAGATACAAAAACAATTCCCAATACACAAAGACGGAAAGAGAGAGCAGCTAATGAAAGAAAGAAGTAAAAATAGTAGCACAGTTTTATTTAACTAGTGGCCCGCAGGCCACAGGTGGCCCTCAGAGGTGTACCAAGTGGCCTGTGGATCAATGTGTTTATGATCTTTCTATGCTGGGGCTTGGGTCTCCTGCCCATGACCAACCCATTTTCAAAACTGTGGCTTTCTGAGTGAACTTACGTTAAATAGTCCCACAGTAGAGTGTATGTGCTTGCTGACTTCAGAAGTCAAAGATGTTCTAATGTATCTGGAAATGATCTTCACAAATTCCTTTCTGCTAAAACTGATGCTTCTGCCTGATAAAGTCCAATATCTTTTGTCTTCACATGAGAACTACCCAGCATGAGGCCCAAATACCAACAAGGCAGCAATCAACGAAAGATGATAATAGGGGAAACAATAGTAGGAGGAAGCTATGCTCCAGTGGGAGCTCTAAATATTCAACCACCTCACAGTTAACACACAAAACATGATAAGGATGCCTTTTCTCATGGTAAACAGGACCCCCTTCCTTGGCCCGAGAACTGAACCCTATGCTATACTAACATCAACTACTGTTTCTCCAAAAATAAGCACCCCTCAATCCCAAAACCCTTAGCATAATCTGTCAGGATGCTTTTAAAATAATCCCTAACCAAAGAATAAAGACATCCTCCCCAAAAAGCCTTAGCATAATCTGCCAGGATGCTTTTAAAATAATCCCTAATCAAAGAATAAAGACATCCTCCCCAAAAAGCCTTAGCATAATCTGTCAGGATGCTTTTAAAATAATCCCTAACCAAAGAATAAAGACATCCTCCCCAAAAAGCCTTAGCATAATCTGCCAGGATGCTTTTAAAATAATCCCTAACCAAAGAATAAAGACATCCTCCCCAAAAAGCCTTAGCATAATCTGTCAGGATGCTTTTAAAATAATCCCTAACCAAAGAATAAAGACATCCTCCCCAAAAAGCCTTAGCATAATCTGTCAGGATGCTTTTAATATAAACCCTAACCCAAACGTAAAGACGTACACTCCCCTTCCCCCCCAAAAAGCCATAGCAAGCCCTAGCATAATATGTCAGGGTGCTTTTAATTTAAGCCCCCCCCCCCCTTCCCAAAAAACCTAGTATAATCTGTCAGGATGCTTTTAATATATGCCCTAACCCAAACATAAAGATGTATACACCCCCCCCCCCCCCAAAAAAAAAGCTATAGCATGCCCTAAGAAGATCTTTCAGGGTGCTTTTAATTTAAGCCTAAACCTCCCCCTCAAAAAAGCCCTAGCATAATCTGTCAGGATGCTTTTTTAATATAAGCCCTAGTTAAGACTGTCATCTAGAATGAAAGACTTGTTGCCATTAGATGTTGTACAGACGTCACCGCTGTGCATTTGATAATGAACTGATGTGGTTCATAATTCAATGTAATCACTTGTGAGAAATAAAGAAGCAGCGATATTCCAGAAGTAGAAAACATGACTGTATCTGAATAAATCAAGATTTTTTCCATGAATAAATGTAGATTATGTACCTGAATAAATTTAGATTTTAACAAGGACAAATATAGATGTTTCGACCAGAATAAATGTAGATTTTTTGCCACCGGAATGAATGTAGATTTTTGTGCATGTATAATGTAGATTTCTGTACTTCAATAAACGTAGATTTTTGTACATGGGTAAATAGGTTTTTTGTGCACAGATAAATGTAGAATTTTTGTTTATGAATAAATGAAATTTTTTTTCAAAGTAAATGTAGGCTTTTGTTCACAAAATAAATAGATTTTTGTACATAAATAAATGTAGATTTGTGTGCATAAATAAATTAATATTTGTGTAAATGAATAAATTTAGATTTTTGTACAATAATAAATTTAGATTTTTGTATCTCAAAAGAATAAGACCTCTGAAAATAAGTCCCAGTGCATGTTTTAAAGGAAAAATTAATATAAGGCCCTGTTTCCTGGAAGCCACAGCAGAATACAACAAGGGGACAAAACTACTTAGTGCAGCTAACACATAACAAAGCCACAGAGTGAGCAACACCAGAAACTATAAACTAACCGATCCCAAACACAGAAACCAACAAAACAACAAGAAACTCAAAAATTTAAAAAGAAAACCATAATAAGAACCATTTGTAAATCTGATAAATGATGTTGGTGAGAAGAAGGCAGGTTAAGCGTCGTCGACAGTTTCTTCTTCACTCTCAAACTCAGCCATTTTTTCCTCCAGAGTTTTTATCCGCCTCTCGTGAGCTTTAACAATCAGCTTGAGCTTTCGCACGTCATCCAAAAGGGCTTTCGGGTCAAACCCCTAGAGTTCGAAATGGTAACACAGCATGCTTTTTAACAATTCTGATGTTCAAATGTGCAACCTGAACTGATACTACCATATGTGCACAAAAGTTGTTACTGTGTAATATGGCATAAGTATGGGTTGTATACATAGAAAAAGGATCTATGGATTGAGTTTTTCTTCCTCGCATTCACCGGGCGTAAACTCTGGCAGTGTGTTCTGGTCGTTAATCCACTTTGGGACTTTAACCTTGATCCAGAACTAGTTTTGTATAAACAGGTTTCACAGATGTGGCTTATTTTTTTATGCAGACTGTTGGTTCCTTGCCCCTCGGACAGATGCATTTCGACTCCGAAGGTAACAACGCTAATTAGTCACCTCTTATAGCGTGTGGAGGGAGGGAGTGGATTATTTGTTCTCCAAAATTTAGCCCTTGAACCAACAAGCTGAAGAGACTGAATTTAAAAAGATGGCGTGAACTGCATGTTAAGGACAGGACTACCCGGTGTGAGTTGGACAAGAACTTTCTACAGGAGTTTACATTACAGTAAAACGCTAAGAAGAAGGATTTGAAGAGTTAAAATAATAGCACTATAAGACTGAGGGAGCTGAACTGAGCAATGGGGGCTGAATGTAACAGCTGAGCAGGTCAAAGAAAGGTCAGAACAGTTAATGATTCCAGTTAAAACTAACAAATGCACAGGGAGTTGCTTGATCCTGGTTGAGCTTACCACACAAAAACAAAAAACATAAAAAACAGAAACTTCTTATTATCTCTGAAACAAAACACATGCAGGAATAAATCAAGAGATAAATAAAAACAACACTTCCAAATAAAAGTCATGAATGGCATACAATGAATTGTATGTATTTATATATATATATATATATATATATATATATATATATATATATATAAAATTAAGTGGAATAAACATAAGAAACATGCTAGACAACTTTGTTTTTAAAGTAAAAAATATTTTAACAATGCATTCTCCCAGGAAGATGACAGGTATAATGAATATTCATGCGGGTTAGTTTGTAGGTAAAAATAAAATAGAAGAAAAAAAAAAACATGAAAGTAATCTTATAAAACTTCATGACAACACTGCAAAAAAATTCAACAAGTATAGATGAGGGGGAATCAGTTATAGTCATTTCTGGCTGCCATTGTCAAATTGTGGCAGCTATTCTCTTTTTCTTTTCTTCTTCTTCACATTCATAGACTTTAAACTCCGGCGGAAAGTTCTGGTTGTTCGTCCACTTCTGGACTTAAGTCTTGTTTCAGTACCTGAGTGTGGCATGCACATCCAGTTTTAGGATCTAGCGTAGCTGTATGCAGTTAGCTTCTTGTCTCGTGTGAAGATGCACTTCAACTTTGAAGCAAGTCACCTATTTAGTTGAGTCCTAGGACAGGTGTGTTGGGGAGGCAGTGGGTCTGTTCTTGTCTTGACCACAATGGGGCCACAGAACCTACATGGGGAATGTTCCAGAATCAATGTTAAAGCTAGTGGTCTTTCCAATATAACAATACACGAGCAAAGCATAACAAGACAACCCCCCCCCCCCCCGCTCCTGGATCTACACACCTGGGCACTCCTGGATCTACACACCTGGGCACTCCTGGATCTACACACCTGGGCACTCCTGGATCTACACACCTGGGCACTCCTGGATCTACACACCTGGGCACTCCTGGATCTACACACCTGGGCAATCCTAGATCTACACACCTGGGCACTCCTGGATCTACACACCTGGGCACTCCTGGATCTACACACCTGGGCACTCCTGGATCTACACACCTAGGCAATCCTAGATCTACACACCTGGGCACTCCTGGATCTACACACCTAGGCAATCCTAGATCTACACACCTGGGCACTCCTAGATCTACACACCTAGGCAATCCTAGATCTACACACCTGGACACTCCTGGATCTACACACCTGGGCACTCCTGGATCTACACACCTGGGCACTCCTGGATCTACACACCTAGGCAATCCTAGATCTACACACCTGGGCACTCCTGGATCTATACACCTGGGCACTCCTGGATCTACACACCTAGGCAATCCTAGATCTACACACCTGGGCTCTCCTGGAGTAAAATATAATAAACGTGCGGACCAGCTGGCAGGTATTGCACCAGAGCATGCAGCAAGATGCAGGGACAGAGCTGATATCATTACCACTGTGTGGACCCGGATACTGATGAATGTCTGTCGCTAAAATGCTAATAAGGTTACATAACCTCAGAATGAAGCCTAGTGAAGCATGCTAGTGCCGATTCTGAGGTCAAGACAGGAGACTTTGTAACCAACTTCTCGTGGAAATAATCAGTAGAGGTATCTCGGGGTGGATGTGGGCAACGTAGTAATGACCACAATGGAAATCCCTAATGTGCAGTGATGTCGACTGTGATAGCATAACAAAATAAGATAGCACCGAACCTCTACCTACCGTGGGTAAGGCTGGGGCTGCTGCTGCTTCTGCGTTGTTGGATGATGATGTCTGGCTGGTTTTGGGAGGCATCTTGTCTAGAATGTTGGATTTTCTAACAACTTTGAGCTGCTCTTTGTTGGATGATGCAAATCCGTCTTTCATCGATGCCTTCAAGAGAAGGTAATGATAGAAACAGAAAATACAGTTTTTTTTATTAAAGAAGAAAAAACATAACTACCATTTCTGCTTGTATTCACTACTTTTGCGATTAGGGGGGGGGGGGGGGGGGGGGGGTCTTGTCTGAGCCTTAGAATTTAGGAATGTGAAGGGTTAAGATGTTTATGTTTACCTCCAACAGAAAAAAAATGTCTATCACCTAACCAAGGCCAGGCTTTCTAAACCATTCTCCCTGCTTCCTTCAATTTTCTTTTTTTTGTGTCTTACTGCTTATGTTGTTAAGTGTCGCAGAGAGGAGTTATAGTTTCCTGACTTTTGTTAGCTGCGTAGATTGTGTTTAATGTTAATGTTTCTGTTGTCTCTCTTTTACTCCCTCCGCCCATCTCTTTCTTGGTTAGCCTCTTGCCTTTTAGCCTGCTGTTCTTATGTAGTTAGCTCTAGCTGATTTTATCCTTTTCTAACCAGATGACCAAACCATTTCATTATCTGATGCTCTATGAGATCACTTACAGTATCAATGACTCCCTTCAGTAACATTAATTACATAAGCAAATTAATTTCGCCCACACATTTACATCTTTAGTCCATGGCTGCCAAAAACCCAAGCAGTACATAGACAAAGAACAACACACAAAAAACACAATAAAAAAACCCAGATTGTTAAATTGTACAAATTTTATAGTCACGAAATGAAACATTTACCAATTTTATATAAGGATATATTTAAAAGAAAACCCAGATTTATCCAAGGTGTCAAATAAAAACCCAGATCTGGGGGGGGGGGGGGAGGACAGTAGCCCTGCTTTAACCACGTTGGACTGTAGTCAACTGTGATGCTGACCACATCACCCGCCAAGTGCCGACTGGACTATAAAATATAGGTCTAGCCCTATTTGCCCGAAGGCGTGGAAAAGGGTCCTTTACTTCTTTACTTTTACAGCAGGTGACACCGGACTGGTGTGGCCACTAAGGGCAGCTCCAAATACAACCTCTTTAGAGGTTCAATGGGGTATCCGCCCTGCTGGCCTGCCGTCTAGTTTTGGTTAATCTCAGGGGTGATAAGTAGTTTGGTGTGTCTCCCTTGATCGCATCAACACTGCAGGAACCCTTGTCAGGTCTACTCTGTGGCCAGCAATGTTAAATTAAGCCATTCAATATGGTGCAAATAATCTTAGTCACAATTATAACCAAAAGCTCCCTCCTTGGGGATACTGGTTGAACGTCAAAAAATGGAAGGACCGAAGGGTGATAAATCTGTAGGGGGAGAATCCTGTCAATCATGAGATTTTTAAAATCCTCCCACTATATCTCCCCTATCTAGTGACTGTAGGAGATTGTTTTCCAATGTCAACTTAAAAAAGGCCTCCTTTACTTCCCAGGACATTGCCTGGACCAACCTGGGAGCCAAGAGCAACAATACAAATCCAACTTAACGCCGATCTGAACCTACGACATCCCCATGTAGGTTGTGAGACTCCGTGTGGGTTGTGGGGCCCCATTTGGGGGGAAACGGAATTGACCCACTGACCCATAACAAACCTGTAGTAAAAATGTACTAATTAAATTAGGGGCATTTCCTTCAAAGTCAGAGTGCATCTGTGTCAGAAGAGAGAAACCAACAGTCTGCATACAAATTAGCCAGATCTGCAAAATGGATGTGCACTCAAAAATCAAGTTCTAGAAAAAAAAAAAGACTAAATTCCAGAAGTGGATGAACAACCAGAAACTTTTCACTGCCGTTTACAGCTGGTGAACACAAGGGAGAACAACCCAAGACACACATAACTCACCAAGATTGGTTTCGCATTTTTCCCCGCAAAGAATTCATCAGCAGATATCGCAGGCTCATCGGCAGCTGTGTCAGGGTAAAGGTCATCTTGAAATAACTCAGACTGAAAGGAGAGTTACATTTCTTTGTCATACTTTTTGTGACCACAGCCCTTTCACATAGATCACAGTCAATTCCTGGTCACAGCCATCTCATGGGGAAACGAAAAGGCTGATGACCTGCTTTTCAAATATTCGGATAAATCAGTTAGACGGGCTCCACTGTGGTAAAGATGTGAAAAGGTAAACGCTAATGAAATGGGTTGACCTTCAATATTTGGATATGTAAATGAAATGAGCTGAACTTCTAAACCTTGATTTGTAAATGAAATGATTTGAACTTCACATAGCTTTATAGATTTACACGTTTAATATTTGGATATGTAAATGAAATGGGTTGACCTTCAAATATTTAGCTGTACAGATTTAAATTAAAAGGGTTGACCTTCAATATCTGAATATATCAACTGACTGGATTGACCTTAAACATTTTGATATGTAAATGAATTAGGTTGACCTTCAACATTTGAATAAATAAACTTAACGGGTTGACCTTCAGAAAAAAAAGAAATACTGACATCCTAAAAGATCTTAACATCAAAGAAGACCCACCCATCAATGATGCAAACAGAGGGAATGGAGAATGAGAAGCGAAACAATGCTCATAATTTGTTTCCAATACCACTGATCACTGGCATGAGAGCTAATAGACTGAAATGGCTGGGGCATATTGTGAGAATGTCAGATGACACAGAGGTTAAAAACTGTATACACAACATAATATCTAGACAGACCTACAAGGCAAGCCAGAGAGATGAGTGGAGACGAGTGATATCTGCAGCAGTGAACCTCAAGGGTTTGGAATGCTGAAGAAGTGGAAGATATCAAATGAAACAGTGGATTGGAAAGAACAGTAGAAGAAAGCATGGTTCCAGGAAAGCGGGGTTGAAGCACAGGACATAAGTGATGCCTTACTTACTTACTTAGTCGCTCCTCTTCTACCTTGGGGGGTAAAGGTTTGCCACAAAGATCCAGACTTCTCTATCAGCAGTTTTTTTTTTCTCTAGCTTTGTTCCATTCAATTCCTCTGTCAGTCAGGGACTGTGGAATGTTGTCTTCCCAGTGAACCATGGGTCCCACTGGAGGTCTGGTTCCCTAGTTCTTAGCCTCCCATGCCTGCTGTGGTAGCAGATTTTCTCTCATTCTACATTCATGACCAAACCATCATAACTATGACTGATCCATTTGAGCTGGTAAGGCCTGGGTTTCAAGATCTTGACGTACTGCCTGACTGCAAACTTTGTAAGTGATACCTTAGGCAGGAAAGTGCATAAAGCAGAAGATTTGGTGAGAGATCCTCGAGTTTCTTTCAGGCAGGCTGTGATGACAGCGAGATTCTACAAAGGACCTGCTACAGGATGATGATTCTCCAAAGTTTAGTTTAGTTTATAAAAAATAACTGTGTGCTTACCTTTCTTGGAACAGTGAAGGGAATAACCTCACAGAGGCCTGTATTGTGTAGCTTGTAGAATCTGTGAGAAAATTAATTACAGCAATTAATATGACATGAAACACTGATAATATAACTAGAAAGTCCTGTAATGATGCTATAAATAGGAATAACGTCAGGGGATGACTGGCATGATTGGGCAAGTCCCTGATAGCATGGGTTTCACGGAGATATGGTGAAAAGACAAGAGTGAGTGAGTCACGTGTGAATGCGAGATCTGGGGGATTGAGAATGAGGTGGTCATTCGGTGACTGGGCCCCAGACTGGGAGGATGTGAAGCTGAATCTGTGAAGGTGAATCCAGAATGAAGAGTGCACGTGGATCTGAATCAGAGTCGAATGAATGTTAGTGCTGAACAACAAGACAGGCAGCGCTATTGAATGATCGTCTAGGCCAGTAGTTGTGTTACAAGATTTGTTTGTTGAGCCAGTCGTGTACATGCCAGTGTCCATCGTCTGAAGCCTGTCTGGAGACTCAATGCGTGAGCAAGGCGAGATTGCCCGAATGGCGTAAGTTAGTTCATCTGTTGATTCGTGTCTTGTGCTACAGTGACAATAAACCTGTGAAATGTGCCAGCCGTTGTCGACCGTCATTTAAAGTTGTGTGGCCGTGGAGAGAAGTGCCGTCTAGTTAGAATGAGCTGTGACCTAACAGACAACAGAGTCAGTGTTGAATCTGCACTAGAAAGATCAAGTGTGGAGGAGACATAGTACATTCATAATATGGCACCCACAGAGTCAAACAATAAAAGCAGACCATAAAAACACATGAAGAAGGGAATTAGAAAAGTAAAAACTATAACGCTAAAGGTGAGAAAATCGATTTCATTGCACCGGGTTTTATCCAATTTGGCTTAGTCTCTATTCGCAGAACAGCTAGCTGCCTGCAGAGAGCATAGCGCAGAGCATGACTTCTGTAGCTCCGGCAACAATCCCAAGGGTTATCTGTAAACACTGCACTTATGAACTGAACGATTCTGCTGTGAAACGAACACGAGACCTTCAGATCGTGAGGCAAATGGCTTGACCACTTCACCACGGAGATGTGGAAACTACGAGATGTGCTTGGGGGGTGAGCTTCACATAATAGCAAAGATAAAATGACTTGGCATAAGCAAATAGCAAAACAGAAATTGATAGACTCTTTCAGCATTTCCCACTGATCATTTATCGTTTGTATTTTTGCTATTGCATTGTACCTGTTTCTCACAATCACTCTATATCACTTCTGAATGTCTTTATCCTCTCTTACAATATCCTTGTTTAGTCTACAGTTTTTCATCTCTTTCTTTCCCCTCTTCAGTCGTACATTTAATTTTCCAAATAATAGGACGTGGTCACTGTTACAGTCAGCACTAGTTCTTGTCTTCACATTTGTAATAACAATGCCAGACCACATATGAATCAGCTAATTCAGGAGAAAATTAACCATCTAGGGTGGGAACTTCTGGAACATCTACCTTACAGCCCCCAACTAAGCCCCTAGTGATTTCCATCTTTTTGGTCCACTAGAAACCCCCCTTGGTGGGAGACATTTCATAAATGAGCAGAAGATGAAAGTGAAGTGAAAATGTGGTTTAGAAAAGAGAGCACGCAGGTTTGGGAAGACTGATAAAACAATGGAACAAGTGCATTGATGTGGAAACGATGTTGAAAAAAAAAAGGGACAGAGTATGTGTAAAAAATAAAGGGTTTTCAAGTTGTTATCGTCTTTAGTTTTTTAAACAACGATTTGTGATTTACTTATTGAAAGCACCGCTGGAATTACATCGGCCGTGCACTCAGAATGGATAAGACAAGACCCATAAAGTCCTTATATGATCACTAAAAAGGAAAAGAAAAACGGGGAAGACCAAGAGAGACTCTGCATAGAACCATTATCAGGGAAGGCTCAAATATAGGCCAAATGAACATCCAAGACCTGAATCAGGTGACAACAAACAGCCAGACATGGAGAGCTATGCCCTATGCGCCACCTTAGGCTCAAGAGAAAAGACTAACACCTAACTTAATATTGACCTCCCCTATTTTCAACAGAATTCTCCTACTGCACTTTTTTGTTTTTAACTGCTGTTAAAAAGAATTTGTTGTTGCTGGTGTGTCAAAATAATGCCCTGGCGAGAACAGACTGCCCACACCAGACGGAGACAATCTACATTCTTTATTCACATCAGGAGAAGGGGAAAACTGGGGCACATCATGACAGTGGGAAAGCTGGGAGGAAAGAGAGGCAGAGGGAGACCAACAGAGACGCCATGACTGCCAATGCCACAGAGCATGGACTAGAAGAATGTCCTCATCCATGATGACATAAAAAGAGTACTGAAATGTACAGGTGAACCAGTGCTGCTATGTGGCTTGTACAGGTGAACCAGTGCTGCTATGTGGCTTGTACAGGTGAACCAGTGCTGCTATGTGGCTTGTACAGGTGAACCAGTGCTGCTATGTGGCTTGTACAGGTGAACCAGTGCTGCTATGTGGCTTGTACAGGTGAACCAGTGCTGCTATGTGGCTTGTACAGGTGAACCAGTGCTGCTATGTGGCTTGTACAGGTGAACCAGTGCTGCTATGTGGCTTGTACAGGTGAACCAGTGCTGCTATGTGGCTTGTACAGGTGAACCAGTGCTGCTATGTGGCTTGTACAGGTGAACCAGTGCTGCTATGTGGCTTGTACAGGTGAACCAGTGCTGCTATGTGGCTGTGAATCTTGAAATCTGAATAAACAAATTAGGAAGAACTCGGAGGCCGCGGAGATGTGATTTTTTTTTGAGGCGTAAGCTGCCCATCCCGTGTACGGAAAGGTTGACTAAAAACGACTGCGTTAAAAAAAAAAAACTGGCTTTCAGGTAGATTAAGACTTAAACGGATATCAGGTAAAGTTCTGGGAGGCAAAGGTGATCGGTGTGAAGTTGAGCATATCACCCACTGAGTGCTGACTGGTCTACAAAATATAGGTTTAAACCTAAAGGCCTGAAGTTGTGGAAAAGTGTTTTTCACTTGATTACTGCCACAATCTTTATTATCGCTTGGGGGTCTCCATGAAGGAGTGGTCGAGTTATCTGCCTCAAGTTCTGGTTCTGAAGGTTGTTGGTTCTCTGCACAGATGTGTAATTCAGTTCACAAGCAGTTTTTAAGGAGATCCCTGGGGACTGTCACAAGAACTGTTAGCGCAGTCGATAAGAAGCTCGCTTTCAAATCCAGCTGCGACTCGCTGCAGCCCACGGTCAGTGTTCGAAACCGGGCGGCTCCCGGGGTTCACCCAGCCTCTAGGAAATGGGTACCAGAGGGATACTCTGGGGTAATTGGAGGAACGTCGCTGTAGCTACAGAGTTACGTGCGAACGGCAACACAGGCGGACAATTCTTATCAGCTGTCTGTACTGGTGATAGAGCACTTATGGTTTATAACCTTGTGCAACGACGCTGGTTCACATCTCCCGACTTTACTTTACTTTAATTCAAAAAGAACATTCAATCGTAGAGATGCCAGCTCAACACTAGAAGCAGAGGAACCATTCACATGGAGCCTCGAAGACATTCGCAAGAGAGGAGGCGTGAAAAAGACATCGAACTAAAGAAACAATAGACTCGATTTCAGTTGACTCCTAATCAGTGAGGGCCTCCAAGGTGTAGGGGCTAAATGCTCACCTGCATATCTGAAGGTAGTTAGCTTTTCCTAACAGAGTTTTGACTTTTTTTTTCTTTATCAAATTACCTTGGCTCCCAGGTTGACCCAGCCTTAAATGAGCACCAGGTAAAGTCCTGGGAAGTAAAGACAGTCAGTTGACCATATCACCCACTGAGTGCCAACTGGTTTATAAAATATAGGCTTATCTAATATGCCTAATGGCATGGAAAATGGTACTTTCAACTACTGCTGCTTTTACAGCATGCTTGTTGGGAATTGGGGAGAAGAGGGGCGGGGTGGGGGGGGGGCAGTGGTCTATTTTCCCTCCCCCAGCCAAAAATGAGTCCCCAGAAACCCATATGGAGAGACAACACCGCCACAAAAAAAGCAAGAGAGATCACTCTAACCCACCTGGCAATTTCATTGTTGTTTACATTGAGTCCTCGTTTCGGCATGAAGCCGATACCTCTCTGTGGTGCGTTTGACTGGTACAGAGTTAGAAAGTGGACATATGGTGCTTCGTCAGTTATCTCGTAGTAGCGGATTAAACTGTCGCCCTGGATCAGAAAGAAAAGCAAATATCTTTGAGAAAAAAAATTATTTTATCTGCATCACTAACAATACACTAGTTTTAGTGACTCTTCTTCTTCGTGCTCACCAGCTGTAAACTCTGGCGGAAAGTTCTGGTTGTTCATCCACTTCTCGACTGCATTCGTGTTCCAGAACCTGAGTGTTGCGTGTGCATCTGTTTTATAGATATGACTTATTTGTATGCAGACTACTAATGATCTAGATGTACAAGAATTGTTAATTGATTAGTTGAGCCTTGAGGTATTTTTGTGCATAGTTTAAAGTGCAGACTACTAATGATCTAGATGTACAAGAAATGTTAACTGATTGGTTAAGCCTTGAGGTATTTTTGTGCATAGTTTAAACAATTTTACTCAATAAATTACAAACATTCTGAATGTCAAAAATATTTCCTTTCAGGAACTATGCGTTTTTTGTTCATTTTTGAACAGGAAAAAGTCGTCGGATAACTGTATGTGTGGGATTATTTTTTCTAACAGTACATATAATTATTCCTATACTTAAATTTAAAAAATACAATTAAGACAAAATAGACAACCACCTTTCCGGCCAGATACACCATATTTGTGTCAGGATCGTAGAAGATAAACATGACACCATTGCTGGAGTCGATCTCTTCTATCACCACCGGTGAACTCAGGTCATTCTGGAATGTAACAAACCAAATAAAGTATTGAAAAAAAATGAATGAAGATCGTTCTGAAACGATCCATGAGAACACTCATTTGGAATGTAACGAAAAAAATTAAAACACTACAATGAGCTAAGTCATTTGAAATATAACAAATCACACACATGCAATTAACATAATGAGATACCTCATTTGAAATATATTAAAGGAACACTGAAAACAATGAGAATATTTCTCCTGAAAGGTTACATACAAAATATAACATATTAACCAAACAATACAAAATGAATTTAATGAGCCACAGTATTCAGAAATGTAAGAAACAAAATACAGGTTTTACAAGAGCCACATACTGATATGGCTATAAACGCCAAATGGACTACAAGACGACAACACAGATGGATCAAAGTCCAAATTCTTAGAGCATGCATCTTCCCTGTAGCAACCTACGAACGTGAGTTGTGGACTATCTAGCTGTCCTCAACTCTTTCAATCCGAAGCAGCCATTACTTTAACCCTTTCTACCCCAAAGTCATTCATTTAACAGCATCATCATCAAGTGCCTTGCCAGCTGAGGTATGCATTCATGCATCTCCACAGATCTGGGTCTTTGGTGTTCTGGATCAATTCTACTGATGATATTTCTCCATGCCACTGTCTTAAGCCATCTGTCATCTTTTCTCATGATCTGCCTCTGTCTCTTTTACAAGTGATCTTTCAGTTGTCAAGATATTTTCCAGTGGTTCTTTTCTCATCACATGACCAAAGAACTGTGTTTGTCTCCTTCTCCTTCACTTAACAACAGAAACTAATTTGATCTTGAGGACACAATGAGACATAAGAAGTTAAACTAGTAATCTAGACAATAAGGACTGATATAACATTCTTCTACAGAAGGCAGCTTGTAAATTATTTTATATCTGAATAATTCAGAAATGCACAAAGATGTTATGTTATCACAATCGACGTCTTTGCACACCGGGCATCCCCAGGCGTGCTCAGTCCTCCAATGCAGCAGCCACTTTAAGGTACCTCTACTGATTGTTTCCATGAGGAGTTGGTTATAAATCTCCTGTTTTTCCTTAAAGACGGCAAAGTTATGCTTTACCAAGCTTAACTCCTCGGTCATGCAGTCATGTTAGCGTCAGAGATTCGCCACTAACCTAGTCCATGCAGCATTGATGATATCTGCTCTGTCCAAAATGAAAGAATTAAAGAAGAAAATAAAGGCTTTAGAGCCGAAATGCTATAGAAGGAATACCAAGGACAAAGATAAAACAGAAATACTGACATCCTGCAAGATCTGAACATCAAGGAAGATTGGCTAGTAAACAGTCTCAGAAACTGAAGTATTTTGGTCATATCAAGCGCTGCAGCAGACTGAAAAAATTTTTTACAGTAGAAAGCATTGTACCAAAAAAGAGGGCAGGGATAGACCAGCACGGAGATGGGCATAGAATACAAGTGACACCTTGGGTAAGAAAGTGCATGAGCGGAAGAGCTGGCCACAGACCGATTTTTTTTTAGGCAGACTGTGATTTGAGCAACGTTATGGAAAGGACCTGCTTCATGATAATGATGATGACAAAGATGGTGTAACATTTTAGATATCGCTGAAGAGAATAAGGCAACTCACCTCATTCCATAAGGCATACTGTCGTTCGCTCATTTTTGAAAAACCTGTAGAGAACACCTGGCCATTCTTCAGGTAAACACATTGAGCTGGCTTTGCTCCGAGGTGACCTTTGCCTTCCTGGAAGAAATATGGTGTAACCTAATTAATATTGTTTACATATTTTTAGTTCTATTATTATTTACATTTTGTTTAGCCGAGTTGAGGTTTCAAGAACCATAAAATCCTAGCACTCAGGACAAGTGCCCCGTCCCCATCTTCAGCAGCCAGTGAAGAGTTCCAACTCTGATGGTCAAGAGCCCCTTTACATCATTCTGTCTCTTTCAGGCATCAGTTTACCAAAGAGTGGTGCAGAACCAACCAGTCTATCTGCTGGCTCGTTTTCCAAAACACGAGTATAACCCGGAACTATTCAGTTTTTTGTTAAAATTTTAATATACTCTAGTGCAGCGTTTTCCAAACTTTTCTTGGCCGCAGCACCTGTTTTTCAATTAATTTTTTCCACGGGCTCCTACCTAAATAAAAGTATGACTATTCCTGTATTGGTTAAAATAAAAACGAAGTTTTTACAATATTTTGGCAGCGCGCCTGTGAAGAGGTCGCAGCACCCTGCGGCACATAGTTTGGGAATCACTGCTCTAGTGGCTGGAGAGGTACTAAAGGCAGAAGGAGAGTTACATGAACTCAAAAACATTTTGCTTGGTGCAGATAAACAATAATTAGAACAAATTAAAAAAAGGTGAAAAATCCTAGGAATATCTGGACAACCAGTGGAATCGACAGTTGTAAGACAGGAGGAGAGTGATATACTGGGCCCATCCTGAGCAGACTCAGACAAGAGAATCCCACAAACAGGCACTGAAAATGAAAGCAAATGGATTTATGAAACAAGGGTGGCCAGGAGACACAAACAATGATGAAGGGGGTCAGACTAGCTAACATTATTGGAGTTCCCTGTGTGGCTTCCGGGACCCTATTATAGGCAAAACAAGAATAGACCCACTGCCTACCCAAAAGCGTGTCGTTAGTGTCAACTAGCTGGGAGCTTCTTTCGAAGCCTGAGCATCAAACGGATGCACATGCAACATTCAGGTTCTGGAACAGGACTACAGTCCAGAAGTGGATGAACAACCAGAACTTTCCGCTGGAGTTTACAGCTAGTGAATGCAAAGAAGAAAGCAGAAGATACATGGAGAAATCAATAAATGTACATCTTCTCCTCAAATGACAACCTATGTGACTTATGAATCCAAACCACTAAGTCAATAAAAATAGTAAATAGATAACTACATTAGTATGGTTAAAAAAGATCCAAGAACTGATGCAAATCTTTCACATTAAATACAATAACTACATACACATACAATGTATGTTTGTATTTTATGTACAATTTTTTAAACTCGTTTGAATAAAAATAGTATTGAAAAACATGAATTTGACTTACAACAATTTAAACTTACGACCTATTAGTTAGAACAGAAACTGGTCGTTAAGTCGAGGAGACCTTGTACATGTGCTCCAAAGAAAACTCAACCTTAACATACCTGCAAGACTTCTAGAGTGTGTGTGTCAAGAATACGCAGATTCTTGTCTTTGCATGTGCAAACAAATCGACTGCCGTCAAGGTTGAAGGAGACGGAATAGATCTGGTCGGGCATGTCCACCTGCAGAATGGCTTCACCCGTGCCAACGTTCCACAGAATGATCACATTATCGGATCCTGAAATAAAACGAATGAATACCTACTATGATAAATGAAGAGATTTATGAAAAGAGTGACAAAGAGCTGAGATAAGAATTACCCTATCTGGGTTCCAGGGCCCATTGTGGGGAAAACAAAAATAGACCCATTGCCTCCACAAGAAACATATCTGCCTGAGAGGCAGGAAAGCAAGAGTCTGCATGTAAACAGGCCATATCTGTAAAACAGATATGCACGCAACACTCAGGTTTCAACCAATAAGAATCTAACCGCTACCATTATTTATATTATTAGATTTTCCTTAAAATTTAGAGGTAGGAATTTGCCTACTTAAAGTGGATGCATTCTTTTTGCCCTCTGACTTCAAAAGAAAAATCTGTTAATTAGACTACAATTATGACAAAACTGTTAGGTGTATATGTGGGTGGGTGGGTGGTGGGGGGGGGGGGGGGGCATATCCCCCACCTCACATACACACACAATGGGGCTCCAGATCCCTCTCTATCATTTCTGTGTTTCCTGCTCTGCTATAGGGGGGCAGGCACTGGTGAGTGTAACTAGTGAACCTGAGAAGGTTGGCAGGCCTACTGCCTTTAACTCTCCGTGGACGTAACTTAAGTGGCTCTTTAATATTGTTTCATTTGCCAGGAAAATTAATTTGTATGAATCTGTATGAATATGTTTTGAAATATTAGAATTAGCGAAAAGAAGTATTATTGTTTTCCAGGCAGGGTGAAGCGATAGGTTTAATTTTCAATTTGTTTTTAATTAATTCAGTGATAATAGTTTTGTGTGATTTTCCAGACCAAATAGAAAAGGGAAATGGTCTAGAACTGTCCTTACTGCTGCTGCTGTTGAATCTGAGCCATATACTGACAACAGTCTCAATGTTTTGATTAACAGTGCCAAACCTACTGCTGATAATATAGGTTATGGTGAAGTTGAACAAAATATTTCAATCGGATCATCCCTGTTTTGATCAGCTGTGACCGGAATTTGGTTGTTGTGACATCCGAGATGTCATACTTTTTCTTCTTCTTCTTTTGTTCGCCTGAAATAAGTTGTCTACATCAGCAGTTTTGTCTCTGATATAAATTTCACTGTCGTTGTTATTAGTTCATTCAGTGGTCCATAGAGTTCATGTTTCACTGTTGTTCTTTTTGGCCAAAAGGTTTGCCTTAATGTGTCAAATTTGGTGCAGTCCTGGAGTACATGCTCTGCTGTCTTGGGCACCTTTCCACAGGTGCACATGGCTGATACACCTATCTTGAATTTTGTGTACATGTGACATGTCATACAAAACTGGTAACAAAATCCAAAGTTTTTAGATTAACTGTTTCAATTAAAGAGTAGCTGATACATAATTGAATAGAGAAGGTATATAAATTCAAGTAAAAAAGTAAGGTAAGTACAAAATTTCATTTGTAAAAAATCATCATGTGTGTCTAGCATTCTTGAATATTGTCTCATTTTAATATTTTGCTGTTGTAACACTGACACTTGAATAGTTTAAATGTACTTTATTTTAATTTCACTTTAATGTGATCTATTATATGTTACTATATAGCTAATATTTTTTTTCTGGAAGGTTTTAGCTTTCTATGTTGCAGTAAAAAAAAATAAAAAAATTCAGCTCCAAATGAATGATGTCCGAACCCCAGAAAAAATATCATCCTTAAAGAGTTAACAAGCAAGTTGTCGAATACAATCAATTGGGGCAGTGGTCTTCCCTCTCTGCACAGTTTCTCCTGGGGGGGAGGGGGGGGGGGCCAGGGATGTCCGGCAATTTTGAAATTGAGTGCACTGGTACTTGTAATAATCAGAATTTGCAGCTTTAACAGTCAAGAAGACAAAACAGCGCTGCCAGCTTGATGTGGGGAGTGATCTCTGTTGGCGCTTTTGTCAAACTATAAACCAAAAATAGAAGAAATCATGAAGACAAAATAGTGTCAACCATAACACTGATATTTGGACATAAAATTACTAGTTGGTGATTTTTTCTTTTGTTATTTGATACTCTGGTTTATGTGGATGTATCTTTCTCTGTGTCCTGTTTTTATTCAATTTTTGTTACGTGGAAGGGCGGGAGTCCTTGTGATATATTTGGCCTGTGGGGATGGGGGGGGGGGGACACACCTGGAAAAGGTATAAGACCATTGACCTGATTTAACTGGATATGTTGGGCCAAAAGGCAGATATCTTAGTCTCGTTGTAAACCATAACACTGCCAACAGACTTTATTTTTTTTTTTTTTTAATGGCAAACAGGCAGAAGAAAGATATCAAATTTACCTGTGCTGAGCAAGACGTTCATGGCTGTAGGATGCCACTGAAGCAGTGTCACTCTCCGCTGGTGAGACAAGAGGTCCACCACAGACTCTGTAAGGTTCTCCTTGAGCCCCTCATCGGGGATCTGCCACACTTTGATGGCACAGTCCTCGGCTGCACTAGCAATAATGTTGTCATTGTGTGGGCACCAGGCAATGTCCAGAACAGCTCCTTTGTGTCCAGAAACCATTGGGTGGTCTATGCTGACTCTCCCTGTCTGTGTTAAAGAATTAAGGTTGTTCAAATGAACGTTTCAATTTTACTGGTAAATGATTTCAAAGAATATCAAAGAATCAAATAGTTTGGTCATCTTATCAGAATGGAACAAGATCAGCTAGAGCATACTATATGACAACACCAGGCTACTAGGCAAGAGCCCTACTAAGAAACGGATGGTGGGGGGAGTTAAAGAGACTATCGAAACACAATATGTTATTTAACCCAAGCTTGGCAACTAGCAAAAGACAGAAAACTATAACTCTTCTCCATGAAAATTTACAACAGTAGGTCAAAAGAAGAGGTTTAAATTGTACAGATAATGAATTACATTTCTATTGCAACAACCCTTAAAAGGCCCTTTGGGAACAGCAACAGAATCAGTAGAGAAAGAAGATTATTATAGCCTGGAGAGAATGAGGCATACTGGTGTAACCAGAGTGTCCGGCCGGCTCACTACACTCAGAGGAAAGGCAAGACAAACATATAACCAGATAGTTACTGGTACCATTATTGTATTGTATTGGAACTGCGCTGGCTGATGAAGATGAGGACAGAGCACACATGGGAATGCCCCGAGTGCTGTGATGTCAATTCTTGACTCAACCCTTAAAAGGATGGTTGACACGTGTTGTTTTTACTGCACTATTCAGCTCAAAGGATTTGATTTGAGCACACTCTTAAACAGTGATGGTTAGAGGGCTGTGGGTACATTTCCTTTTCTCCCCAAAATGTGACCCTGGAACTCATAAGGGAGAATGAATGGAGGATGTTTTAAAATTTGTACCGGTGAATGAATGATGCTTTAAATATGTATTAATAAAACAATAAATTATGTTCTTAATGTGTACAGATGGAAGAATGAATGATGTTTTAAATGTGCATAGATAAATGAATGATGTTTTAAATTTGTACAAGTGAAATATGTTTTAAATTTGCAGAAAAATTGATTAATGGTGTTTTTAATATGTACAGATGAATCAATGAATCTTTTAAATCTGTACAGATGAATGGCATTTTACATTTGTACAGATGAATGACTAACTGAGTCAGGAATTGAAATAACTACACTCAGAAAAATTCCTACATATGCTCTGATCCATGCTTCAGTTGCCAACAAAGAACATTTCATGCCAAGATTGGCCGTATCATTGTTAATTTCAGAGATCATCTTTATTGTCGGCATCTGTGGCTTAGGTGTTGCTAAAGTGCCTCATAATGCCGGGGTGCCGGGTTCGATCCAAGCCGCAGACCATTTGTCTTGCCCTGATGATTTTGATAGTGGTACCGAGAGCTGATCGTTCAGAAAGCAATGGCACTGGACATTAAAAAAAATTGGGGTTGGTTCTGTAACGTCATGTAAAGGAAACGCAACTAACTTAAACTGTATTGTACATTATACATGACCTCAATTGCTGATTGCTGGGCAGGACACATGATAATGATAATCACATTGCAACAGATTCTTATGGACAAATTATAAGGTCTTTCTTCACTACATTACATTACCAATAATTGTATCACTACCCTATATAAAAACTATATGATATCCACACCATACCATAGCTAGCAGCATCAGAAAATATCCCCCCCCCCTTACATTACACTAAAATAGACCCATACTTTACACTACAATATACTTTTACACACAAACAAAAAAACAAGATATACCTATATACCACATTAGGAATATTAGGAACTATATTTCTGCGTTCCCCCTTAAAGGGGCAGTTAGCATGTGTGTCAGATATTTGTGTCTTTAGACTCAATTCATTCGATTTCTGCATACCCAGTTAGTCGCATTTATATGACATGTTTGTTAACTCCTTCCACCCTAGAACTACATCCACAGGGCCCAAACACACATCGCTCATGGGAGACAAACATGCTGCTGAGTCTTTTAGCATGCCCTGATTAAACATAAAACGTTCTGCTTCTTATAGTCCATGCTGTGTGGCATTGGTAGTCATGTCTATCCACAACCTTCTGTCTTGTGTACTTTCAATCAACTCTGACACAGACAATCCTCCATGCCATAATGTCAAATTGTCCAGCATCTTTTCTCTCCTCGATCTCTCTCCGCCTTTCCTCCCCTCCAACTTTCCTGCTGTCACGATGTACTCCAGTTTTCTCCTTCTCATCACATAAAACATTATAACATGTTAACAGGTGCAAAGGAGAAAATCCAGTCACAACTGTTTGGGCCTGGAAGAGTTAAGCAGCTGAGGATCTATTCTCTCCACTTTTTTCCCCAGATGCCCATAAGGCAGCGGTTCTCAACCTGTTGGTCGTGCCCTCTTTTAAGGTCGAATGACCCTTTCACAGGCATCGCATAAGACCATTTAAAAACACATGCTCACTGAAGTTATGAAGTAGCAACGAAAATAATTTTCAGGTTGGAGGTCACCACAATATGAGGAACTGTATTAAAGGGTCGCAGCATTGGGAAGGTTGAGAGCCACTGCTATAAGGGGACTACACAATATCTACAGCCTACCTTTGCTAGTGGCAGAACTAGAAAGGACCCACCGCCAGCTGCCTCAGTGATCACAGCAAGAAATTTGGGGTTGACAGCACAGTACGTTGACTCCCAAGATGTGCGGGTCACCCGAATGGCATCATAGCACTGGTCCCTTTTGAGCGCTTGACCAAAGACATGCCGGAACTTGCTTTTTCTCATAAACGCCATTGCTCTGTTTGGATAAATACAAAAAAGAGTAATTAAATGAGCACCATAAGACATAAACTAAGGCATTTTAGTAAGTGGTATAGTTAATAGGCCAATTTGTGTGTTGGTTAATAAGTAATTAAAAAGTTAGTTAACTAGTTGGCAAGTTAGTTAATCAGTTAGTAAGTTAATTAAATTGTTCATTAATAAATATGTTAGTTCATTAGTTAGGTTAATCAGTTTATTTGTTGGTTAGTAAATTAGTTAGCAGGTTAATTTGTTCGTAAGTTAATAAATTAGTAAGCTAGTTAATTGGTCAGTAAGTTAGTAACTGGCAGAGTAGTTAGGCTTTCAATCAGAAAACCCAAATTCAAACCCTCAGTAAGATGGATCCCTCAGTAAGATGATGGAACCCTCAGTAAGATGATGGAACCCTCAGTAAGATGATGGAACCCTCAGTAAGATGATGGAACCCTCAGTAAGATGATGGAACCCTCAGTAAGATGATGGAACCCTCAGTAAGATGATGGAACCCTCAGTAAGATGATGGATCCCTCAGTAAGATGATGGAACCCTCAGTAAGATGATGGAACCCTCAGTAAGATGATGAAACCCTCAGTAAGATGATGGAACCCTCCGTAAGATGATGGATCTGTTTCTGAAACAGCAAAACTAAAAATGTTAACCTATATAACCTGCACAGTTCATGGCAATTGCATTAGACATGAAGCCTTTAATCATTACGGTCAAGACTCCCCTGCCCTACACTTGCCCTAAGAAGCGGCAGATGCAGACAATAAAAATAAAGACAGGACAGGTTAGTTCAGATAGTCAGCTTTATAGTATGTTAATCAAACAGTAAATAGTTAGGTAATAAGTTGGTTAGATATCTAGTTAATGTAATAAGTTGGTTTGATATCTAGTTAGTTAATATTTCCCAGTGTTGATTCCAGGATTTCAATGGGTGGGGGGGGGGGGGTGAAGACACCCACTGCCCTCTAGCAACCACTTATTTTAACTTTCTCTTTACCCCATGGTGTAAACACTTTACCGCCACACACATCTGGGTGAGAGGTAACTTACAGAATAACTGTCAGTGATAGAATGAGCATTAACAAACAGGTGTCTGGTTTCAAACTGAGTTAATCACTAAAAGACAGTTGGATCATGATTCCTAAAACAGCTGTCCTTCAGTTAAAGTTACAGAAGGGAAACATTTACAGAAGGGAAAAAAGAGATGGAGGAAGAGGGAAGTTCAAGTTATAATAAGAACCACATTAGTTAAATAATAAATATAATCAAGTGAAGAAGCTCATGTTGGGACTTCATAGGTTAAATATAAAACTAAAAGACTAAAAAAAAAAAAAATAGGTCAACAACATTCAACATGGACTTAGTATTTAGTAAAGTAGCTAAGAAATAAAATCTACTTTTTTACTAAGTCTAAAAGCAAAAGAATATCTGAAGTTATACTGGTTAAATATAAAAACTGGTAGACCCGTGAACTCAACCAAAGCTGTGACTGAACGCGGCTGAAAAGGTTCCATTTAATTAAACAATGAATCATCATCATAAGCGATCATTCATAACGAATAACGGCGATGGGTGGTGCCCTGGGCCCTTTTTGACATGGGAAATGGTTAACATTCTTGTTCGTTTTTCAGTAACACAGCAAAAAAAAAAATATCTTAAATTCGTTATAAAATATAGCTGATGTGCATCAAAACATTTATATATCCTCAAACAAAACATAAAACACCAACAACTTTGCCGAGAAGTGAGTTTTCAGTGTTTCTCTTCCTGTTTATGAAAGTACTTTGCTTCTCTTCTAAGCCGGCAACTTGGATGAATCATTCACTAAAACAAAATTCATAGCCAACAAAAACACCTGACATAATTTAAACCACATTAAAGAATCATTTCATATTCTAAATTAATTCAAATAAACCGGCGAAGCTGAAGTAGTTAAATAAACCTGCCGTCAGCATGTAGATTTCTCCGAAAAAAAAGAAGGGTGGAATAATACGCCTATATTTTGACACACGGAAGAGGAAGTTGGCAGTCACGCATGCGTAGAAGCTGCGACACAGCCTTGCCTGACAGCTTGACAGTCATGGACGTGATGTGTTAGTCATGACTGGGGTTCTAGGGTTACCGTTGGGGACAGAGGGGTAAGCTGGGGTTAAACAATTACTACACTCTACAGCAGGGATATTCAACAGGCGGGCCAAAAATGGCCTGCCAAGGCCTAGCAAGTGGCCCGCGGATAAATTCTAGCTGTATTGTATTTTCGATCTTTCTATGCTGGAGCTGAAGTCGACGATCCCCGTTTTTCAACATTGTGGCCCCTTAGTTGAATAGCCCTGCTCTACAGAGACACCGAAGGCTGAGCAGCCTTGAACAGTATTACATACCACTGTGCAAACCAGTGTAATGATGCTTCTACGAGAGCCACTCACAAGAATAAAATAGAAATAGTCACTTAACATGCACATATTATTATATATCTAACCTCGCCATAAATAGGGAAGTATTTTTTTTATTTTATCATTATTTTAAAGCCCCCCCCCCCCCACCACCACCACCAGGCTGCAGTAGGTGGCCCTAATGTAACTTAACGGTACCGGTTCAGCGGAGTTTCTGGGACATGTACCCGGGTGATTCTCGTCCGATTAGAGACACTTTTTGTCACCGGGTGTTTATTGCTCGTTGTGGGGTTAAATGTCACCCACTCATTCACAGATTACCATGTGGCCCCTGTGCTTGTGGGGCCCTCGTGCCCATGTGTCAAGATGGCACGCTGCAGATACACTGATTCTCCGAGCCTCCACCAGCCAAGATAAAAGGAAAAGGGGGTCCTCTCTATAAATTTTTTCAACAAATGGGTGTGTGTTTGTGACTAAGCCTCATCATCATCAGCATCATCATAATATCGACATCATCATCATCATCAAGAGAATGGTCGTCTGTCGTACTCGATCATGCTTCTCTACTATCTGCGATCTGCAACTTCGTATTTCAGATAGTGTTTTGACACACCTCCATGCCAAGACAAAAGGCTGCCAAGATTCTTCTCGCGCTGTCTTGCTCTGTCCCATTTTCCACAGATCTTTCCAGTGGTACATATTCCAGTTTCCCTCCTCACGTGCGCACAAAATGATGGCTGTCTCTTTCTGATGTTTTTGGTAAGTTGTCTTCTAGCTTTCGCCTCTTTCCACACATCTGGGTTGCTCTTTTCAGCTGTCTAAGAAATTTTAAGGATTTTTCTGTAAAACCACATCTTCGATGCCTGGATAAATTGTTTGGTCTGTTATAATCGTTCGGCCTAAGCCTACCCTAAGCCTTCACCACACCCAATTTATCATATAATAGCTCATCACCCAAAGGAGCGTCAGCGGCCAATTTTTACCTCGCACACTAGAATATCAGGGACAGACAATCCATGATATACAAAATTCAGCAAGCTATTTATTGGTTGAGGGCCTATACTTCGCTGAGAACTGCAAAGAGGAAGACGAAGATATAGAAGGAGGAGGAAGTAGAGGAAGGGTGATGGGGAGATTGATTGATTGACATTCAACCCCACCAGGACATCACACCTGGCGACAAACACTCGGTGAAACAAAGTGCCACCATTAGGATGAGGATCACCCAGGACAGGTCCCGGCAACAGAGCATACAAGTGAACGAGATAGAAATCACTAAGGGCTACTCACGATTGCGAACTCTTTCTTACATTTGGTTGTCTCCCTTGATTTAAGAAAAAAAGGAAACCGCAAAATGTGCGTTGTCAGTTTTTTTTTTTTTTTTAAATATCCAGAAAACATGAGTTCACCCTTAGGCTCGGTATTATGGATATCGCAACCCTTCGGCCTTGATTCCGTGATAAATACAGTAAATCTGGGAGAAATATGGCTTTTCTGCCTACCCTTGAGCGTGAACCCGGACCACAAGGAGTTCATCTCTCGGTCTTTGAGAAATCAGGTTTAGCCAAGCTAAAAAAAATATGGGACGGAATTTTACGTTATTTCAAAGCCTCACTCCGGTTGTTGTGGGGGCCCTAGTATACCCTAATGGTTAAACCGGGTTTCTATTACATGCACCTGAGTGATTGTAAACTGTATAATGGCACGTTGTGTCACCGGGTGCTTATCACTCGTTGTGAGGTCCTGGCGGGATTGCCTTCACTCAGAGCAAGCTATAGAGAGAGACGAGGGATCTGCAACTGATATGTTTATTCACAGAGGCAGCCAATCTGACCATATGACTTTATAATTTATAAAGCTCAAATGTAAGTCCTTTTGTAAGTCTATTGGTCTTTATATCAATGCGTTTACAAAATCACCGATAAACAAGATATAGACGGGAATTGTCATGAATCACTTGCCGAACTTCTGATTCTGCAGCACTAGCTGGCAAATCCCTGTTCTCGCGACCTAAACTGATTAGAACCCTACACAAATCTGAATCTTGCTCGGACACTTTGACCCAAGTTCCTGCACTCAGGACCTAAACTTATTAGAACCCTACGTCTGATTCTTGCATGGACACTTTGACCCAAGTCCCTGCACTCACGACCTAAACTGATTAAAACCCTACACAAACCTGATTCTTGCTCGGACACTTTGACCCAAGTCCCTGCACTCACGACCTAAACTGATTAAAACCCTACACAAATCTGAATCTTGCTCGGACACTTTGACCCAAGTCCCTGCACCCACGACCTAAACTGATTAGAACTCTACACAAACCTGATTCTTGCTCGGACACTTTGACCCAAGTCCCTGCACTGACGACCTAAACTGATTAGAACCCTACGTCTGATTCTTGCATGGACACTTTGACCCAAGTCCCTGCACTCACGACCTAAACTGATTAGAACCCTACACAAACCTGATTTGTGCTCGGACACTTTGACCTACTCCCAAATGTATCAAGCCTGCACACATGTCTAATAGTGCTTTCAGCTTGGGCCAACTTCGTTTCAGTCTGTGACCCTTGGCTCTAACCAGGGCTTCATGCAAAACGTGTTTTTTTGTCTGTAGTTACTCTGAGATATAACTGTGCTTGCAAATCTGTGAGCCTATCTGTAATAGTAGGCAGTGCAAGTATATATTGCATACATACTCTTGTACATCTCAGAATTACCAGTATGGCTTCATTCTGTATGGGCTCAAGCTTTATCAGCGGACTCTTTGACATGGTACGCAATTCAAATCCATATTCTATCACTGACAGGATCACATGCTGGAACATTGTAAACAGCATCTCCCTATCCATTGCTGCCATAATCTAATAATTTTGGTATTCAATTTCTAAAGTATTACTGTTTTTATTTACCATTCATCACAGTTATATTGTGCTCCCAAACTAGGATTATACCCATTGAGGTGCACCCCTAATCAGTCCACTTCAGAGCTGACCCCCATTGTTAAAACAATAGGCCTATTCACCCTTACATCTATATGGTCTTTCTGAAAAACGAACAGAGTTTGTTGATATCAGGTTTTCTGCATGACTAATACTTGGGGCTGTTAAAGTGGTAAAACTCGAACACACATAATAATAATAACATAACTGCAAGCTGTAACTAAAATAAATTAAAAACCCCGTTGTTACTAATTTCCTTCATAAAACCATCACCTTCCTCTTCTTCTTCTGCCTTTCTATCCCCCAATGGAGCATAGGCCCTCAACCAACTCACGCCAAGTCGTTCTATCCTTCGCCATTACATGGAGCTCTCCCCATGTCCTCCCAATCTTTCTAACCTCATTCTCCAGCTCTCTTCTCCATGTGTTTTTTGGCCTTCCTTTATCCCTATGCCCACTAATTCTATAATGTTTCATTTTCTTTGCTACTTCTATTGTTCTCCCTATATCATAGAGAGTTCTAACATTCCAGGTGCCAATTCTGGAGGTTTTCCTAGCTGAGAGGAGGTAAGTCAACGATCCGGACTCCTTACGGCTTTCTCCACACCGTCATACTTCTTCTATTTGAAGAGCCTCCCCTCATCTTGGTTGGCTGGATTTTATTTGCTTCTCTTTTTGACTTATCCATGTTTGGTTGGTTTTTGTGGCTATGGTTTTTACAGGATGAGGTAGCCAACCTCAAGCCCAACCCTACCCTTAGTCGCCTCTTACGACATGCCTGGTAGGTGCAGTGTCACTATTCTTTGCTTCCCGTGAGGGCGCCGGTGACACACGGGCGAAACCATCGCCTACACGGACACAAATAGTACTCGAACCAGGCCTCGTTATCTAAATCTGTCATTTATTGTTATCGATGCAAATATTTTCTCAGTGGCTTTGTGAAGATGAGACCTTGACTGAACTGACAAAAATCTCATAGCCCGTAGCCTGCCTGCACTTTGTGAAGCAAAAACGACTTTACCCCCTTTCCTCTTTGTCCTCTTTCTTTCTCTCGGCGCGTCCTACTGACCTAATTAAGGGTAACCTTAAATGCGCCCGTTTAGAAAACACAAACAAAATGTCTGCTGACTGTTTTGTCACAGGAATAGAATTACGAACTAATGAACTAATATTAAACAGGTTGTGATAGCAGGTTAATTAAGCTTAGCAGGGTGACCAAATAGAACTGTTTTATATATATACTCGTAGTTGAACGGGGTTTCCGTAAGGTCACTGACAATTCAGAGAGGGACAGGGTTAAGAATACCACTAGCATTAGAGAGAAATTTAGAATAAGACAATGTTTGAATTATATTGACAGACAAAGAGGGAAATGGTTCGGCCACCTAGTGAGAATGCAGCCAGACCAAACTGCATATTCGACTTTTTACAGCAGAAAAACTGGGAGAAAGGCGAGGGTAAGACCAAGGAAGAGATGGATAAATGGTATAGTTGAAACCTATTTAAAAAAAATAATGAACAAACCTATCACCCAAGCCATCCTAGAAGCCAAAGTTTTAGTTGCGTATCCTTTACAGGACGTTGCAGAACTAACCCTAACAGCCCCTGGCTGTTGTGTGGTTTCTCTAGGCAATTTTCATCCAGTAGCTTGCCATTGCTTGCTGGGCAGTCGGCTTTCTTGATACCACTGTCGAAACCAACGCAAGGTGCGTTGCCCGCAGCTGGGATCGAACCTGGCATCCCGGCATTACGAAGCGAAGAGTTCGCATCGACTTAGCCACAGAGCCGACAGAAGCCAAAGGCAGATGCAGAAAACCACGACACTTGGCTACCAACTGGTATCAGTGAGACGACAAAACCACGACACTGGGCTACCAACTGGTATCAGTGAGACGACAAAACCACGACACTGGGCTACCAACTGGTATCAGTGAGACGACAAAACCACGACACTGGGCTACCAACTGGTATCAGTGAGACGACAAAACCACGACACTGGGCTACCAACTGGTATCAGTGAGACGACAAAACCACGACACTGGGCTACCAACTGGTATCAGTGAGACGACAAAACCACGACACTGGGCTACCAACTGGTATCAGTGAGACGACAAAACCACGACACTGGGCTACCAACTGGTTTCAGTGAGACGACAAAATCACGACACTGGGCTACCAACTGGTTTCAGTGAGACGACAAAACCACGACACTGGGCTACCAACTGGTTTCAGTGAGACGACAAAAGAAGAAGTAGTCAATGTTGTCATTCTGTCAGGCTACAAAACCGAAGAAAAGGAACATAGTACACTTTAAATAATGATAATAATAATAATAAAAATGCAAAATAATTTACGTAAACATATTTATTTTTCTGTCTTTTGATCCAGTCATTCTCCCATGTAATGCACATTTTATATGAATCAGTACGATCAATATAAATAATAGTCAAGCATTGGGCGAATAGGGCTAGACCTATTTTTCTAGACCAATCGGCACTCAGGAGTAATGTGATCAACATCACACCGGCTGCCGTCACTTCCCAGGACTATACCTGATACCCATTCAAGACTGCGTCGGCCTAAGAGCCAATGTCATTTCTGAAAAAAAAAGTCCGGCTCCACCAGGAGCATCTAGCCGCTACATCAAGGCGGCGCGCTACTAGTAAATGTATATTTTCATTTTTAGCCCACGGAATGCGCACAGCATATATATATATATATATATATATATATATATATATATATATATATATATATATATATATATATATGTATGTGTGTGTGTGTGTGTGTGTGTGTGTGTGTGTGTGTGTGTGTGTGTTGGTACTTATCACGAACTTGCCGAACAGCGAGAGTTCCTTCCACTCCCAGTCATGTCGCAGCCGGCCCCTGTCCAATCTTGTGGATGTGTCATGTATTCTTTTTTTTTTTTTTATAAACGGTTAAACCGTTTTATCGTTTCTCGTGTTGTCACCACTCACTCGCGTGATTATTTCCACGTTTGTCAACTTGCCCGACGGTTATCGAAACTGGGATGTTTTTTTTATATTTCTACATACCCTATTAGTGGTTTCTTTTTCTGGGATGGGGAGGGGGGGGGGGATGGGGTACCGACAAAGTACTTAAAAATACAAAAACATCTCTGTTTCAATACTTACCAAAAGTCGCGCCCTTGAAGCTTCCCTCTGCAGAACTTCTTACTTGTATACAGGCGCCCGCGGCACCTTAAAGATACTCGCGACAACACAACCTCCCACAAACATTATGTACGGTTAGCGAACGCCGAACAAAGCCATCTCATAAAACCCTCACAACATAGGACAGGCCGTGTGTTGAGCCGCGACTTGAATGGGAGGGGAAAGAACTCTCACCATGCGGGCAAGTTCGTGAGTTGGCTCTGTGGCTAAGTCGATGCGAACGCTTCGTAATGCTGGGATGCCGGGTTCGATCCCAGTTGCGGGCCATGCGTCTTGAGTTGGTTTCGACAATGGTATCAAGAAAGCTGACCGTCCATAAGCAATGGCAAACTACTGGATGTACATTTGCCTAGAAAAACCACATAACAGCCAGGGGCTGTTGGGGTTGGTTCTGCAACGTCCTGTAAAGGATACGCAACTAACATATATATATATATATATATATATATATATATATATATATATATATATATATAACCTAAATTGACGCCTTTTGCAACATGCTTGCTATGGGGCAAAGGGTCTATTTTCTTTTTATGTCTCTGTATCTAATCTCTCGTGAATACACCTTATTTGTTTATCTCCTTTCTTTCTTTTCATTTCTCCAGATATTTTCCCTTTGTTCTTTTTTTTTATCTATCACTTTCTTTCCATTCCTGTATGTTCTTTTCTCGCAATCAACAAATCTGTTTTTCTTCCACTCCTTCGTGTATCGTCCTCCTCCAACCCGTCTCTTGATCTCCCCTTCTTTATCTCCTGGCCTCTCCTCACTATCTCCCTCCCTCTCTCCCTCCTAAAGAGGTTGCAATGAAAACCTAGTAACACAGAGCATCACGGGAAGTGTGTAGAAAGCGTTGTCACGTGACCGGTTTCTTTGTGTGCTGGCCTGGCCCGGTCGTCTGTGAGTCAGGGAGGGTTTGCACATCAGCTCCGAGCCTTTCAACTGTTTACACCCCTAAAACGGCCCACACTACCTCCATGAGCCTTCAAACCCGCTGCTGAAACATTTATCTGAATGCTTTGGAGAACCCTCGCAGGAAATCTAGGAGTTCATGCTGCTTTGGTCCCGAAATTTATGCGGGTTCAACTGTGTTGTTAGTACTGCTAGGGCAAATGGCCATGGCTGTAGTCGGGCAGAGAGCTAGTTCGAGACATGTTATGGCTTTTCACAACTCTTCCTCTAGCCCTGGTGTTACTAATAGCCAACACGTGGGACTTTTAGCGATTCCAGTGTCCGGATCTATCATCAGTCCTGTTGCATACGCTTCAGAAACTCCGGATAGACCAATTGGATATGGTGCTTTTGGAGTAGTTTGGTAAGTTCATCGTACAGCATTCAGAATCTCTCAACTCTTTTGTTTGTAGCCACTTTAGTCAAATTTTCAAAATCATTTTTTCCTTATAAAACCAGTACAGCTGCATACATATTGAAAAGCTCTTTCCAACGGTACCTCTTTCATGCCTGTATGTCAATTCTAAGCCAAGTTATTGAAGTTTTTGTGGAAAAAATGAACAAAGAAGAAAAAATAAAAGTGAGATAAAACTTGTCGCCTTAAAATCGTAAGTCTTAGAGGAGTGTTTAAAAAGTGCTTTTACTTAAAAAGTATTTAAAAAAGACCCTAGAAACCATATATTTTTGGATTCGGGACAACAATCTCTAACTGAATAAAGATGAAATTTTTAGTAGTTACGTAATATCAACTAATAATTGACTAATAATTATTCAAAATGGCCGCCATTTATCATAATCATTACTCAATATGTTCTTATAAACTTTATAACGGTCTTTACATTTTTTTTTTCCTTGGTACGTTTATTGGAAAAAGAAAAAAAGCTTTAAATGTGCTAAAGACATAAGCACATGTCAAGCTCAAATTAGAACTAGGTCGCTTATTGAATATTTATATTAATTAATTAATTTAAAAATTTTTTTTTTTTTTTTTTTCACAATCACCATCAAATTTCGGAACAGATGAATTTTTTTTTCCCTTAGTCCTGGTGATGTATCATGTGCTTCTCCCCTCCCCCTTATTTTATGTTATTTTGGCCACTAATTATTAACTAAAAATAACCATTGTCACTAAGTAAGCGAAACCATCTTTACAAATCTGAAGTACACTGACATTTTCCCCCTTGACTCACTCTGAATAATCCAGTCATCACAAATGAACAAACAATTTGTGTGGTTTATTTCAACATTTGATTATTTTTATTTATAAAGCATACTGTCAAAGTGCCTTCCACGTCCACATGGGGGTTCTTTTACCTCTACCTTTGACAGCAATTTTTGACTGTCAGGACAAGTGAGTGCCCTGCTCTGCTTAAGTGCAGAGTTGTCCACTTATTCCGGTGGATACTCGGTCCCCAGAGCTGTGTTTGCCCATCCTCTACCGCGCAGAACTGCAGTTGGGATTTTCCCTTCACCGAGTTATGAGACCATAAAGGCATTTCCCAAAACTCTCCGGTACTTTAGAAAGATTTCATATCCCAGCATAAGGATTACATCATTTGCTTCTGCTATCCAATGCCAATCTAAACACACAAAAAAAAAAAAAAAAGTAATTAACATACACATATAATAGTAGACAATTTAAAAAAATGCACTTAGCAAAACAGATTTGAAAAAAAAAGATTACCATTGTCAGTATTGTGTATGTGTTGTGACAGCTAAGATATGCAATCGTCAAAAGCCAATAATTTCATGTTTTTTTTTTTTCAAACAAATCCTGCATGTATCCACATTCCTTTCTGGTTGGAGTGCCCACAAAGCAACTCACACGTCTGTCTGTAATGATCAAGTTTTCACTGGGTTTACATTGTTTACCTTGGCTCTTAAAGAAGGAATGTAACTATTAGCACATGATTAAGTGGGGTTTTCAGAAAATAGTTCAATTAAAATTGCAAAATATACACCTGAAAAAAGAGGGTTTGAAATCTATTCACAGCTGATATATGTTCATACGTCCCAGATGGTATGTAATGATTATTATAAAGTATTACATTTTGTTTAAACAATTAAACATGTCGTTATAGCTACTCACCATGTCCATTAGTCTGTGTTTGACTGCCGACGAAAGCTGCTGTCGATTGGGCTGACAAGCGAGCGTGATGATGACTTGCACTCTTAGAAGCCTTTATCTTTACTGAGCGTCAACTAAAATAAAACTTTGAGACAGCTTTATAATAAAATTACAATTCTGATATAAATTTGTATGTTCCAAAAATAAGGTTTTGATTATTTTAAAAATATTCTATGATTTCTAAATCGGTTTTCTTTTTTAAAGTACTTATGTTTTATTTTTAATCTTCATAAAATGCCAGTTCTTTTGTGGCAAAGTCTACCAGAAATTCTGTCATAGTCATCTTGAAGGTGGCATCTGTTGGTCCTTCATCTTCCTTCCAGTAATACAGCTCTATTACTGTCTTCAGGCTGTCTTTTTCTTTCACGCTCTTTACCATTTCAATATAGACAGTGTCTACTCCTTCTTCATACCAGACGTGTCGCAGTAACACACCTGGCAGTGCATTAGCGTTGTTGAGAATATTTTTCAACTTCTCCTTTGTGTTCAACTCTACATCTTTAAATAGCTCTAGGTCGAGAACTGACAACACTGACTCTGTACGCACAAAGTCTGATAATCGTTTTTCATGTACATCTCTTTGTGTCTTGTCTAACCTCTGGACATCTTTCTGCTGTCTTTTCTTCTGTTGCTCAGCTTGATGCTGCCTCACTTTAGACCCATAACGGATTGCAAAACGGACCAAAAAGTTTTGGTAGTCGTCATCAAATGACTGTAGCCAGTGCAAAGTTTGTTTTTGCACAGCCTTTATTTTAGCATCAATAAATCCTATGGAGGCATTTGGGGCTCTTTGCAAAGCTCTATCCAACATTGCCATAATTCTTTCAGCCTCCATATTATGAACCGGGGCGGAAGATGTCCTTGCTATCATTTCTTCAGATGGATTAGACAAGGCCCCTGCAAAATATGGCTTAAACTGCTGTTGCAATGTTTTAATAAACGCAGATGATACATTTTTTGCTACTATACTGTAATCTTTAGTAGAATGGTGAAGCTTGGTTAACTCAGACTCCTCCATGTCCCTGTCAAACGCATCAGTTACAGCATGGATCAAGTATTCCGGAGTCTTCTCCACTGACGTGAGATGGCCAAGACATGATGTTATCTCTTTTACCTGGTTGAAAAGAGTGATAAAGAAATATTGTTAAAAAAATTTTTTTATAACAATACACATCTACACTAGTACCCTAATAAACCTGTAAAATAAGCAAATCATATGAAAACACTAGGACAGAGGGAAAGATTGCTGAATCAAGACAAAAACTGAAGCAAGACAAACAAATTGTATCATCCAACTAGCCCCCAGCGAGGGGCCGACAAAAAAATTAACCACAAGCAAATTCTTACTGCTTCGAAGTGTCCTCTTCCATCCTCCTTTGAGTAAAATATCTGCATCCATGGTCCTGTGAGGAAGCGGGAGTACATGCCCATTACTTGCAAGTGTAGAAGGACACTCGGATCAGTCAGGCCTTCATAAATTTTTGCGCACACAAACTTTCCCAGCCTGCATTTTACAAACTCTGTCAGCTGGACTCGATGCAGGTATATCACCGCTGCCATACTGAACATGACATTCAAACGGTTCCCAACATAGCGTTTGAAGATACCGGGATTGATATTCTTCGTCTTCAAAAAGGCTGTGAATGCAGCTGGATCACCAGACCCATCTTTGTACCTGGGGAAAAAAAAAAAAAAACGTCTTGTTGTGTGCATGATTATGTGATTTACTGCAGGCATTAAAATGAAAATTACATTATTTTTAGTATGATTTCCAGATTATCACTACGCTCCATATATGATGATATATCTACCTGTTGTCAAACTGCCAAATACATGTATGTTGAATAATCTGCCACAGACATGAAAAAAAATGATATAAAATAGATGTCATGAGACAGGACTTGCTACACAATGATAAAAACTGACTAAACATTACCTCAGTTTGGATACTTGATGAATCAGTGTTGCGGCCCGGCAGCCCAAGGAGGATTTCTGACCATCTTGGTCTGTCTTAGTATCCAGCTTACGCAGAGCTTCACGAGCTGATCTGGCAAGGCCGTCTAATGGGTGCACCATACATTTTAAATCGGCCACGTCTCCGTCTCCACAGTCCTCTTTGAGTCGTTCAGATACTCGGTGGTTTGCAGCAGCTCTGTCGCTCATGGTGCTGTGCAGTTTGCTTTTCACTTCTTCCAGGATGGCTGTTGCGGGTAACTGGAAGGCGGCACAGTAGATCTCGCAGACATCAGATAAGGCTTCCATTGCATGCTGGTACAGCTCCTCTGCTGATGAACCTGAAATGGGTCTAATATTGAGAGTTAATGATTGCCTACCTAGTATTGTTTTGAGGGACACATGAACTTCGTTATAATGTATACCTGCCTTTGTTGTGGAATCCCAGGCTAATGTGATGAGATCGCACTCGTGCAGCATCTGGCCAGCTTGAATGCTAGCAAGCACCCCGAGTTCGTAAGCCATCTGTGCTATTGTAGTCACACATGGAATCTGAGAAAAAACTTTACCAAAAATTATCCCTGCAACAGAAGACAACAAACGAGAAATATTCCCAACACTAACATTACACATTAAAAAGTCATAAACACACTGCCTAAATCTATAATCATACTTCCCTGCCTCTTTTGTTGTAACAATGTTGTCACTGTCTTCACTGTCTTCCTTAGAATCTGCCTGTTCCACTGCTTCGTTTTCCCAGTATTTACTTCGATCTGTCTCCTCTTGCAGTCTGGTTTTTACATAGTCTAATTCACTGCTAATCTTCTTTTGGATTTCACAAAACTGTTCTTTCGATTGCTTGTTCCTCTTTTCCAAATCAGTGATTTTTTTCTCAGATTGCTTCAGTTTGCTTTCTAAAAAAAAAACCACTGCACGAACGAATACAAACAATGTTTGTATTCGTTCGTGCAGTGGTTTTTTTTTTTTTCTAACGAGCACAGCTGTTTTTCCCCCTCTTTGTTCCTCGTTAGTTTAAGTAAGCGCACGTGTGAGGTGTTTCAAGACTTACAGCTTTTTGGGCTGGAGGGTATATTGCGAATTCAATTCGGTCACGAATTTTAATTAATAAAATGGAGAGGAAAAGAATTTAATATTAAATTCAAATATAGAGTTGAAGCAACAATTTCTAGGCCGGGGTAAAGGATCAGACGAGGGCAAGGATAAGTTTCGTGGTTAACCCTATAATTTTTATGTGTCTTTTGCCAGTTTTCTTGTTCACGAGAACGAGCTGTTAGTTCCAGAGCGCGAGTTTTGTTAATTTGTGTGCACATCCGTTTTTTTTTTTAAAATGTGGTTTATTTATATATACAGACAGTTCCTTGTCTTGTTGCAGACAGATGCACTCTGATTTGAAGGAAACACTCCTTATTAAATATTAGTCACCTATTTGTGTTTCTATGTGATGTTTGTGCTTGAAGTGGGGGGTCAGTGGGTCGGGTCTTATCCTCCCATCCCTCTTCCACAATGGGACCCCGAAACCCTTATAGGGATCTTTGCTAGTAAAAATCACATGAAATGCCATTTGAAAACAAGTCAACAGTGAGTTATCCCAGGCAAAATTCAGAAACATGATTATTGTAAAACTTGGCAATGTTGATGAGTTAAGATAACCACCATTTAGGAAATTTATAGGAGGGACAAAAGTGGGGTGTAGGATTAAGAGCAAGTCTATAAATTATAGACTTGCTCTTAATCCTACACCCCACTTTTTATAGTATAATAAGATTACTTTGCTTAGAGTATGAGTTAAGGTAAGGACCATTAGGGCAGGTTAAAACAAAAAGGTGGAATGAGGAGGAGGATATTTATGACTTTTCTAGAAGTGCCATTTGAAGGCAAGGTAAAGGGAAGAGGGAAGGTAATGAAGATCTGCTGCGGAAAAAGGTGGTTGGTATAACATACCGCTCGTGTCGCATGCCTGTTTTAAGAATTTCTTCTTAAGAACCAACAGCAGGAATGTTGAGGTGTCGGCTCGTATTGGTCTAAAGTGTATCCCGTGGCCGATATACACCCAACCTATTTCAGGAGTAGGGCAACTCAAGTTATGGCACTACAGAATATATAATATTCCTTTGGGCAACTTGCCTGGACGTCCCCACTACTATAAGAAGAAAGCCCCTAGGCTATGATATTGTAACATTACAGCCATGTTAACACAGATTAAGATTAATGGTTAAACATACACAAACTCAGTTAAACATTGAATGATGGACACTCAAGTCAATAATGAAAATTTCCGAAGGGATGTAATAAATGCAACACACATGTATATTTATCATTAAGACTCAGCAAAGATGTTTCAGAGCAGCTGGAATCAGGAGCTCAAATCCAAAGTGATACTGCTGGATCAGCCAGAGACCCTTCGAGACTATCTATGATCATCATTGTAACTCAAGAGTGGATCTGTAAATAGAGCACACGGCATGACACCACTGAGTTCTACTTATCCAAGCCTGGTAGGCATCACTGCACTCCTTGGTTCATGATGATCTGAACAGGCTGATTCAGTTGGACTGCTCCTTGCGCCAGTTGCCTTGGTAAACACAGACACAGAGTTCATACACTGGATCCAAACAAAGCTCCTGCAGAAGGTTCTCTTTGATTGATGACTAATGGGTGGCCTGCACGACTGTCTCTTAGCCACTAGAGCCCAAGCAAGCTTCTGGAGAAGGTTCTCTTTGATTGATGACTAATGGATGGCCTGCACGACTGTCTCTTAGCCACTGGAGCCCAAGCAAGCTTCTGGAGAAGGTTCTCTTTGATTGATGACAAACGGGTGGCTTGCAAGCTGATGCCTACACACTGGCTTCCACTTTGCTGTCTGCTATGGTGGAGTTGTGGTAGTAGGTAACTTAGTGGATGGTGGTTTGGTGGACTGCTGATTGACTGCCTGGCCTCCAAGGAGATATCATCCCAAGCTCAGGATTCCTCTAAAGATTAAACTGGTACTTTTTTCAAGACAAAATTTAATCACAAAGGCGAAACCCTTCTGATCACCTTGCAAGTCTGGCAGGGGATGAAGCGGGACGACTTAGTGTTGCTTCTGAAAAAGAAGCTCTCAAATCAATGTGCCGAGGAGTAAAAAGGCTTCTCGGAATATGATTATTATTCCAGATAATATCTATCCCACAACTGTAAGTTTGAAAATGTAGATTTCACAAGACACCTAGATCATATAGAAATAGCTTTTACTTCAGATAAAAGTATAAATAGATATGATGGACTATATACCCACCGGACGGGTCTATATTTGAAATGTGACCTGCCCGCTAGGGGCGTTAAGGTCATGATGAGTCGAATGTGTAGGGGTGGGTTTGATCACTTCACAACAGTTGGGGGCAAAAATGGATAATAGGAAATCAAAATGGTATTTAAAAAAAAATAAAGGTGGCTGGTGTGATATTACTCATTCAGTGTCACTTGTTCTATAGAGTAGACGTGAATTGGCAGCACCATATGCCAAGACTTTTAGGGAATGGAAAAGTTACTTTCAGTGTTTGGCTAAAAAAAAAAAATGAAAACTTTGATTGTCATTGCAGTCTTTGTCTTCTAGTAGTTATCTGTTGAAGCCAATTGCACAATCTTCTGTCTCATGTACTTTCAGGCAGCTCTGACACAGATTAATCCTTTATACCATTATGTCAAACTATCGGTATCTTTTCTCTCGGTCTGCCTCTCCTCCCATCCAACTTAGCTACTGTCACGATGTACTCCAGTTTTCCCCATCACATGTCTAAAGAATGTAGACTGCCTCTTTCTGATGTGGCTGTATGCTAGGATGAGGAAAGGAACCCTGAAGAAAAGGTTGTGGTAGGGCCAAGACCATCTCCATCTAACTGGACATGCTGATGACGTCATCAAGTAGGGCTAACGATACGTTTGTTTTAACTCTGTTAGTCCTGTTTTTGCTGTGTGTTCCTTGTCGACCGCCACAAATATTCTAGTAATACGCTTCAGAATTAAACATATATAGTTACACACAATATGACAACATAGAAACATAAAGTACAACAGAAACTACTTACATTTTTAGTTGCAGTATGTCCCATAATGTAGTCACATAATCCTCTGAAAAGTTAAATTATTGACTAAATAGACAGTTTTCTTTTCTTGGATGATTTATCCAGCAAGGGTGTATTATTTTGCACTTTCCTATAGTTATTCAGAAAAACATTTGCCAGAGACAGCAGCGCTTTGGAAGCAATGTTTACTTTAGAACAACCCTCACCACTGACCTATTTCATCACTGAAATATACAGAGGAAAGCTCCAGTAGGCCGACAGTTTCTGCGGCATTCTTTGTTCCTTTAGAATTCACTAGCCCTTTAGAATTCACTAGCCCTTTAGAATTCACTAGCCCTTTAGAATTCACTAGCCCTTTAGAATTCACTAGCCCTTTAGAATTCACTAGCCCTTTAGAATTAACTAGTCCTTTAGAATTAACTTGTCTTTTAGAATTAACTAGTCCTTTAGAATTAACTAGTCCTTTAGAATTAACTAATCAGATTGAGAAAGTTATCTTGCTGTAGGAACAATACTGCCGGAGCTTGAATGTTGTGCAGAGAAGAAACTTTTTCCCGGGTCTTAATTGGATTGGCATGGGCTGTGATTTCCAAGTCTACCTATAAGTAAAGTAAAGGGCCCTTTTTCCACAGATTTAGGCGTATAGGGCATATAGAGCTTGACCTATATTTTTTAGACCAATCGGCACAAGAAAGGTGATGTGGTCAGCATCACGCCGGCCGCCTTTACTTCCTAGGACTGCAACTGGTACCCACTCTCAAGGCTGAGTTGACCTGGGAGCCAAGGTCATTTTTGAAAAATGTCTGGCCCTGCCAGGGAGCAAACCCGCGACCTTCTAGTCGGCAGCAATCGTCTAACTGCTCCACCACGGTGACTCACCAAGTCCCTCTTTAGCAAAATATAATACTATTGTCAAAAAACTCGATAAACTGTTTACTCTCTCATAAGTGGTACAGTATTTACTTTCTCATGGATCGTACACGGTTTACTCTCAGATTATGTACTCAATCTTTCATAGCGCTTACAGGATTTACTCTGATAGATCATGCAATATTTGCTCTATCACAGATTATACAATATCTACTTTCCCATGTCGTTATCATTGTTGGTAGGTGTGTACCACTTTTATAATGCTAAGCACCTACCAACAATGATACCGGCACCAACAAAGCCAATTTCTGTTTACTCTCTCATAGATCATAAAATATTTACTATCTCATAGATTATTCAAAATTCACTCTATCATGGATCATACAAGATTTTCTATATCAGAACATACAAAATTTACTATCTCATAGATCATACAAGATTGACTATCTCATAGATCATACAAGCTTCAATCTAACAAGATTTACTATTTCATACATCATACAAGATTTACTATCGCATAGATCATACTAGATTTACTATATCATAGATCATACAAGATTCACTCTATCATAGATCATACAAGATTTACGATCTCATAAATCATACAAGATTTACCATCTCATAGATCATATAAGATTTACCCTCTCATTGATTATTTAGAATAATCTTTTTCTAAACATGTGTAGCTCAGTTCCTGACCCAACTTTAACTTAATTGACCAGACTGAAGCAGGGAATGAATGTCTAAAATAATCTGGTAATCGACTTGTTAGATTGTGGTTGTGAGTAAATTGGTGTGACATATTAGCTGGGTTAGTTAGTTAGTCTTCCTCTTGAGCCTACAGCAGAGGTCATAGCTCTCCACGTCTTGTGATTCGTTGCCACCTGTTTTAGGTCTTGGATGTATGTAAGGCCCATGGTTGAGTCTTCCCTAATGATGGTTGTAGGCAGGTGTCTCCTAGTCTTTTGTTTTCTTTTCCCTTCTGTTGTCTATTTGAGGGCTTGATGGGGAAGTCTTGTATTATTCATTCTGAGTGCTAGGTTAGTGTGGCATGACAATCGGGTGGAAAATTTTTCGGGATAATTATATAGTTAATATGTCAAAGTGGTTGGTATATCTTGGTAATTAGGTGGTTAGTGTATACAGTTAATTAGAAAGTTAGTATGCCATGGTGACTAGATTGTTAGTATATCAGGGTAATTAAGTGGTTAGTATGTCATGGTGAATAGATCGTTAGTATGTCATAATAATTAAGTGTTTAGTCTGTTATGGTGGCTGGATCGTTAGTATGTCGTGGTAATTAAGTGGTTAGTGTGTTATGGTGTCTGGATCATTAGTGTGTCGTGGTAATTAAGTGGTTAGTATGTTATGGTGAATAGATCGTTAGTATGTCGGGGTAATTAAATGGTTAGTATGTTATGGTGAATAGATCGTTAGTATGTCGTGGTAATTAAGTGGTTAGTATGTTATGGTGAATAGATCGTTAGTATGTCGGGGTAATTAAGTGGTTAGTATGTTATGGTGGCTGGATCGTTAGTATGTCGGGGTAATTAAGTGGTTAGTATGTTATGGTGAATAGATCGTTAGTATGTCGGGGTAATTAAGTGGTTAGTATGTCGTGGTGAATAGATCGTTGGTATGTCGTGATAAGGAGATGACCAGCATGCCATGGTAATTAGGTGGTTAGCCAGCTGTAGTTTGGGGCTTCAATTAATACTGTAAATGCAAGGATGATGATGGGACAGCAACCTGTCAGGGATGAGAAGAAACATCAAAAGGTGGTGTAAGGGGATTGGATAGAAGCAGTGTCAAGGTCTTAAGTGCATGCCCGATGCAAATGGGCAAGTTTATCATTTTGCGATGTACTGACCTGTCAAGAGCACACCGAGACAGTCAAAGCAACGCGGATGTTGAACTTCGTTGACCATCCCTTGAACCTTGCCCCACTCCACCAGGGTCAATAACTTTCTCTCCAGTGGGACAGAGTGTGTGGGTTTGTGTGTTTGTCTAGTCAGACCAGGGCTGTTAATACTTGCCCCTACCCCCCTCTCAAGATGTGGGTTTTTATTTGACGCATTGGGTTTAGATTTTGGAATCTTGGTTTTTAAAAAAAAAATGTATCCTTATATAAAATGGGTAAAAGTTTCGTTTCGTAACCCTACAATTTGTTACTTTTTATCAATTTAGGTTTTTTTTGTTGATGTATTGCTTGGAATTTTGGTGCAGCTTAACTTTTGTTTTGATTAAACCCCATTAGCAGCCCTAAGTCAGACATAAGGCAAGTTGTTAACGTGCTTAGGGAGTTGGTGGCTGTGGGTTACCGGCCTCATGAGGGTGGCAGAGGAATAGATACAGTGTATCTACTATGCACCACTGATACTACTGCTTCTGCTCCTCCTCCTTTTACTGCTACTCATCCACAAGTCCTGTTCTAATTGTAAGAATCTGTAACTCAGTAACCATTCAGTGTAAGTTGAAATTTGGCATGCATTTTGTTCTTCTTTCTTCATTGCGTTCAGCGGCTGTAAACTCCGGCGGAAAGTTCTGGTTGCTCGTCCACTTCTGGACTGCAGTCCTGTTCCAGAACCTGAGTGTTGCGTGTGCATCCGTTTGACAGATCTGACTCATTTGTATGCAGACTGCTGGTTCATTGCCACTCAGACTTCGATGGAAGCTCCCAAATAAGTGGACTCTTACGACATGCTTTTGTGTAGACAGTGGGTCTATTCTTGTTTTCCCTATAATAGTGCCCCGGAACCCACACGTGTATGCAACCTGTTAATAATCATGTCCTTGTGAGAATTCAAAGAAACATCTAGTTTTTTGTGGGGGGGGGGGGGGGGGGAATTGGTGAACAAAGTATAGACCCATTGGTTCCCTAACAAGCATGTCGTAGGTGGCGACTAATTAGGTTTTTTCCCCCCTTCAAAGTCGGAATGCGTCTGCCCCAAAAAGCAAGGAACTAACAGTCTGCACAGATGTAAGCCATAACTGTAAAACGGACTTGCACACAAAATGAGTTCTGGGTCAAGACCTGACTTTGTGAGTGGACTAACAACCAGGATTTATGTCGGAGTGAACGTTAAGAGAAAGAAGAAGATACGAAGACAAATAGATGGATAAAAAAAAAAAAAAGAAATAGCTACACAGGGAAACTTGTACAACAAAAAGGGGGTGGGGGGAGGGTGTGGCAGAGAAGGGAAACAAACACACCGCTAGGTAGATAAGTAGACATCCAAGTAATGCCCCCTGTCAGCAGACAGACACGCCAGCTGCTTCCAGCTTAGACTAATTACATGAGCAGCTTAACCAACAAGCTTTACTTCTGCTTGAGTTCACTCCCCCCTCCTCTTCCTTCCCCTCCCAGTCCAGCCTGCTCTTGCCCCAGATCAACCAACAGGCTTCACTTCTGCTTGAGTTCACCCCCCCCCCCCTTCCCCCTCCCAGTCCAGCCTGCTCTTGCCACTCTGCCCAGCCACACACGCACGATCACACCTACCATTCCTGTGTAAGTCTTGAGGTCCCCCTTTGGAGTTGGGGGGGGGGGGGGGTAATTTCCCCCTACTGCACTCATATCAGTAAGCAAACTGCTGTTTTAAATGGGTGCCACGTACAGTCCTGGGAAGTGAAGGTGACCGGTGTGGTGTTGATCACATCACCCACCGAGCGCTGATTGGTCTACAAAACACAGGTCTAGCCTTATATGCCTGAGGGCTCGGAAGAGAGTCCTATTTGCTATATGCCCAGTCCCTTTTTGCGGTAATGAATTAAACAGACACCCATTCAAAGAGATAGTGTCTGCATGCGTACAGTCTGCCGACTAACGGAAACTTTTCAGAACATCAAATTGCACGCGTGTCATAGGCGTTTCACTGTTTGATCATTATCTCTGGCATTAGTCTAATCTACACCTCATCTATGCCATCCTCTAATCTACACCGGATCTGTGCCATCCTCTAATTTACACCTCATCTGTGCCATCCTCTAATCTACACCTCATCTGTGCCATCCTCTAATCTACACCTCATCTGTGCCATCCTCTAATCTACATCTCATCCGTGCCATCCTCTTATCTACACCTCATCTGTGCCATCCTCTAATCTACACCTCATCTGTGCCATCCTCTTATCTACACATCATCTGTGCCATCCTCTAATCTACACATCATCTGTGCCATCCTCTAATCTACACCACATCTGTGACATCCTCTTATCTACACATCATCTGTGCCATCCTCTAATCTACACCACATCTGTGATATCCTCTAATCTGCATCTCTTCCTTGCCATCCTCTAATCTTCACTACATCTGTGTCATTCTCTAATCTACACTACATCTGTGTCATTCTCTAATCTACACTACATCTGTGCCATCCTCTAATCTACACCACATCTGTGCCATCCTCTAATCTACACCTCATCCATGCCATCCTCTAATCTACACCTCATCTATGCCATCCTCTAATCTACACCTCATCCGTGCCATCCTCTAATCTACACCTCATCTATGCCATCCTCTAATCTACACCTCATCTGTGCCATCCTCTAATCTACACCGGATCTGTGCCATCCTCTAATCTTCACCTCATCTGTGCCATCCTCTAATCTACACCACATCTGTGTCATCCTCTAATCTACACCTACATCTGTGCCATCCTCTAATCTACACTACACCTTCTCTAATCTACACTACATCTGTGTCATTCTCTAATCTACACTACATCTGTGTCATTCTCTAATCTACACTACATCTGTGTCATTCTCTAATCTACACTACATCTGTGTCATTCTCTAATCTACACTACATCTGTGTCATTCTCTAATCTACACTACATCTGTGTCATTCTCTAATCTACACCTCATCTGTGCCATTCTCTAATCTACACTACATCTGTGCCATCCTCTACACTATCTGTGTCATTCTCTAATCTACATCATCTGTGTCATCCTCTAATCTACACCTCATCTGTGTCATCCTCTAATCTACACTCATCTGTGTCATCCTCTAATCTACACCTCATCTGTGTCATCCTCTAATCTACACCTCATCTGTGACATTCCTCTAATCTACACCTCATCTGTGTCATTCTCTAATCTACACCTCATCTGTGTCATTCTCTAATCTACACCTCATCTGTGTCATCTCTCTAATCTACACCACCTCATCTGTGTCATTCTCTAATCTACACCTCATCTGTGTCATTCTCTAATCTACACACATCTGTGTCATTCTCTAATCTACTCTGTGTCATCTCTAATCTACACTACATCTGTGTCATCCTCTAATCTACACCTCATCTGTGTCATTCTCTAATCTACACCTCATCTGTGTCATTCTCTAATCTACACCGGATCTGTGTCATTCTCTAATCTACACCTCATCCGTGTCATCCTCTAATCTACACTACATCTGTGTCATTCTCTAATCTACACTACATCTGTGTCATTCTCTAATCTACACTACATCTGTGTCATTCTCTAATCTACACTACATCTGTGTCATTCTCTAATCTACACTACATCTGTGTCATTCTCTAATCTTCACTACATCTGTGTCATTCTCTAATCTTCACTACATCTGTGTCATTCTCTAATCTACACTACATCTGTGTCATTCTCTAATCTACACTACATCTGTGTCATTCTCTAATCTACACCGGATCTGTGTCATTCTCTAATCTACACTACATCTGTGTCATTCTCTAATCTACACTACATCTGTGTCATTCTCTAATCTACACTACATCTGTGTCATTCTCTAATCTACACTACATCTGTGTCATTCTCTAATCTTCACTACATCTGTGTCATTCTCTAATCTTCACTACATCTGTGTCATTCTCTAATCTACACTACATCTGTGTCATTCTCTAATCTTCACTACATCTGTGTCATTCTCTAATCTACACCGGATCTGTGCCATCCTCTTATCTACACATCATCTGTGCCATCCTCTAATCTACACCACATCTGTGACATCCTCTAATCTGCATCCCATCCATGCCATCCTCTAATCTGCATCCCATTCATGCCATCCTCTAATCTACAATACATCTGTGACATCCTCTAATCTGCATCTCTTCCTTGCCATCCTCTAATCTACACTACATCTGTGTCATTCTCTAATCTACACTGCATCTGTGTCATTCTCTAATCTACACTACATGTGTGCCATCCTCTAATCTACACCTCATCTGTGCCATCCTGTAATCTACACCTCATCTGTGTCATCCTCTAATCTACACCACATCTGTGCCATCCTCTAATCTACACCTCATCCATGCCATCCTCTAATCTACACATCATCTGTGCCATCCTCTAATCTACACAACATTTATGCCATCCTCTAATCTACACCTCATCTGTTGCCAACTTAGTCTACTATTTCACACTTATCTCTCTTTCTGCTCGCCGCTGCTATTTTACCACCAGCGGCCGCACAGTGCTGTTGCTACAGCTATTGCCGTGTCACACACCACATACCTCCTTCTGGTTGTCTGGTTAGTCAGACTTCAGGCGTTCTATGACTGCTGAATGCAAAGGTCACAAGGTCACACTGGGAGTTGTGTCCATTCTCAGGGTGCCGGGACTTGAGATCTGACACAGATTTAGTGGAAAGGTCTTGTTGATATCCTACAGGGTGTTGTGGGACAGGGAAGAAAGAAGGAGGAATGGATGTTGTTTGTCGATATGGAGTGCAGTGATGAGGTCAATAGAATTGTGGGCTTTCTTGAATTGTCAAGCAAGGAATGGTTCTCGGTCTTCGGCTATTTCCTTGAGCTGTTTATCTACCCTAATTTTCTTTAACGGCGTCAGTCGAAGACTTGGAAAGAATTGTTTGGGAAGAGGCGGCCGAATCAGGACTACCAGTACTTGGTTTCTCTCCCCCCCCACCCCCTCCAGATCTGGGTTTTTATATGACGCCTTGGGGAAATCTTTTTAAAAAATAGATATATATATATATATATCCTTATATGAAAGTGGTAAATGTTTAAAAGTATAAATTGTTTACATTTTAACAATCTGGGTTTTTTTTTTGTTCTTTGCTTATGTATTTCTTGGGGTTTTTGTTCAGCTTAGCTGGGTTTAAAAAAAAAATCCTATAGGCAGCCATGGGCTGTTTTTACGTTTTTTGTGGAAGGGACGGGGGAGGAATTGCGGTGCTTTATTAATATCCTACCACAAACAGGGGAAGTCCACATTCACGGGACAGTAATATTACAGGGTGTGGTAGATAGGCTGCATGCAGTCGTGGGACCTAGGCTGCACTCTCTCGTGGGACGTTGGTGGGTTGTGGTTAGGGCCAGTTCAAGATATTTCGGGGTCACTAAAAGCATCAGAAAGCCGGGAAACCCGGTTTTACCACCTTCTAAAATGTTGGACTATCCTGTGACGTCATCTGGTAGTGGGATATTAAAAAAGAACCTTAATTGCAAATAACACTTGCACGCACGCTACACCACACACACACACCCACACACGATTACCAGTGCCACTCGACATAGATGAGAGGAAGATAGTTGTTCTGTTTCAAACATTTGAAAGGCCTGTTATGTCTAAAACTCGATGCCGCCCATTTACACTCAGCTTATTTGGGCCATTCTTCCTCTTTTTGTTTTCTTCGTATGTCCTCACTTTCCCCCAGCTCCTTCTCCTCCTTCTTCTACTACTGCCACCACCACTACTGCTACTACAACTACTACTTCTTTGCGTTCACCGGCTGTAAACTCCGGTAGAAAGTTGCTCGTCCTCTTCTGGATTTTGGTTGTGTTCCAGCACTTGAGTTTTGCGTGATCATCCGTTTTAAAAATCTGGCTTATGTTTTCCGACTGCTGCTTCCCCGACTGTGTTACCAAAACGTAGGCTTACATTAACATCACAGACAAGAGGATTCCGGTGAAAATGGACGTTAGGCAGCGGTACTGTTCGAAACAGAGACAAAGTTTTTGCTTCTGCCGGGTGGTGGCCGATGCATTTTTGCTCCATTTGTAGACTGGATATAGTTTCGTTGCCCAGCTTCTGAGTTGAATGCATGGCGTGGCCCTGTGAGCTGCGAATTGCATTTGGAATGTTTTTTCGACTGTGACCAACGTGTTGGTGTGAATTGTAGATTCAGAAAATGGTGCGATGCCTGTCTTGTAGTGTTGTGGTGCCTGTATGTGATTAAAATTGAACGCGTGGGCAACTGCTGATCTGTTGGCGACTTCTGCTACCATCAATGATGAACTGCAATTCTAATACTGTGATAAACATTCTGTGTGTTTTTCGTTGGCACAGGAGCGGAGCAAAGATGGGGTGACCCGTTTGCTATGAAGCTGAAACTAAGACTACCTGACTGACCTGACCTGACAGACAAGAGGATTAACGATTGTTATTTTGAACAACATGATACCATAGGCCCGCTTTGAGTCCCAGACAGTGCATCATCATTATCATGTAGCAGGTCATTTGCAGAACTTTGCTCTCATCACATATCTTGTGCCTATCTTCGTGTTGGTCGGCCCCTGCCCCTTCTTCCCGGTACCATGCCTTCTGCTATAATTTTTCCCAGCCCGCCATGGTGCTTGGCAAATACAAATATTTCAGCTTCCGAGACCAGTTGCTGTTTATTAGCCAGTCTTCCTCGATGTTAAGATATTTTAAAAATATCAGTGTATGTTCTCTTTTTTGTCCATGGTATTCTAAAAATTTGTTTGTAGCATTTTAGCTCAAAAACCCCTATTTTCTCTCTTAAGACCGGAAGATACATGGACGATGTGTGCTCCACATAGTTTAATTTTGATTTCCTTGCTGTTACGTAACCATATTCTTTTAATGCTGTTTATTCTTTGCATTACTATGGCCATCCTCCTGTCGAATAGTCTCCAGTGCTATGTATTATAGAGCCTAGAAATTCTAATTTTGTGACATTTTCAATTTCGTCACCATTTATTATTGTTGGGTGACAGTTTTGTGTGGACATTATTTTACTTTTCTTTAAATTCAAGAACTAAATCACTCCAATTTTGTTTCTCATACGGGATACGCATTTGGGCCCTCTGATGTATTGTAGTGTACACATTATTTTGTTGATTTACTGGGGCATCAACTGTGACCTTCTTAGAGATAAATGTATGTCGCGTAACCCTGGACGACCAGTTTGGTAATTGCTTCTACTTGCTTTCTATTTTCCTTCGAATCCCAAAGACATCACATATAACTGTCTCAGCCATATTACATTGTAGTTGTTAGAACCAATTAGAACACTTCCCCTCCATGATACAATCCTGAAGACTCACCCAACCTACTGACATAAATGAAACAACGACCGGCTCCAGCTGACGGGCCGTGCTGCTGATGTCACCGGGTCGGGCTAACGATGCGTTAACGCAGCGGTTCTCAAACAAAAAACTTTTTTTGACAGTGGCGAGAAAAGACAACTTAAATAATAACTTTTGGTACATAGTGACTCATTGTCTGTTTTCCAATGTTTTTCAAGTAAAAAACAAGACAAACTAATTGCAGATCTAAGGACCAACATTGGCTTACTCTCCAAGGAAGCAGAACTGGTCTTGCAGTGGATACCAGCCCACTGTGGTATTCAAGGAAATGAGAGAGCAGATGAGTTTGCAAAAGTTGGGAGTAATCTTCCACAACCTCATCCACCACACAGCTACAAGGAAACCAAAACAGCGCTAAAGCAGTCTTTTAAGCGGGAGTGGAGAAAGCAGAATGGAGATTACAGACCAGAGAGTGACAGCATAAACAAACTCAACAGGAAAGAACAAACATCAATTTTTAGACTTCGGACAGAAGACTGTGGTCTTTGAGCACACCTGTACAGGATAAACATAAAAGAATCTGCTGCCTGTGATTGTGGAGCAGAAAGACAGACCCCTGAGCACATACTGCAGTACTGCCCTAACCTCTCCCAGCAAAGACCGTGAATCTGGCCCAAGGGAGCCACATTGCAAGAGAAGCTATGGGGGACCGGTGGCGACCTTAAACACACAATCCTATTTGTGACCCAGACGGAACTCAATGTTTAGCATGGCTGATGTCCAACGCAGAAGAAGAAGAAGAATGAACTTTTGGGTATCTACATGCCTTTTTTTAATAATTTCTCAATTTTTAGTCGAATTTTCATTATTATTGCCGCGGCACCCATGACATGCGCAAACAGCACCCAGTTTGAAAACCGCTGCGTTAACGCATCGTTAGCCCGACCCGGTGACGTCAGCATTACGGCCTGTTAGCTGGAGCCGGTCATGAAAAAAAAAAAAACCGTTGAATTTAGACTGCGTACCGAACACAACATACTCTGCAGCTATGTATGCAAGAAATTCAGGATTGGGGATTGAGAACTTTGCCCATTAGGACAGCCACCACAGATTACTGAACGTGTGCTAGAGGCTGGCTCGCTACATGCGGTAGATTGATACCAGAAGGGAACAGATTCGGGAACACTTGGAGGACTTAAGGATAAGGAGAGTGAACCGGACGGAAGATGACCCTCGAAGGACAAAAATCAAGAAGATAAAGTTAAGAGGAGCAGTTCTTTGAGACACAGACAGGAAGGAGCGGTCTAGCTATTCATCTTTGGCAGCTTTCCGTCTTTCCAGACGATAGTGTTATATTGCGCTATGAGGAGGCATGAGACTCACAGGCGATGGCGAGTATGACTAGCAAGACCCGCTAGTGTCAAGAAAAATCTTCCACAATGATAGCATGGGATTTCAGGACCATTGTTAACAACATATGTGTTTAATTCGTTTTTTTTCAGCCGCTCAGCTCTCATCCTTTTTGCAATCATTTCTTCCTTCAGCCTCATTCCCTTCCTGATTTTTCCTTTTCCACACAACACGGTCCATGGCATTTCGTTCCCATGAGTCCGTCTCAATACCTGTATCATTCATGTTACGCATGCAGACATCTTTATAACGTAGTAGTGTCTTCAATTCACTATAAAGGATTTCCTTAGGTCTAGCTTTTATGATAATAACATAAGGCCATAGAGCTGGCGAAGATACCACAGTGTTAGCCAAGTAATTGGCGCAAATTAACCAGACCACAAATATCACCGTAAACTTATTGAACGTGGTCGAGTTTTTGAATGTTTTTTTTTCTTTCTTTCTGGAATGAAAGAGAGGTACCAGGTTTGACTGGTTGGCAATCCAATGGAAAGCATGATGTATGGAACAGTGGAAAACAAGCGTCGCACCACAGACTTCTTAAAGGCCTGTGGCTGTTTAAACTGAAAACACCGACAGAAAAAAATAAAACAGAAGAAGAACGCCCTGTTACATTTATTTACTGTTTTATTAAATTTTTTTTAAAATTTATGTTTATTCAACGAATAAACATCATGGCACACGGGTGTAACTCACTAGTGCTCCGTTCGTCTTCAACTCAAAGTGGTCACATTTATTTAATACTAGCTGTACCCGGCCACGATTTGCTGTGGCATAGTTTGGCTAAATGGAAATGAAAGAAAATAGAAATCGCACGTGTCTAATACAATCATTGTCTGCTCAGATATAGAGATAGTCTTTGATCCCCACCCCACCCCCCCCCACTCCACAGCTAAATCCACCTACTACCCTCTCCCTCATCAAAGTTTTTGGAAAAGAATGGAAATCGCACCTGTCTAATATAGTTAATGTCGCAATCATTCTCTGCACATTTATGTAGAGATAGTCTGGTTTTCCAACTTTAGAACACGCACCATATAATTGTGTCTTTATATTAGTGGTCGTTTAAATGGTGCTATTAGCACTGTAACAAACGTGGTTATTTGGTTATCACATGCTAAAGCTGTTTGTATTTTTATAGGAGACGGAAGTAAAGCTACAACTGTACTTGTAAATAACAAAGTAAGTCGTAAAAAATAGAAAAGCGGAGGTAGCGTTAGTAAAATATAAACAAATTAGGTAATGAGAACTCGAAAATCACGTGTAAAGCTCTTTAAGTTCTCTTAAATTTAAGTCATTACCCCCCTCTTCCACCGACTACTGCTCTCTCCCTCTTCGAAATATTCGAAAATCATTACCTGGCGATATTTTGTTGTTGCTGTAACTGACATTGACATCCCTGTCCATCTGGACTAAAATGGGGAGCAGGAATTGTAATAGGTAGTGAATGGGGCTAGTGTAATATTTACCACATCATCCTTCAAGTACCAGTACAACTACTAAAATAATGTCACTGCTATCTGTGTTACCATCGGAGTAGACAGAGAGTCGTGAGCCAGAAGATTTGGTTCCGCATGGCTAGTGCTGTCGCCACAGACTGGTCAGGTTAGGATGTATAATTTCACTTGGCCGACAGAAGAACGCCATAACCTTACCGGCGGTCTTCACATGAGAGCACTATGGTGTAACAGCCCAACCACAACTATTACTGCTGCTGCTGCTACTTTAAGTGGGTAAAGCAGTTACTGTGACTTAAAGCTCTCTCAGTTAATAGTTTGCCCCCCCCCCCTCCCCACAAATTCACCGACAACTCTTTCCCTCATTGAAGTAGTTGGGAGAAAAATAAAACAACACTTGAAAAGCAAATGAACACAAGAAAAAACACACCATAATCAGGAAATGAACGCCATTGTAAACAGCACAGCTTAAAATTCCAACGCAGATGAAATAACTAAATTTAAATGAAAATATATAAAATTTCAGCGTAACCATGCAATCTGAAAGTTTAAAAATGCAATCGTAAGTATGCGAAATGGTCAAATTTAATTATCAAATGGTTTACCCATTTACTTGTCTTTTTTTTATATTAAGGCAACATGGCTAGTGCTGTCACCACGACAGAGCAGATGAGGATATTATTTTAGTCCGGGGTAAAAAAAAAAATTAACACTGCGGATTCGAACCCAGGTCTCCCACACAGGAACCAAGTGTTCTAACCATTCGACCAAGCAGCCACTTAATTGGATAAACGAAAAGAGAACTTAACTATTAGAGAGATGTGTGTCCTGATTAAAACACAATTCAAAACCGCAGGCAATTGTTTTCTCGTAGACAGATACTCCAGATATATTAATGAAACGGAACAACAATAGAAATTGCACGTGTCTAACACAGTTAATGAAGTTAATGTCGCAGCCAATGTCTGCGCCGACGTCGAGATAGTCCTTGATTGCTACCCCCCCCCCCCCCCCCCAATCGAATGTTGTTTGAAAAAAAAACAGAACATAGAAATCGTGTTTAATATGGTTATTGTGGCAAATATCTTGTTTGCGGTACCTCGACCTACTCTATGTATTAGAGAAGGCGTTGGCTGCACGTAACTCGCCGGCGAATGGCGGAAGCCTTGCGTCCTGACTACGGCGGCGCATGCGCAATTACTAACGTGGCTATAATTAGAAATCACTAAAATTATAAATATTAGTTTCGAATATTATGGCTTAAATTGTGGTCACCTATCTCTAACAGTGACAGGTTGAATTTCAAACCATGATGGTTCAACATCCGGTATCAAAACAAACAAATCCTGAAAATTTCAGCTAAATCGGTTCAGTAGTTTCCGAGTCTATAGGGGGCAAACAAACACACAAACATTGATTTTTATATATATAGATGGCCTATTGCGTGACCTGGCTTACCAGGGGTTGAGTACTCACAAATTTAAAACCATTTATTTCACAGAATCGATGCCGCTTGGGGATCACACGGCCCGGGTAGTTGTCGGAATGATTACTGACTCTAGCAACAATAGTCGGTGCCATCGATACTGCTTTTTTTTAGGTTGTTGAAAAAAAGGGGGAGGGGGGGGGGTGTGGTGTAAAGCATGTTGGTTTAGTAACTACGTGTAACACATGTAGGTACTGTATACCGGACATAACCATAGATACTCCATCTCCCACAGCAAAGCCTCAAGGTGTAGATGTGAACTGTTTTCGTAGCACAGTGATTTTACCCACGTCGTTGTCTTCTTTTTGTCGGATCCATTCACCGTGCACATTGTTACACATCGGAGCTGTTGTCTCCTGTCAGCATTCTTTAGAATGTCTGCGTTGTCATACGTATACGACTCTTCCTGTAGTGGTCGCCTTTGTAGCCAGACAATGTGTCCTTTTATTCCCTCGCACTCCTGCATATACCAGACGGTATATCCATATAAAAATATATCCAGATATACAGATTTTTTTCTAGTACCCAGAAACCACGAGTTGTAAGCACTTTGGCTCAGTACTGTGGTTATCGCAACCCTTCGGCCTTAATTCCATTTATAGATACCGTTGATCTGGGAACATTTAACAGAGACGCATTTCGCAGACGTGTTGACTGCCCCTATATAATTGTGATGACTCAAATGTTCAAGACTGCGACTGCTGGGCTGGCCGTTGAAGCTTTGACGTGTTATTTGGCTTTGTGCATTTACTTTGCCCGTGCAAACTTCTAGATTTTTGTTGGAACCGATCCACACATCTCCCACGTCTTTCTATAACAACATAGCACTATCGTTTAGAAAGACGGAAAAATACCAAAAAGGCACCATATATCAGTTGCGCTAAGAGCATAGGCCGACAACCTTCATGGGTGCAAGAGGAGACAACCGGGCGTGTGTTTATCCTGTATACAAAGGAGAGATAATCATAAGCGTTCAACAACCGGACCGGACACCGATGAGCGTCAGTGCTATGCACGCTAATCGAATTACAAATCTCCCGCCCTGACAACGAACGGGCACGACTCAAACCCGTACGATGACTGGGCCGTTGAGTCAACAAGGAGCAGACGTTGCAAAAACTGTGAAAAAACAATAAAGCTAGTGATGTATATAAATAAACCTGCTAGGATTTCGAGGGAGTCCATGCTAACGTGTAAGAGAACCGCAACCCAAAGTGGTACAAGTGTGCTTGGGGTCAGAATCTAGTACAACGTGTGTCGGTAATGACACGTAAGCGGAGATTCTAGATCTTTTGTTTTCTACTCTGATCCCGTTCAGCCTTAAATTGGATCAAGTGGATAGTGCAGCAGAAGTCAGTGTCCATATATGGGTAGAGTGAATCAGTTGAGAATGAGCTCAGTCTTGACGATTTTCAAGAAGCGTTAAACAAAAGACAAGCTAGCTTGTAGTGAGTTGAATCTGGTTACAGCACCATGGGTGAAAATAAAGGACTCTACAACGCCCTCAGAGGTATTGGGCCTTTAGGACTTTTTTTTTTTTCTCTCCACACCTTCTGGCATCTTTTCCACACCTTCCAGCATCTTTTCCACGCCTTCGGACATCTTTTCCACACCTTTCGGCATCTTTTCCACACCTTCGGACATCTTTTCCACACCTTTCGGCATCTTTTTCACACCTTTAAGCATCTTTTCTACACCTTTCGGCATCTTTTCCACACCTTTAAGCATCTTTTCCACACCTTTCGGCATCTTTTCCACACTTTCGGCATCTTTTCCACACTTTCGGCATCTTTTCCACACTTTCGGCGTCTTTTCCACACTTTCGGACGTCTTTTCCACACTTTCGGCATCTTTTCCACTCTTTCGGCATCTTTTCCACACCTTCGGACGTCTTTTCCACACTTTCGGCATCTTTTCCACACTTTCGGCATCTTTTCCACACTTTCGGCATCTTTTCCACACTTTCGGCATCTTTTCCACACTTTCGGCATCTTTTCCACACTTTCGGCATCTTTTCCACACCTTCGGACGTCTTTTCCACACCTTCGGACGTCTTTTCCACACCTTCGGACGTCTTTTCTACACCTTCGGACGTCTTTTCCACACCTTCGGACGTCTTTTCCACACCTTTCAGCATCTTTTCCACACTTTCGGGCATCTTTTCCACACTTTCGGGCATCTTTTCCACACTTTCGGGCATCTTTTCCACACTTTCGGGCATCTTTTCCACACCTTCGGACATCTTTTCCACACCTCCGGGCATCTTTTCCACACCTCCGGGCATCTTTTCCACACCTTTCGGCATCTTTTCCACACCTTTCGGCATCTTTTCCACACCTTCGGACGTCTTTTCCACACCTTCGGACGTCTTTTCCACACTTTCGGGCATCTTTTCCACACTTTCGGGCATCTTTTCCACACTTTCGGGCATCTTTTCCACACTTTCGGGCATCTTTTCCACACCTTCGGGCATCTTTTTCACACCTTTCGGCCTCTTTACCACACCTTCGGGCATCTTTACCACACCTTTCGCCATCTTTACCACACCTTTCGGCATCTTTTCCACACCTTTAAGCATCTTTTCCACACCTTTAAGCATCTTTTCCACACCTTTCGGCATCTTTTCCACACCTTTCGGCATCTTTTCCACACATTTCGGCATCTTTTCCACACATTTAAGCATCTTTTCCACACCTTCGGACATCTTTTCCACACCTTTAAGCATCTTTTCCACACCTTTAAGCATCTTTACCACACCTTTCGGCATCTTTACCACACCTTTCGGCATCTTTACCACACCTTCTGGCATCTTTTCCACACCTTTCGGCATCTTTTCCACACCTTCGGGCATCTTTTTCACACCTTTCGGCATCTTTACCACACCTTCGGGCATCTTTACCACACCTTTCGGCATCTTTACCACACCTTTCGGCATCTTTTCCACACCTTCGGGCATCTTTTCCACACCTTTCGCCATCTTGACCACACCTTCGGGCATCTTTACCACACCTTTCGCCATCTTTACCGCACATTTAAGCATCTTTTCCACACCTTCGGACATCTTTTCCACACCTTTAAGCATCTTTTCCACACCTTTAAGCATCTTTACCGCACCTTTCGGCATCCTTACCACACCTTTCGGCATCTTTACCACACCTTTCGGCATCTTTACCACACCTTCGGGCATCTTTTCCACACCTTCGGACATCTTTTCCACACCCTTCGGCATCTTTTCCACACCCTTCGGCATCTTTTTCACACCTTTAAGCATCTTTTCCACACCTTTAAGCATCTTTTCCACACCTTTAAGCATCTTTTCCACACCTTTAAGCATCTTTTTCACACCTTTAAGCATCTTTTTCACACCTTTAAGCATCTTTTTCACACCTTTAAGCATCTTTTCCACACCTTTAAGCATCTTTTTCACACCTTTAAGCATCTTTTCCACACCTTTAAGCATCTTTTCCACACCTTTAAGCATCTTTTCCACACCTTTAAGCATCTTTTCCACACCTTTAAGCATCTTTTCCACACCTTTAAGCATCTTTTTCACGTCTTCAGACATCTTTTTCACGTCTTCGGGCAGATATGGCTAGATTTGGCAATATGGTTAGATTGGGTATATGGGGCTAGATTAGTTTAGTTACTGATTGACTGAACTGAGCCCGTGTTCGAACTATCACTCCCACCTTAGAGGGGGCATCAATGTCTTGTGTGTGTGTGTGAGTGAGTGACCGGGCCGAGTGTAGAGCCCGCTGTGGCCGTAGCCACCTACTATGTATCATCCTCTCTGGGTCACTTCCTGTCCCATATCCATTTCCGACAACAACGCGTGAACGCAGATGTGTCTGGTGCTTATTCGTTCTATGGAGATATGACAGGTTAGTTAATTTCTGTTTTGTTGCCCATTTGTCTCCTGTGCTAAGGAAGGCTCTCTTCCTAATGTAAAATACATTGTAGATCATTGTAATGACACTTGCCATACGTTTGCATAAATGGCAATATACGCACAGACACATCTTTCTCACTATGAAACAACCATTTTGATTTCTGACTGACCTTCAGCAGGGAAATAACTTGTTATAAATCGTATTTTGGTCATTAAGGAAGGGAGACAATTCCACCTGAAATAAGGTTTTCTTTAAAAAAAAAAAAGGCATAGTCAAACGCGAAATAGCAATGGCAGAAGAAAGGAAAGAACAAAACAAAGAAGCAAGATAAAAATAATGCAAAATGACTAAGATACGCGAACGAAGTAGTGGAAACAAGAGAAAACATAGATCAAATAGACTGAATCCTGAGACGAGAGAGCAACATAAAAAAAAGTCCAAAACGCAAAAAGATAGATGTCAGCAATTGATAGATCATACTCCATTACAGAAGTTGCATTGATGGTAGATCAATTTTTTGAACAGCCTAAAAAAAAAGGTTTATACAAATGGATGAGAGTTTTTGCTCAAGGTATATATAGGCAAGAGGGCGATGTAAACAGTGTGTGTTATTCAACGGATGTGTAATTTTTCAGTGTTCTCGTGTGATTTACGTGTTTTCCAGTGTTCTCTTAAGGATGAATCTGTGTCAGGTCCAGCAAATCGGCAGTGGATTTAAGAGTTCACAAAAATCTGCTCTAGAAACAATATATGATATTAGAAAATCCAATATGAAGATCAATACTGAAAAGACAGAAGTCATGAGCATAAGTAGAGAGCAACAGACCACCGACATAAAGATTCTAGATCACGGCCTAAAACAAGTGCAAGAATTTAAATACTTTGGAAGTATCTTTACATTCAATGGTAAAATAGACAGAGAGATCGAAGCAAGAATCCAATAAGCCAACAATGTCGCATACCAGCTTGCCCCAATTTTAAAACACCCTGCTGTCCCAGCTGAGATAAAAAGACAAATTATAAATACAATCTTTATACCGACATTAGGTTATCAATGTCAGACTTGGACATTAACAAAAGAACACGAGAGAAGACTAACCACTTGTGAAATGAGATGTTTGAGAATGGCTGCGAATAAAACCAGAAGAGATCGAGTGAGAAACGATGTGTTTTCTTATCTTGGTGGGCTGAGTCGCTAACTAGATTGTATTCATGTTTTCTTATCTTGGTGGGTTGAGTCGCTAACTAGATTGTATTCATGTTTTCTTCTCTTGGTGGGTTGAGTCGCTAACTAGATTGTATTCATGTTTTCTTCTCTTGGTGGGTTGAGTCGCTAACTAGATTGTATTCATGTTTTCTTCTCTTGGTGGGTTAAGTCGCTAACTAGATTGTATTCATGTTTTCTTATCTTGGTGTGTTAAGTCGCTAACTAGATTGTATTCATGTTTTCTTTTCTTGGTGTGTTAAGTCGCTAACTAGATTGTATTCATGTTTTCTTTTCTTGGTGTGTTAAGTCGCTAACTAGATTGCTAACTAGATTGTATTCATGTTTTCGCCTTTTGGTGGGTTAAGTCGCTAACTAGATTGTATTCATGTTTTATTCTCTTGGTGTGTTAAGTCGCTAACTAGATTGTATTCATGTTTTCTTCTCTTGGTGTGTTAAGTCGCTAACTAGATTGTATTCATGTTTTCTTCTCTTGGTGGGTTGAGTCGCTAACTAGATTGTATTCATGTTTTCGCCTTTTGGTGGGTTAAGTCTCTGTTTGGTTGTACCATGTCACTGATGCTTCCGGCCAATCTGTCTACTATTTCATTGCCTTCCAAGCCACGGTGACCTGGGATCCACGGTAGTACAGATGTTTCTACTGAAGAGCCTAAGTGAATCAGCTGTTGCGTCAAGTCTACAAACTGAGGGTCTTTTGGCAGTAATTGGCGGTGTGTGTGTGTGTGTGCCGACGCTCTCAAGTTATCTCAGTCACACAGTGATTATCTCACCTTTACCAAAATCCCTTATTACTCATAACTACTTTTAAATTAATTATTCTGCTTTCGTAATAATCATTCTAGTTTCAGATTAATTATTCGCCCCTCACATTATTCTTTTCTTTGCCGGTTCCTCTTTTTAATTGTAGAGTTCATTAGCTACCCTTTCGCGTCTCGGTGGTCATGTATCATTAATTTAGTAGTAGTAGATTTTTACCCCACTAGGACATCAGACAAGCGAAAAACACCCGATGACACAAAGTGCCACCATGTAGATAAGGATCACCGTGAAGAGGTCCCAGAAACCGCGTTCAACCATTAGACCATATTTATGGCCGGGCTATATTGCGGGCCCTGACAAGAGCCAGAGTAGGGCTTCAAATAATGAAAAATTGCACACAAAGAGGGATGACAATAGCTGTATTAACATTATTCTTCCACAAGTTTTTAGCCTCAGGTATGCCGTTTTTACAGTGAGGTTTTCAGAGTTGCATTTCTTCTTCTTCTTCTTCTTCTTCTTCTTCTTCTTCTTCTTCTTCTTCTTCTTCTTCTTCTTCTTCTTCTTCTTCTGCCTTTCTTTCCCCCAATGGAGCACAGGCCCTCAACCAACTCACGCCAAGTCGTTCTATCCTTCGCCATTGCATGGAGCTCTCCCCATGTCCTCCCCATCTTTCTAGCCCCATTCTCCAGCTCTCTTCTCCATGTATTTTTTGGCCTTCCTTTATTCCTATGCCCCTGTGGGTTCCAAAGGTGCTCTCGTTTAAATAGAATATTTAAAAAATAAACAGCTAGTGAAATCTTGAGGGCTTAAAAGTAGTGTATTAAACAAACTACCAAGGATTCATTGGTACTGTAGATAGAAAGAAAGCTGCAATAGGTAGTGGCTAGACGTTCACTCTAACCTTCCAGTTTTCCTTTCTTCCGTTCACTCTTAACTTCCATCTTCCCTTTTGTTCTATTCACTCTAATCTTCCAGCTTTCCTTTCTTCCATTCACACCAATCTTCCCTCTTTTCTTTCTTCTGTTACCCCCAGTCTTCCATCTTCCTTTTCTTCAGTTCACGATAACCTTTCATGTTCCTATTTTTTCCAGTTCACTTTAACCTTCCACGTTTCCTTTCTTCAGTCCAGTCCAACTTTACATCTTTCCTTTCTTCTGTACGCTCCGACCTAACATCTTCGTTTTTTTCTGTATGCTCCGACCTTCCCTCTTTGCGTTCACCACGACCTTCCTTCTTTCTTTTATATTCCCACCTTGCAGATTTAGGGGAGAAAACCTCTAAGGAGATAACGTTGAAGTCCGCGCGAAGATGCGTCACTCACTGACGCCAATTAGCAGCCTTATCGTAGTCCGGGAGTGAGTCAGTGTCAGCAGTAGATAGGTAGGCTCTTGGGTTCTGGATGTCGATGTAATCTGAGCTATGTGTTGTTGGCTTGTGCAAGTGTGTGTGTGGGAGAGAGAGAGAGAGAGCGAGACACACACACATACAGTCTTGAGTTGGTCTTGAAGGTTGCTATTCCTTTTTAGCTAGTGCAGGCCAGGTGTGGGCGAGTCAGTAGGTTTAGGTTTAAACAACGGATCAAGGTCATAGCACACGGGTAGTAACCCACATGTGGTACGTTCTACTCCTAACTCAAAAGTCTGAACCCGAAGATGGGAGTCACTGTCTTGAGTAGGTCTTAAGGTTCCTGTGGGTAGAATCTTAACCTTGTTTTGTCAGCTTGTGTATGTGGTGATGTAGATGAAACCTCAGCCTATCGCCTAAGGGGGTGAGGGGGGTGATGGCACATAAATTTTTCGAGCTGTAGATGGAATCTGCGATTGTTACGGTTGGTTGCAGTGTGTGAATGTGTTTATCTCTTGGTGTTGATTTGAAGTGTGTTGATGTGAAACGCGCTGATTGTCACTCATAGACAAGGAAAAGGGTTACAAGTTAAGATCGAGAGAATCGACTTCACTGCCCCAGGTTTTATCCCACTTGGCTCTTGTCTCTCTTCGCAGAACGGCTCGCCGCCTGCCCAGAGCGCCGCACAAAGCATAAACTCAGTAGTTCTGGTGACGACCCCCAGAGATCTCCGTAAAAATTGCACTCGTAAACTGAAGGGCTCAGCTGTGAAAAGAACCCACGACCTTCAGAGCGCGAGACAAACGGTTTGATCCGGAAGTAATAGGTAGCGACAGAGGAAATAAGTAAGGAAATGAGTTGAGAGGCGTTGTTTAAATACATGTGGTGTGGAGGTAGGGTGGCGTAAGAGAGACTGGAATTTATGAGTGCTGGTCCTCTTCCGTGCAATGCCCTTAGCTATTTGCCTTTGGTGATTTCCGTTGTCTTCGGCCTCTGGATAATTCACTAAATTATGATTTTTGTTACCTCTTTGGCATTTACGCTGTTTTTCGCAATTGCGGCAGCGATGAATAGACCGTGCTCGTCAGCAGATAAGACATGTTCCAGATACTCTCAAAGCCGGAAGAGGTCCTGGTTGAAAATCCATACACTCGATAGCAGAATGTTCGAGATTAGTGCGGCGATTCCAACCTTCAGAAGTGATCCCCGACAATAATACTCTTTCATTTATATAAACTCAGCCTTTTTCAGACTGTTCAAAAATAATAAAGAATGGCGTCAAAAAAAATCACTTTCGTTTGTTTCGTCACCTGCTGACATTTGTCTTCTGCATTTGGACTTATTTATTTTGTTTGATCTCACGTCTGAGCATTCGCTCTATTTAGATCTGTTTCACTCGTTTCCACTAATTCTCTCGCGTATCTGAGTAATTCTGTGTTCTTTTATGTTGCTTCTTTGTTCTGTTCTTTCCTTTCTTATGCCATTGCTATTTTCAGTTTGACTGGGCTTCTTTTTTTTTTTTAGTAAAACTTTATTTTAGGTGGAATTGTCTCCCTTTCTTAGATTATTTCCCTGTTGGCGGTCAGTCAAAAATTAAAAAATGGTTGTTTTATAGTGAGAAAAACGTGTTTGTGCGTATATTGCAAACGTATTTCAATGATCTACAATATATTTTACATTTGGAGGAGAACCTTCCGCAGCATAGGCAACAAACCATAAATTTACTAACCTGTCATGTCTCCATAGAACACCTGAGCACCAGACACATTTGCGTTCACGCGTTGGTGTCGGAAATGGATATGGGACAGGAAGTGACCCAGAAAGGATAATACATAGTAGGTGGCTACGGCCACAGACGGCTCCAACTGAGATTCTTTTGACTCAGGCTTGAGTTAGAAGTGGAACGCAGCACTGACGGGTTACCACCCTTGTGTCATGATTTGATCCGCTGTTTCAACAGAGGTATGTGCGTCGTATCAAATGGTTTAGCGTTGTACGCCACTCAGAGCCCCGAAAAGGACTCCTGCAGCATTGATGCGATCAAAGGAGGCAGACCCAAATACTGTCCTGGCCGGCGATTAGGTCGTCTCCCGGCGAGCCAGTGGGCGACCTGGTCGCCGATAAGGGTGTGTGTTTAACTGCTGGATATATAGCCGCAGTATTGAAAGAATGTTGAATTGAGGGTGGACTTAACAGCACTCTGGAAATTTCCATAAGCGCACCGTCCCAATCTTCAGCAGCACGCGTAGAGTTCCACTTCCGATGGCGCTAGTAACAGTCTCCGATTTTATATCCATCTGGTCCTGCCCTCGAGGTTTGAGCGTCAGCCAGATCCCCTGGTCACGTAGCCGGAAACACCATTCTCTTCAGACCGTAGTGGTCTGTTAGTGGCTTCGCACTGTTCATTCGCTACCAATATCTAGCTTTTCACGATGCAGAGCCAGCCAGTCTATCTGCTTGTTCATTTCTAGACACACCGGTATGCTTAATAGTGGTAAATAGACGCAGTGCTAGTATCAGCAGCAGTAGTAGCAGCAGCAGTATTATTAGCCGTTTTAGTAGTAGTATTAGTAGCAATAGTAGTATAACAGCAGCAGTAATAGTATTAGTAGCAACAGCAATAGTAGTAGCAACCGCTACTACTAGTAGTAGTAGCGACAACAGTATTAGTAGTAGTAGTAGCAGCAGTAGTATTCGTAGTCCTTTTAGTAGTAGGTTTAGTAGCAATAGTAGTATAGCAGCAACAGTAATAGTAGAAGTAGTAGCAGCAGCAGTAGTAGCGGAAACACTAATAAGAGTGCTAGTAACAGCGACAGTAGCAACATCGCCTTGCTGTCAATACTCACTTGTTTAGTACCACACCCGTCTCTAGAAAAAAGCCCAGGCTCTTTAGGGAAGAAAACACATTCAGCCACTGGCAAACACTTTTGGTTATTGATTAGCTGGTGGCGAACTGTCCGAGAAACAGTTTCAAGACTGCCAATTAACTTCCTGGACGCTGTTTCTGTAGCCAAGGGTGACCGTGGGTTTGGCCAGCTTCTCTTGGACAAAGATTTTTTTTTTCTTGCTGATGACGGTGTTCTGTTGTTGTTGTTGTTAAAAAAAAATTTGGAGGCAAGAATATTTCATTGTGGTCTGGAGAGAATGTTGCAGTTAGGAGTGACGGGGATAAAAAAAAATTAGTAGTAAATTAGTTGTAGTAGTAGTGGCGGTGATAGTAGTAGTAGTACTCCTGCACGCTGAATGGTAAATAAATATGCAAGGTCCGACAATAAAGTAATGAGGCTGATTTTTATTATGGCCAAGACAAAAATACCTTCTATGAAGCAAAGCACGAAATCTAAAGAGGCAACATTCATCTATGATTTAGCAACTTTTAATGGCTGCTCGATAAGCACCATGAACAAACCGCCATTTTGTTGACCTAGTCAGAGGTGCATTGTTAGTTATCAAGTAAAAAGTTAACATTAAATTCTTTTTAAAACTCAGAAAAAAGTGCCACGGAAACAGTTGAAATTGATGCGACAAGATTGTGTGAATAATTGTTCATTGTTTTACTATGAGGATTATGGCAGATGCATCTGGTGTTTATAGAGAGACCATTCATTACATTTTAGTGCAAGATTTTGGCACGAAAAAAGTTGCTTGCCGGTTTGTACCACATTCGTTGTCTGATTATTATAACAGCGGGCTGAGTACCCAAGAGTCAAATCAAGAGTTTTTGGTCCCAAAACATTTGTGTTTTTTCAGCCTTCCACCCTATTGCCCAGATTTGCCTCCCTGTGATTATTTTATACTCCCAAAATTGAAGTTACTATTGAAAGGACGCTCCTTTAACGATATTGATGACATCCAAAGGACCGTAACATCGACTTTAAGGGTAGTAACAACAGAACTACTACAGCGGTCGTTCCAGTATTTGTTAGATCATGCCACTTGCTGTATCAATGCATAAGGGTCTTACTTTGAATCAGATACAATATATATCTTCAACTGTTGATTTTTTTAATTTTTAAAGAATTAGTCTCATTACTTAATTGTCATACCTTGTATTTCAAATATGGAGAGGATGTTGCAGCTAGAAGTAACCAGGCAATCTAGTAGACATTCTACACTCTTAAGTTAAAAAAGGTTTACTGAACAGTAGTGGAAGTAAGTAAGTAAGTAGTAGTAGTATAATACAGTATGCTGAATGGTGAGTAAATATACTTCAAACAATATGTGTATAAAGTCGGCGTCTGTGGCATAGGCGTTGGAAAAAGTGCTTCGTTAAGCCGAGGTGGCTGGTTCGATCCTAGCTACAGGCCTTGCGCTATGCGTTGGTTTCGACAGTGGTATTAAGAGCCGACCGACCAAAAATCAATGGCAAACTACTGGACGTAAAATTATCTTTAAACAAAAGATTTTAAAAAATCGCAACAGACAAAAAATGCTTACTAACTTAACTATATGTATAAAGGGAGCCGCTGTGGTGTCAGATTTGTTCGGAAACAACGTTGGCTGCCAGGTCGACCCGGCCTAAAATGGGTACCAGGCAAAGTCCGGCGAAGCGACTTGGCGTCAGTTGATTCTTCTTCTCTTCTCTGCGTTCGGTTTCGTGTGCTCAGATCAGGTGGGTTTACCTCTATGAACTCGCATGTCAGCAGCAGGTCCTTCATGGTTTCCCAAAGCTCGCTCTGCACACTTTGCTGTTGAGGTCAGGTGTCTTGTCGAAGTTGTAGTGGGCAGGTCTGTAGAATGTGCTCAGGTGTTTGGGGTCCTGTTTGACAGGCACACTGCGGGGACTACGATTTAAATTTTATGCATGTGTTAGTTGAGCCTGCAGTGTCCTGCCCGTAGACGGAAAATTGTTGTATGTTGCTTTCTGTTGAGTCTGCTGGTGGGGTCTTGTGCTTGTTTACTGTTCGTTGTCAGATGATTTAGCTCCCATGCTGCATTTTAGGACATAAGGCAAAACAAGCAGAAACACTTGAGAAGTAAAGGCGACCGGCGTGAAATTGACCACATCACCCACCGAGTGCCCGATTGGTCTTGGGTATTTTATTCACCCCAAACAAAGGGGAAAATGGAAAGTCTATGGGTGTGATGGTTTGAAATGAACACTGAAGCAATAATTTAGCGCTGCAATGACTTTTGGCTCCAGTCACCTGCAGACTCCTCACTCGTGCACCGACAGTCAACACCACTAGTAACAAACTGACGACATTGAACGATCCAATGCGGTTTCACTCTTTATTCTCCACTCTCTGTTTCTTCAGTCAGTACATGGTGAGGTAAATTAAAAAAAATCCAAGTTACGTCCTTTTTAGGACGAAATTTTTTGTTATTTAAAGCCCCACCCTGGCTTTTTGCCAGGGGTCGCAATATAGGCAGGCCATCAATATGGCCAATTGTCTGAACGCGGTTTCTGGGATCTCCACGGCGATCCTCATCCACGTGATGGCACTTTGTGTCATCGAGTGTTTTATCGCTTGTGTGATGTCCTGCTGGGGTAGAAAGTCAGCCAGTTAGTCGGTGAGGTAACATACGTCTCTACTCATCTGTCCTAGAGTTACTTATATGGGTCAACTTTACCTTAAGACGGAAAACCACAACTTCCATTAAATAACAGCAATAGAACAAGTACAGCTGTTCTCCATGACGGGCGAACACACACAATCAGCGCTAACAGAAGCTTCCGTCGGTCATTGCTGCTGGCCAGGTAGGCGTTATAAACTACAAACACACCAGACGCATACAAATACTTCTCCACTCCCCTTGCATACAGTTTCTTGGCCCAAACGAGACTGCCCACATGCTCTTTCTAAGGCAATATATATTCTTCTGCAGCCCACATTATAATTACGCCCCCATATGACTTTCTCGTGTTCTTCAATTCGCACGGGTATCATTTGGTCAACATTTTCCGCGTGCATCTCGGCTTTGCACTCGTTACATTCAAATATCTCATTCATTACCTGAAGTAATTCCTGGTTCACTACAGGTGCGGTAGCACAAAGGGTGAATGCCTCCATGGCCGCGGCAGGAAAATGGAACTGATGTTTTTCGGCCCTGACGGCCTCAGAGACACTGACTAACCCTAACCCCAATACATACTTTTTCCCGTATTTCATTTGTTTGTGGTGAATTAAAACAGTGCTTTTCTTCCATTTCACCCTATCTCGGGGACCCAGAGAATTCCTGAAGAATGCCCTGGAAATTTCAGTAGTATATTGTTGTTAGGGTGTGAAATAAACGGCGACGAACACTAACCCTCCCCCCACCCGATAATATTTGACTTTCCGAGAAATTCCCTACATTATATCGGAGGCCTGAGATGGAGCGAATAAAAGAAAATAACCAATTAATTTTGCGTTAAGAATCGACATCACAGCACTCGGGACACTCCCATAAGTGCTCAATCTCCATCTTCAGCAGCAAGCGAAGAATTCCAGTTCCGACGGCACCAGTAACCGTGTGATTGTATATCAGTCTCATCCTTTCCCTGAGTGTTAAGCGTCTGCCAGATCCCCTGGTAACTTCTCGCAGCGCCATTCTCCTCAGACCGTCATGATCTATCTGCGTCTTCGCACTGTTCACTCGCTCCTAAAGGGCAGAACCAGTAACATTGAAGTACCTTTAACATATGTATAAACAAACACTTCAAAGGAGAACTTTCTTCACATAATAAGGGTAGCTTAGCCTGCTTACAAATATTGAGGAACTCCATGTGCCTACAAGCCTTAAAAGAGTACCAGCTTAAGTCCTGGGCAGTAAAAGCGGTCGGGGCGAAGTTGGCGACATCATCCACCGCGTGTCAATTGGTCTGTAAAATATAGGACTGTATGTCTAGCTCTATATGCCCAATACGCACGAAGGCGTGGCAAAGACTTCTTTTATGTACAGTGTGTCCAGAAGGTTCACACATACCGACGCTTATTTCCTACTAAGAGATAGAAAGCGTTGGATATCCTCCACACCATCTTTCATTATATATTTAAAAGTAAAGATCCCCTTTTTATGTCTTTAGGCGCATCGCGCACATGAGATGAGCACCCATATTTTTACAGACCAATCGGCACTAAGTGGGTAATGTGGTCAGAATTACGCTGGCCGTCTTCACTTAATCAGGACAGAATCCTGGTACCCATTTTAGCCTGGGTCAACCTGCGACGCCCCATACCATGATACAAATCCACGCAGCCAGCAAGCCGTAGGTTTCGATCGCGGTACGTTGGAATTACGAGCCAGACTCGCACGCTAAGCCACGTACGCCGCCCTCATTATACATACAAGACTTGATTGATTTATATTTATATTTTTGTTTTGCTGTATTGTTTGAACTGTCATTCTGCCGTTTATAGTTATATCGCAGCAAATTATAAGTTGCCTCTATTTTTTCTTTATCCCGTTCATTTATAAGTTGTCTCCTTTTCCTTTACCACGTTCATGTATATGCTGCACCCCTTTTCCAAATTGCTGTCCATTCAGTATCAGCATCGCCACTATTCCTTAGAGACAACTGGCTCGGAATGTTTGCATGATTTCATCTCTCCTGCCTGCCTGGCTATTTTTATCCCACGGATGGCCCGGAATTATCTCAATCTGGGGCACCCAGCCCCGTTGACATTGAACTCTGAGATCTGTCTGGTCGCGCTGGGAGAGATTTGGGTCAGCTCCGCCTTCGCCGGCACTTTAAATAGAAACCATGTCGACCCGTCTGAGGCCGTACCGGAGGCTCCCTTGCTGAAATGAACGAGTCAGCAAATACGGACAGGCTGCATGCAGGCTGCGTTGAGAGGTGTGTTTGTTTGTGTGGGGTGGATGTGTTTGTGTGTATGTATGGGGTAGATGTGCTTGTGTGTATGTATGGGGTAGATGTGTTTGTGTGTATGTATGGGGTAGATGTGCTTGTGTCTATGTATGGGTGAATATGCGTATATGTGTGTGGGACTGTTGAAGTTAGGGTATGCAGTGTTGAATGTTGGTAAGTGTTAACAGCGATGTACGAAACAAAATGTCGACCGGGGTACGGTGTTTACGGTTGTTCATGCAACGGTTAAGGGGAAACGAAGAGGGAGAGGGTAGAGTAGAGTTAGCCGACTTGCATCATCACACGTGAGCGCGGAGGTACACAGCTCAAATGTTGCGTGCTGAATGTGAAGGAGGATGAGTATAATAATGTGAGGAGACGGTGATGCCTTTTCATGTCCGTTTGTATCACAACTGTTTTTACAAAAAAGACGGATGAGAGAGAGAGAGAGAGAGAGAGAGAGAGAGAGAGAGAGAGAGAGAGAGAGAGAGAGAGAGAGAGAGAGAGAGAGAGAGAGAGAGAGGAAAGTGAAAGTAAAAAGTAATCTTTTCGAGACCTTCAGCCATATTGGGCGAATGGTAAAGAACTCCTTTTCACGCCTTTAGGCTTATTGGGCATATAGGGCATAAAGACCAACCGGCACTCGATGGGTGATGGCAGCATCAGGCCGGCCACCTTGACTTTCCAGGGCGTCACCTAGTAGCTATTCACGGCTGGGTCGACCTGACAGCCAAGGTCAACTTTAATGTGCTGTATCAGTTCGTCTTAATTTCTGTACGATTGTTCCTGCCCCCTCTTACGGTTGTCGTTACATTTTTTCCAAAGGTGGCCGTTTTGCTAATTAATACCAAACCGTTTAAATCAGGTGACACTTCTGTGTGGGCTTTGGGAGGGGGAAAGGGGGGGGGGGCAAAAATAGGACCCACTGCCTGCCTAAAACATGTCGTAAAAGTTGACTAATTGGGGGCTTCCTTTAAAGTCGGAGTACATCTGCCAGAGGGGCAGTAACCAATAGTCTGCATGCAAATGAGTCAGACACGGGTGTACACGCAATACTCAGGTCCTGGAGTCCAGAAGTGGATGAACAACCAGAACTTTCCGCCGGTGTTTGCAGCCGGTGAACGCGAAGAAGAAGAAGGTGACCAAATGATTGGACCTGTTTTTATTAATGAATCATACGGCTTGTTCAGTCTCGGTTTGATTTTATTAACATCACCATCATTATCATTAGTATCGTCGTCATATCATCATCGTTATTATTAGTATCGTCGTCATATCATCATCGTTATTATTAGCGCTTTGCCGTATAGTGATTTTCACTATTCGACCGAGTACGAATAGCTGGACCAACTATTCGGCCGAATACGAATAGTGAATCATCATCATCAATTGCTTTGCCGACTGGCATGGGCGATTATGCCTCGCCACAATCTGCGATCTCCTGCAGCCTGAATTTGTTCGTGTGCTGACACATCTCCGTGCCATGCAACAAAACTGTCAAGAATCTTCTGGTTGTCTTCCTCTTTCCCCCCTTTCCACATATTTTTCCAGTGGTTACCACATGTTACATTTTCCCTCATCTTATAACATAGCCGAAAAATGATGACTGTCTCCTTCTGATGTCTGTGAGTAGTTGTCTTCGGGCTCCCTCCTCTTTCAAAACCTCTTGATTGCTTTTTTTTTGTGGCTGTCCAAGGTATTTTAAGATTTCTTCCGTAAAACCACATCTCTGAGGCCTCAAGAAATTGTTTGGCCTGCCTACCGATTGTCCAGGATTCACAGCCATATGTTAAAACTGGATGTATGTAGCAAGCAAGGATTCTTTTTCTAACCTTCAATGACAAAGATGTGCATAAGATGAACATTTTTATATTATCCTACTCATTATCATCATTTTTATATTATCGTCGTCATTATGATCATTTGTTGTTTTCAGGGCAGTGACGGATCCCAGAGATGGCAAACGGGTGGCCCTGAAGAAGATGTCCAACGTCTTCCAAAACGTCATCTCTGCTCTTCGGGTCTACCGAGAACTGCGCATGCTGTGTCGGATTTAGGATTGTTTCGTTGTTTGAGCAGACATCAAGCTTAATTTTTGTAGTTGCTTTGAAAGTTTCATCTCATGAAATCGTCATTATATATCTTTAAATATCCTCTTGTTTTACTGACTCTTTCATCGCTTCGAGTGTGGAGAAAAATATAAGGTTTTGATTCTGACTTTTCTTGCCGCCTCAACCATTGACACAGTTCTACTGTTGTAGAGTTTCTCTGATGGTGTCTCCCTGCCCCCACCCCATCTTTTTCTTGGTCTTCCCTGTGCCCTAGGTCCCTCTTTTCCTTTGTTAATCTTCTTATTATTTATTCAGCGGCTAAAAGCTTTAGTGGAAAAGGGATGTGCATGCAAGATTTCAATTCTGAAATGTAATCGAACCCAAAAGTTTACAAATAACTACAACTTTCCTGGAGATACAGCCAGTGAACGCGAAAAAAGAAAAAGATGCTGATGTTCTGGGTAATAAGCTACTTTTTTAATTTATAGAGGCTTTCTGGGATTAAGTGAATTGTGCAACTGAACAGACAGAGCATCCAAACCTCGATAGACTAATTCATCAGGAAGGGAAAGGAAGATCTGGACGGTTTTTGGCGCATAATGAAACAAAAAAAAAAAAAGGGGGGCAGGATTGTAATCAGGTTGTCACACGCCACCGTCTTGAAAGCCACAAAGTCAAGGCATAATCTACAGCAGTGGCTTTCAACCTTCGAAATGCTGCCTCCATTTAACAGTTCGCTGTGTTGTGATGACCCTCAACCATACAGTTATCTTAGTTGCTACTTAGTAACTTCAGTGAATATGTGTTTTGGCGCTGAGTGGTCTCGTGGCATGGGGTCCGCCTCGAGTGCTGGAGGTCCTGGGTTCAGGCCTCGGAAAGGCTAAAATTTTTTCATGTTGACTTCTAGTAATTTCCCATGGCCTCTGGGTAGTTAGATTAGAGATTTGTGTATTGTTGTGCACGTTAAAAAAAAACTCTTGGCAGTTGGAAATCGAAAAGAGTAGCCTAACGGCGCTACCCTGGTAAAATCTGAGTTGAAAATTTACCCAAAGTATTTTAGGATCCTCACCGGTGTCACGTTGTTCGTGCACTGCGCTGAGATTCTTCATACTCAGGCTTGAGTTAGAAGTAGAATGGATGACTTATGGGCTACCACCCTTGTGCCATGATGTTGATCCATTGTTTCAACATAAACATAAACAGCGAATATGTGTCTTCTGATGGTCTTAAGGCGTGAAAGGGTCGTTTGACGCTCAAAGGGGTCGCAACCCACAGGTTGAGAACCGCTGATCTGCAGGTACTGATGGATACGACAGTGTAAGAAAGTGATACAATGGACCTCAGCTTGAATGAAGAGCATTTTATCCAATAAATCTATGCTGCTGGTGGTTAGATCAAGAATTCTCACATTCTATATAGAGCCAGTTTTAACATATTGAAGTGGATCATAGACAATCAGTAAATCGAAGCCAAATGATTTCTTGGGATCTTGGAGATTTAGTTTTACAAAAGAATCCTTAGAATTCGTTGGACAGCCAAAAAGAGCAACCCAGATGTTTAGAAAGAGGGGAGCGCTCAAAGACAATTTATCAAAAATTTCAGAAAGAGGTTAATTGCGTATCCTTTATAGGTCGTTGCAGAACCAATCCTGACAGTCCCTGGCTGTTGTGTGGTTTCTCTAGGCAAACTTACGTCCAGTAAGTAACTATTTTTTTGATGGGTTCTGAAGAAGGGGGCAGAGCACATGTGGGGGAATGCCATGAGTTTAAGGACATTAATTAATTCGTTCATTTAATTCATTTGTTCATTTATTCACTGTCTGATTGTTCAGTTGACAAATAAAAGACATTTGACCCTTTTCCCTCTTGCCTTCAGGTGCTGTCAGCCTTGGACATCCTACAGCCCGCCCATGTGGATTTCCTTCAAGAGATGTATCCTTTTGTTTGCGCAGTCGTGGCTTTCACATAGCCGCACACAGGTGCACGTGCACACACACACATGCACACCACACCCACATCTCATCTTTACCAGATTACTTACTTGCCTTTTTGCCAGCTTACCTGCCAGCCTACCAACATTTTTATCTGTTAGCCTTCCTGCCTACTTGTCTATATTGTAGTACATCCCTGAGGTCCTAACTCATCATCATCATCATAAACCACTTCTGCCGTCAGGTGTCGTGGGGGAGGAATAATTTGCGATCCAGTACACGCCAGCTGCCACTGGCTATTGTCATGCCGTGAAGGCTTTAAGTGATCTAACTGCATTCTAACAAGATGGCGAAACCACTTGATCTGCTGTTTCTTGATCCCTCTAGTATAAGGAGTCGTTCCCACAATATGCCTGATAGTTTAATTATTCACTAGATCTCGTATGGTTAGGTGGGCTGCTTTTCTCAGGCATCTTATCTCGCAGGTAGTGATTTTGCGTATATGGGCTTTAGATAGTGTCCATGTTTGGCACTGGTAACTAAATGTTGGAATGAATATGCTGTTAATAATCTATCTCTTTGCTCTCCTAGTTATGCTTGGGTGTCTTAATAATGGTGACAATTGGTATATAAGTGCCCTTGCTTTATGACATCTGGTTTCTATTTCTCTCCCAATTCTACCATCTTCTGTGATCATACTTCCTAGATATTTAAACTTACTAACTTGATTTAGAGCAGAACTATTCAGCTGTATGTGTGTGTAGCGGGCCAGGGGTTTTACTAACTTGCATTGTTTCGGTTTTGTTTGCATTGATCTTAATGTTGTATTTACTGCATGCTGAGTTTAACCTGTTCTACCTGGTTATACAAATTATCGACCTGCATCTCCAAGTTCCTACCTGCCAACCAAAATTATTGACCTGCAAATCCAAGTTCTTATCTGCCCACCAAAATTATCGACCTGCATCTTCGAGTTCCTACCTGCCCACCCAAATTATCGACCTACATCTCCAAGTTCCTACCTGCCCACCAAAATTATTGATCTGCATCTCCAAGTTCCTATCTGCCCACCAAAATTATCGACCTGCATCTCCAAGTTCCTACCTGCCCACCCAAATTATCGACCTACATCTCCAAGTTCCTACCTGCCCACCCAAATTATCAACCTGCATCTCCAAGTTCCTACCTACCCACCCAAATTATCAACCTGCATCTTCAAGTTCCTACCTACCCACCCAAATTATCAACCTGCATCTCCAAGTTCCTACCTGCCCACCCAAATTATCAACCTGCATCGAGTTCCTACCTGCCCACCCAAATTATCGACCTACATCTCCAAGTTCCTACCTGCCCACCAAAATGATTGATCTGCATCTCCAAGTTCCTATCTGCCCACCAAAATTATCGACCTGCATCTCCGAGTTCCTACCTGCCCACCCAAATTATCGACCTACATCTCCAAGTTCCTACCTGCCCACCCAAATTATCGACCTGCATCTTTGAGTTCCTACCTGCCCACCAAAATTATCGACCTGCATCTTCGAGTTCCTACCTGCCCACCCAAATTATTGACCTCCATCTCCGAGTTCCAAAGTGCCCACCCAAATTATCGACAAGCGTACCTGAGTTCCTACCTGCCTACTAAATTTTTTATCTGCATTACTGACTTCCTACCCTCTTAACTACCTGTGTAACTATCCGTCTATCCAAATATCGTTTTGCAGGCTTGTCTGCCCACCTGCCTATTCAACTTTTTGTCTACCTAAGCATCTACCTGAATTCCGGACTTGTGAACTGCCAGTCTAATTGCCACATATCTACTTTGATTTGTTGATGTGAATTAATATTTTAAATCATGCATGGGTGGAATAATATATGTGAGGAGTATGTTCAGAAGGGCAGAATGTAAGATGTGTGACCATCCATGTAGTTGCTAAACTTGAACATAAACTTCTGTGTACAAAACTGTTTCTAGGATGACCGTTGTGAGGTAGAGATCTCGACCCAGTGGTTCTCAGTCTATAGGTTGCGACCCCCTTTTGATTGTGGGTTGAACTACCCCTTCACATGGGTCACCGAAGACCATCGCAAAACAAATATTCATTCAAGCTAGGAAGTAGCGACGAAAAAAAGTGTATGGTTGGGGGTCGCTACAACATGAAGAACTGTGTTAACAGGTCGCCACAACACGAGGAACTGTGTTAACGGGTTGCCACAACATGAGGAACTGTATTAAAGAGGTGGCCACAACATGAGGAACTGTATTAAAGGGTCGCCACAACATGAGGAAATGTATTAAAGAGGTGGCCACAACACGAGGAACTGTATTAAAGGGTCGCCACAACATGAGGAACTGTATTAAAGAGGTGGCCACAACATGAGGAAATGTATTAAAGAGGTGGCCACAACATGAGGAACTGTATTAAAGAGGTGGCCACAACATGAGGAATTGTATTAAAGGGTCGTGGCTTTAGAAGAACCACTGTCTTGACCTGTGTGACGTCTTGTCCTGATAGACCAAGAATAATTTGATAATGCAAACTTTTTTTTGGATAGAGGAATATCCTTGAAACTCACCAGTTCTAGTTATCATCTTTTTCATTCAGTTTGCTGAAGAGAAAAAGAAATCATCACGTTTAACCAGCATCTTCGAAGGGGGAGGCTTTTGGTTATAATTGTGACTAGGTTGTATGCGCTATTTAAAGTGCCTTAGCGTTGCACGCCATCAAGAGAACTGACAAGGGCGTTTGCAGTGTTGATGCGTTTAAAGGAGACAACCCAAATACTATCCTGATCGGCGATGAAGTCGTCTACCGGCGAGGCATTCGGCAGCCTGGTCACCGATGTTATCATCCGTTTTCCTGGGCTAAAGATATCCACGACCTCTTTAGGTCTTTCCGATTTGTAACTTTACTCACGCCCAGGTGCGTAGCGTAAGGGCATAGGTGCATATCTCGCACATGCGCAGTGAATGCGAGAACGGGGAACGGGTGGGGGCAGAGGAAGGATGCGCGGAAAGATCCAGGGAAAGGTCGGCGAAGTCAGCATATGGTTGGAAAGTGTACCATGGAACGATTGTTTTTGCTGTGCTGTGGGAGAATGCTTGTTCGTTTTTCTTGTGTCCGCAGTCTCCTTTTTGCCCTGTTTCTCGGTCGTGCTGGACATGAAAAGCAGAACTGCCAATAGTAACTTGGCCCCCTCCAAGATCTGGGTTTTTATATGACGCATTGGGTTCAGTTTTGGAATTTCGGATTTTGAAAAAAAAAAAAAAAAAAACCTTGGCCTTTAATAAAAGTGGGTAAATGTTTCGTTTCATAACTATAAAATTTGTACTTTTATCAATGGTTTTTTCCCCTGTTCCTTCGCTTATGTATTGCCTTGGTTTTTTTCTTCAGCTTAGCTTGGGTTTTGATTAAAATCCTATTGGCAACCCTGTTGAAAAGCAGTTCGAATTCGAAAGATCTAGATGGCAGGTTATGACCGCATGGGGTAGAACATCTCTTGTAGGCGTATTTTAGGGGGCTCCAAAAGAAAACCTTACAAGTATGATAGAAGCGACAGTAGCCACGCTGTTGTTCTGTAACCTGTCAGTATTGTTATGAAGGATGTAAGGAGTGTGTAGCGTATGGTGTAGACAAACGCGGCAACACCGTAATGATATTTAATGATGAGCGCCTCACTTTTGACATGCACCAAAGAGGAGCAGCGTTCTGTTATGTATGTGGCTTTAAAAAAAAGTATTAATGAACGTGTGAAGCAATTAGAAATTCATCAGCAAATGAAGGCCCACTATAGTGATACATGCCTGTCCCCAGTCCATCAAGTTCCCCGTGTGGGTTCCGGGGCTCTGTTATAGGGAAAACAAGACAAGAAACACTGCCTACTTAAAAGCATGTCGTAAGAGCCGACTAACCGGGAGTGCTTCTGCCTGAGAGGTGAGCAGTCTGCATACAAATGAGTCAGATCTGTAAAACGGATGCACACTCAGGTTCTAGAACAGGACTGTAGTCCGAAAGTGGATGAACAACCAGAACTTTCCGCTAGAGTTTACAGCTGGTGAACACGAAGAAGAAGAAGTCCAGCAAGTGTGTTGGGGCAGTAAGAAGTTGTCCGGGGTCACACTTGGTGCAGCTGACCCCGGTCGTACACAGTTAACTTCGCGATGTGACCTTCGCTAGACCAGTATTTTGATAGATGGGCAATCGGTGGGCCGCCTTTACGTCCCAATCTATTTCCGGACACATCACAAACTGGGTAGGGTATAATAAATTTAACTCACCCCAAGCAGAGGAAAACCTGAATCCCCAGTCGTCCACTCATGTTGTACCTCCCCTGCCCTTCCCACATATGTTTAAAATGTAAATCCACCTACTTTCAGTTTAAAACCGACGGAACCCACCAAAGGCCACCCGACGCTCTGAGGCAAACCAGCTAAAAGGGCCTCAGCACGATAGATAGACCGTGCTCGTCAGCAGATAAGACACGGTCCAGATACTCTCAAAGCCGGTAGAGGTCCTAGTTGAAAATCCATACACTCGATAGCAGAACGTTTTCTGAGCGGTTTGATTTGCTGTTAGTGCGGCCAGTGCAACCTTTAGAAATTGTCCCCAACAGTTATACTCTACTGAACTGCCTAATCCAGTCACCCCCCTTGTGAGATAAAATATTATTATTTTGAAGCCTCACCCTGGCTCTTGCCATGGGCCGCAATATAGCCCGATCATAAATTGCCGACCGCGGTTTCTGGGAGCTCTCCACGGGTAATCCTTATCCACATGGTGGCACTTTGTGTCACGGGATGTTTCTACTACTTATACTCCCAATCATTTGTATAAACTCAGCCTTTTTCAGGCTGGTCGAAAAATTATCTAAGCTAATACCGATTAAGAAAAGCAAATCGACAGCTACTGAACTGAACTGAATTTCTACCCCACCAGGACATCACACAAGCGATAAACACCCGATGACACAAAGTGCCACCATGTGGATGAGGATCGCCGTGGAGAGGTCCCAGAAACCGCGTTCAGACATTTGGCCATATATATGGCCTGCCTATATTGCGGCCCCAGGCAAAAGCCAGAGTAGGGCTTCAAATGACAAAAAATTTCGTCCTAAAAAGGACGAAATTTGATATAATTAATCGACAGCTACTCCACGTACCGTCTTAAATTGTTGCAGCACCTGCTCTTTTTTTTTGTTGTTGCTCTCACGTCTCAACATTCACTCTATTTTGATGTATGTTTTCACTCGTTTCCACTAATTCTCTCGCGTATCTTAGTCATTTTATGTTCTTTTATCTTGCTTCTGTGTTCTGTTCTTACGTTTCTTCTACCATTTTTATTTTCAGTTTGACTGGGCTTATTTTCTTTTAGTAAACTTTATTTTAGATGGAATTGTTTCCCTTTCTTTGTTATTTCCCTGTTGGCGGTAAGTCAAAATGGTTGTTTCATAGTGAGAAAGATGTTTGTGCTATGTTGCAAATGTATTATAATGATCTACAATATCAGCATAGGTGATAAATGATCGACAAAACAGAAATTCACTAACCTGTCACATCTCCATAGAACACCTGGGCACCAGACACATCTGCGTTCACGCGTTGTTGTCGGAAATGAAAATGGGACAGGAAGTGACCCAGAGAGGATGATACATAGTAGGTGGCTACGGCCACAGACGGCTCTAACTGAGATTCTTTTGACTTCCGTCTATTTGTCTACATGTCCATCTATTGCACCACCCACTCTTCCATTGACTCCACCACCAACGGTCTGTCTGTCTGCCTGTCTGTCCCTCCGTCTGTCCGTCCAGCCATCCAACCATCCATCTATCGATCAGCCTGCCTGTCTGTCTGTTGGTAGAATACTTGTCCGTCTGCCACAGATCCAAACCCAGACAATTGTGCCTTCCAGCTAGAATACTTGTCCGTCTGCAACAGATCCAAACCCAGACAATTGTGCCTTCCAGCTAGAATACTTGTCCGTCTGCAACAGATCCAAACCCAGACAATGGTGCCTTCCAGCTAGAATACTTATCCGACTGCCACAGATCCAAACCCAGACAATTGTGCCTTCCAGCTAGAATACTTGTCCGACTGCCACAGATCCAAACCCAGACAATGGTGCCTTCCAGCTAGAATACTTGTCCGTCTGCCACAGATGCTTTGTTTGTCTTCGTTGATCCTGTTTAAAAATATAATTTCTGGGCTTACAGAATATATGTTATAATTGCGCCTTCCAGGCGACACATCCCGCTTTCTCTCTGTTGCCAAGGTTAGCCACTACGGCGACCTGCCTGTTTAGTTAACTCTCTGTTTATCTTATTACTTGTTTCTAAAACGGTATAGCCTACTACTCGGGATTCCTTTTTATTCCAGTGGTTTTCTTTCATTACCCTATCTTTTTCTAGTCGTCGTATGTTGAGCTGTCTCTCTCTCTCTCTCTCTCTCTCTCTCCCCCCCTCTCTCTTTCTCTCTCTCCCCCCTCGCTCTCCCTATCTTTCTCTCCCTCTTCCTCTCTCTTACTCCTCTCCCTCTCTCTCTTCCTCTCTCCCCCTCTTCCCCTCTCTCTCTCCCCCCTCTCTCTGCCCATCTCTCCCTCTCCCTCTCTTTCTCTCCCCTCTCTCTCCCCTCTCTCTCTCTCTCTCTCTCTCTCTCTCTCTCTCTCTCCTCTCTCTCTCATGGTAATGTTTATTAAATCAATATAGTGTGCTGTCTCCTTAATGCAGCGGTTCTTAACCTGCCGGTCACGACTCCTTTTTTTGTGTCGAACGACCCTTTCACAGGGGTCACATAAGACCATAGAAAAATATATTTATTGATGTTATGAAGGAAAATAATTGTTTGTGGATCGCCACAGCAAAAGGTTAGTTGCGTATCCTTTACAGGGCGTTACAGAACCAACCCCAGCAGCCCCTGGCTGTTGTGTGGTTTCTCTAGGCAACTTTACGTCCAGTGGTTCCACAGCATAAGGGAACTGTACTAAAAGGTCGCGGATTTAAGAATTTTGAGAGCCACTGTCTTAATGAGTGTCCCTTTCGCCATCTTTGGGAATACGAGGTGCTGAGTTCCTGTTGTCGTTTAGAGTGAGGCTTGTTCTGCCAATCTTCTTCTTACGTCGCTGTTGACACATGAGGCATTAACGAGTGATCTCCCTTGCAACAGTCGGTCTGCAGGGTTTCTGCCCATGGTCTTCCACGTCAGTGACGTCTAACTCATCCAGGACCGCACATTGTCCTGCCGGTGGACGACTTCGCAATGCTAAGCCAATTAATGTGGTGCACAAAACCTGGTCACAACTATAACATAAAGCCCCCCTCCCTCTTTTCGGGGATGCTGGTTAAAGGTGACGATTTCTTTCTCTCCAGCAAAGCACCTACCTACACTCGCACCCGGTGGCACAAAGTGACACCATTTAGAAGAAAACACACCTCCCAGATGCAAATCCCAGACAAACCCTATACAGCCTGAAGGTTAGATTATGGCCCCTGTAATGAATGTAAGTTGTCTCCTCCACACTTGATCTTCCTAGTGCAGATTCAACACTGACTCTGTTGTCTAGGTGTTAGGTCACAGTTCATTCTAACCAGACGGCACTTCTCTCCACGGCCACACAACTTCAAATGACGGTCGACACCGGTGTAATGTGCTCATCTAGGGGCATGTATTGTTTACATTGCTTTCAGACGAACAGTGAGTTGAAACGACACAGCATGAACGAATATTGAGTTCTTTGCTTTTTATTCGTTTGAATCGCAGTTATCGCAAACATACATTCATGCTTCCTCGTTGCTCGACTGCTTTGGCTGAATCTAGCGACCTGGACGGACTTCCCACACACTACAGAATTTATCAGCGCCTCTCGAACATCCATCTATACGTTCATGGACTCTGAGTATCTGACATTACGACGTATGGAAAAACATTCAGTCCTCCTATTGAAAATAAAGTTCACTTGGACAAATCATTTATTCTTCTCAAGAGTTCATTCACAGCGTCCTCTCCTCAGTCAGGGCAGAACTTCACTGTCTTACTTCAGTCTCTCGGGTTCACGTCTTCCCGTTCACGTCTCATGCTTTTTCTTGTGTCTCTCACTTCGTTTACCATGAGACACACGAGACTCACTTCTCCGTTTTTTCTCTTCTCTCACGGGGTCCTCCGACCTTTTTCTCCCCATCGGAAACTCTCTGGGGTTTCCCCGGATTCACAAACATTACAATCTCCCCCTCCCTTCTAGTAAAAAAAAAAACAATTAACCTAAAATTTTTTTTTTACTATTAACTTTATCTTGAGGTTATAATTTTTAAAAGGTTTGGGAATACTTTAATGTAATGATGTGGATTACCTATAATCATTCTGGGTTTTTGGTGGTTACTTCCTTTTTTTGATTAGGTTTTACATTATTCCCTTTGTCACATTACCAGTTATTGTATCCAAGAAGTTACCAGTGGCTTAATGGAGAATCAACCATTCAGGCACTCTCTTCCAAGTGCGGTGATAGTCCATATAGGCCTTGCGTATTAACCCATCCCCATCCCACAGACTGTTATAAAACAGAACAACAATTCTGGTACTCTCTTAAAGTACTGAAGCCCATAACGGCTAGAACAGAAATGTAGCAAACCCGCAAGTCCCACCATAACCGTTGGACTTAAGGCTACTGTCACTGGTTTACGTTTCAATT
>CAJHNH020000339.1:181166-288467 GCA_905116865.2 Candidula unifasciata | reverse complement strand
CTTCTTCTTCTTCTTTTTCTTCGCGTTCACTAGCTGTAAACTTTGGCCGAAAGTTCTGGTTGTTCATCCACTTTTGGACTGCAGTCCTGTTCCAGAACCTGAGTGTTGTGTGTGCATCCGTTTTCAGATCCGTCTCAATTGTATGCAAACTACTGGTTCATTTCAGGTAGATGCACTCCGGCTTCGAAAGAAGCTTCCAGTTAGTCTACCCTTACGACATGCTTTTGGGTTGGCAGCGGGTCTATTCTTGTTTTCCCTATCATAGGACCCTGAAATGTTTCTGATAGTGTGTGTGTTGTATGTTTCTGTTTACGTGAGTTGTAAATCTTTGCTTGCGTATAGTGATTGTTCGTGTTTGTGTGAGTTGCCTGTATCTGTTTCTATGAGTTGCATGTTTCTGATAGTGTCCGTTGTACATATCTATTTGCGTGAGTTTTATGTGTTTGTTTGTGTGAATTGAATGTTTCTGTTTGTGTTGGTTGTGTGTTTCTGTTTGTGAGGGTTCTATGTGTCAATTTGTCTGAGTTGTATGTTTCTGAGAGCGTGTGTTTAAGTTTCTGTTTGCGTGTTGTGCTTGTTTCTGTTTCTGTGGTTTATTATATTTCTAATTGTTGGCGGTGTATGTTTATATTTAAGTGTGTTGTATGTGTTTGTTTGTATCGGTTGTATGTTCCTGTTCGTGTAGCTTGAATGTTTCCGTTTGCATATGTCTGTTTGAGCGAGCTGTCTATTTCTGTTAGTGTATGTTATATGTGTCAGTTTGTGTGTGTTGTATGTTTCTGGTTTTGTTGGTTGTATGTTTCTGATCGTGTGTGGGTGTATGTTTGTGTGTGTGTGGTTTATAGATTGTCATTGTGTGTATTGAATGTTTTGAAAAGCTGTGCTGTTTATTTTCAATAGTAAGTGTTATATGTTTTTGAATGTGTTAGTTTATATGTTTCTTACAACCGTCTCTGCATGTTTCTGTTAGTGTTTGTTGCATGCTTGTGTTAGTGTATGTTGCATGCTTGTGTTAGTGTATGTTGCATGCTTGTGTTAGTGTATGTTGTATGCTTGTGTTAGTGTATGTTGCATGCTTGTGTTAGTGTATGTTGTATGCTTGTGTTAGTGTTTGTTGCATGCTTGTGTTAGTGTTTGTTGCATGCTTGTGTTAGTGTATGTTGCATGCTTGTGTTAGTGTATGTTGCATGCTTGTGTTAGTGTATGTTGCATGCGTGTGTTAGTGTGTGTTGCATGCTTGTGTTAGTGTATGTTGCATGCTTGTGTTAGTGTATGTTGTATGCTTGTGTTAGTGTATGTTGTTTGCGTGTGTTATTGTATGTTGTTTGCGTGTGTTAGTGTATGTTGCATGCTTGTGTTAGTGTATGTTGTATGCTTGTGTTTGTGTGTGTTGTATGCTTGTGTTAGTGTATGTTGCATGCTTGTGTTAGTGTTTGTTGCATGCTTGTGTTAGTGTATGTTGTATGCTTGTGTTAGTGTATGTTGCATGCTTGTGTTAGTGTATGTTGTATGCTTGTGTTGGTGTGTGTTGTATGCTTGTGTTTGTGTGTGTTGTATGCTTGTGTTAGTGACACACTGGAGAAATAAGAAAGAGTAATTCAGATGTCTTGTGGGCGGGGGGGGGGGGGGGGGGGGGGGGGGGGTGATAACGAAGAGAACTGACTGTCGACATTATAGGGAGGCAGTCTACATTCTATGATCCTGTAATGAGAGGGAGAAGACTGGAGTACATCGTGATCGTAGGAAAGTAGGAGGGGAGGAGAGGTAGACAGAGAGAACAGATGCTGGACAGTCATAGTATGGACGATCATCAGTGTCAGAGTTGATGTGAAAGTACACAAGACAGAAGGTTGTGGATAGACTTGACTATCCACGCCACATGGCAGGGGCTGTACGAAGAAGAAGACAATAGACAGAGGGTTGTGGATATGACGTGATTACCCACGCCACATAGCTTGGACTGAAATAAGAAAAATACCATAGACAGAAGGTTGTGGATGGACTTGACTACCCACGCCACATGGCACGGACTGAAATAAGAAGACCAGAGACCGACAATTGTTGATAGACTTGACTACCTACGCCACATGGCACGGACTTAAAGAAGAAAAATACTATAAACAGAAGGTTGTGGATAGACGTGATTACCCACGCCACATGGCAAGGAATATAAGAAGAAGTTACCTATTACTGCTCTCCTGACTGGGCCTAACACTGGACACTTGACCGAGAAGCAGCATGGACTCCAGCAAGACTGTCATCATGGCGTACATCCCTCGTGGTTTGGCTACCCGAATTCTCCTAGCCGTTTCCGTTTTAAGATCTTCGGCACCTTCCTCTGTCAATGCCGCCATTGTGAAACCTGAGACACGCAAATGTAATAAATTATGAACTGACAGTGGCGAAACGGGATCGATGTGCATGTGTAGGCGTTTGAAAATAACAATTACATCGGAGAGAGTATCATGTGATGTTTTCCCCCCTTTATCGCTTCGCTGCTGAGAGTATGCATGCTCAGCTAGCATCATAGTACTGGTAACTGGTAATTTTCTGAATGAGTGGCGTAAGTATGCAACTAGCGTTGGTTTTGCAATGTTTAAAAGCAGCGCGTTGGTAATATAAAGAAGACTATTAAAAAACAGCAAAATAGCCCTACATGCCCAGTGTGCCTAAAAGCGTGGGAAAAGGGTCATTTACTTATAGTGTGGCACCTGACTCTTGAAGGACGCCACACTCATACGACTATCCTAAAGCAACAACGAAGGTGTTTTCAAATGAATACACCGTCCTCCTTGTGTGGGTTCCAGTATAAGTAAGGCACTGTTTTCCACACATTCTGTTGTATTGTGCATATAGGGCTAGACCTATTTTTAAAGACTTAACGGCATTGGGTGGGTAATGTGGTCATCATAACGACGGTCGCTTTTGCTTCCTGGGGCTGTACTTGATACCATCTTAAGAAAGGGTTGACCTGGGAGCCAACGTCATTTTAAAAAGAAGGTCCGATCCGCAGGCGAGAGTCTATCCCCTACACCACGGAGCATAATTCCCTGTTGTGGGTGGGAAAAAAGAATATTTCTGCTGCCCCGCTAGCTAGCATGTCGTCTTCTTCTGTTGTTTTCTCACTGATACCAGGTTATAGCCCAGTGTCGTGGTTTTGTTTTCTCGCTGATACCAGGTTGTAGCCCAGTGTCGTGGTTTTGTTTTCTCACTGATACCAGATTGTAGCCCAGTGTCGTGGTTTTGTTTTCTCCCTGATACCAGGTTGTTGCCCAGTGTCGTGGGTTTGTTTTCTCACTGATACCAGGTTGTTGCCCAGTGTCGTGGGTTTGTTTTCTCACTGATACCAAGTTGTAGCCCAGTGTCGTGGTTTTGTTTTCTCACTGATGCCAGGTTGTAGCCCAGTGTTGTGGTTTTGTTTTCTCACTGATACCAGGTTGCAGCCCAGTGTCGTGGTTTTGTCATCTCACTGATACCAGGTTGTAGCCCAGTGTCGTGGTTTTGTTTTCTCACTGATACCAGGTTGTTGCCCAGTGTCGTGGTTTTGTTTTCTCACTGATGCCAGGTTGTTGCCCAGTGTCGTGGTTTTGTTTTCTCACTGATACCAGGTTGTAGCCCAGTGTCGTGGTTTTGTTTTCTCACTGATACCAGGTTGTAGCCCAGTGTCGTGGTTTTGTTTTCTCACTGATGCCAGGTTGTAGCCCAGTGTCGTGGTTTTGTTTTCTCACTGATACCAGATTGTAGCCCAGTGTCGTGGTTTTGTTTTCTCCCTGATACCAGGTTGTAGCCCAGTGTCGTGGTTTTGTTGTCTCACTGATACCAGGTTGTTGCCCAGTGTCGTGTTTTTGTTTTCTCACTGATACCAGGTTGTAGCCCTGTGTCGTGGTTTTGTTTTCTCACTGATACCAGGTTGTAGCCCAGTGTCGTGGTTTTGTTTTCTCACTGATGCCAGGTTGTAGCCCAGTGTCGTGGTTTTGTTTTCTCACTGATACCAGGTTGTAGCCCAGTGTCGTGGTTTTGTTTTCTCACTGATACCAGGTTGTAGCCCAGTGTCGTGGTTTTGTTTTCTCGCTGATACCAGGTTGTAGCCCAGTGTTGTGGTTTTGTTTTCTCACTGATACCAGGTTGTAGCCCAGTGTTGTGGTTTTGTTTTCTCACTGATACCAGGTTGTAGCCCAGTCTCGTGGTTTTGTTTTCTCACTGATACCAGGTTGTTGCCCAGTGTCGTGGTTTTGTTTTCTCACTGATACCAGGTTGTAGCCCAGTGTCGTGGCTTTGTTTTCTCACTGATACCAGGTTGTAGCCCAGTCTCGTGGTTTTGTCATCTCACAGATACCAGGTTGTAGCCCAGTGTCGTGGTTTTGTCATCTCACAGATACCAGGTTGTAGCCCAATGTCATGGTTTTGTTGTCTCACTGATACCAGGTTGTAGACCAGTGTCGTGGTTTTGTTTTCTCACTGATACCAGGTTATAGCCCAGTGTCATGGTTTTGTTTTCTTACTGATGCCAGGTTGTAGACCAGTCTCGTGGTTTTGTTTTCTCACTGATGCCAGGTTGTAGCCTAGTGTCGTGGTTTTGTTTTCTCACTGATACCAGGTTGTAGCCCAGTGTCGTGATTTTGTTTTCTCACTGATACCAGGTTGTAGCCCAGTGTCGTGGTTTTGTTTTCTCACTGATGCCAGGTTGTAGACCAGTCTCGTTGTTTTGTTTTCTCACTGATGCCAGGTTGTAGCCTATTGTCGTGGTTTTGTTTTCTCACTGATGCCAGGTTGTAGCCCAGTGTTGTGGTTTTGCTTTCTCACTGATACCAGGTTGTAGCCCAGTGTCGTGGTTTTGTTTTCTCACTGATACCAGGTTGTAGCCCAGTTTCGTGGTTTTGTTGTCTCACTGATGCCAGGTTGTAGCCCAGTGTCGTGGTTTTGTTGTCTCACTGATGCCAGGTTGTAGCCCAGTGTCGTGGTTTTGTTGTCTCACTGATACCAGGTTGTAGCCCAGTGTCGTGGTTTTGTTGTCTCACTGATACCAGGCTGTAGCCAAGTGTCGTGGTTTTGTTGTCTCACTGATACCAGGTTGTAGAAGAGTGTCGTGGTTTTGTCGTGTCACTGATACCAGGTTGTAGCCCAGTGTCGTGGTTTTGTTTTCTCACTGATGCCAGGTTGTAGCCCAGTGTCGTGGTTTTGTTTTCTCACTGATACCAGGTTCTAGCCCAGTGTCGTGGTTTTGTTTTCTCACTGATGCCAGGTTGTAGCCCAGTGTCGTGGTTTTGTCGTCTCACTGATACAGGTTGTAGCCCAGTGTCGTGGTTTTGTCGTCTCACTGATACCAGGTTGTAGCCCAGTGTCGTGATTTTGTTGTTTCATTAATACCAGGTTGTAGCCCAATGTCGTGGTTTTGTTGTCTCACTAATATGAGGTTGTAGCCTAAGGTCGTGGTTTTGTCGTCCCACTGATACCAGTTTGTAGCCCAGTGTCGTTGTTATATGTATTTGTCTTGCGCTTCTTGGGTGGCTTGAGTGATGGATTTGTTTTCATCTGCACTATTTATCCGTCTCCTTCTTGGTTTTCCTCACGCCTTTCTACCTGTTTCACTGTAAAAAGTCTCATAGGCAGTCTGGTCTGGCTGCATTCTCACTAGATGGCCAAACCATTTCATTCTTTGTCTGTGAAAATAATACCAGATGTGGTCTTGTTCCAACTTTCTCTCTAATGTTGGTATTCGCAACCCTGTCTCCTCTAGTGTTGTTAGTTACCTTGCGGAGATAGCGCATTTCACATGTAATTATTGTTCTGTTCTAGAGCCCTATTCATTGTCCATGTTTGGCACTGATAACATAAAGAATGGATAAAGATGCTATCAATCATTTGCTGTTTTGCAATATGTCGTGGGGGGGGGGGGGGCATTTTTTCACCGTAAGCATTCACAGGAAGTGACGTCATATCAAAATCTGTTCGTCCTCATGAGGGGCGCAATATTACGTTATTCTGATATCCCACCCTGGCTGTAGCCGCGGGCCCTAATATAACCCAGCCTATGGGTTGAGCGGGGTTTTAGGAACCTCTCGACTGGTAATCCTCATCCAAACAGTGGCACTTTGTGTCACCGTGTGTTCAACGCTCTGTGTGACGGCCTGGTGAAGTAAAGTCAGTCATCCATATCACATGTGGCATACACACACATACACACAGTTGCACACCCCTACACCCCCATATACACATACACACACAAATACACACACATACACACATATACATACATACACACATACACACACACACACAGTTGCACACCCATACACACATACACAAACACGCACAGAAAAGGAAAGACGGACTCACAGCACGAGGTAGACCAAGAACAAAATGTAAAGACAACACACAACAGCATGATGTGTCTATGGTCGATGCGGCCATGTAAGCAGAAGCCAGAAGCTTATATCTCCTGAAACAGTTAAAGACGTGAAGAAAATGTAATACTGGTCAACTGTGTCACAATATAGGACGCAATTTTGTGTGTGTGTGATTGGTGCTCTTTGGTGCATGTCAAAAGTGGGACAACCATCTTTATGCTGTCACTGTATTGGTCTGCATTGTGATGTGACGTGCTTGACATTGCTGACATATTTACCAAACAATATTGGCAGGGTTTTAAAAATGCTATCACACTTTAAATATTTTTATTTGTAGTAGCTAATAACGACAGAAATGCAAAGAATGTTGAATTAAGAATCGACATCATAACACTCGGAACACCCCTATACGCGCTATCTCCCCATCTTCTGCAGTAAGCCACTAGTTCCAATTCCGATTTATCAGTAACTGTCTGTATATTCGTCTCGCCCTTTCCCTGAGTGTTAAGCGTTTGCCAGATCCTCTTTTAACTCTTCGCAACGCTATTCTCAGACCGTAATGATCTATCTGTGCCTCGGCACTGTTTACTCGCTCCCAAAGAGCCGCCTTAACATCCAGCTTGTCATACATCAGTTTACCATCATGTGGTGAAAAACCGGCCAGTGTATCCGCCTGCTCATTTCCCAACACACCTGGAAAAAATATAAAAAGGATGCTAACTACCCGTGACCTGTGAAGTGATGCTTGCAGAAACAAAAAAAAATAGAAAAGATGACCATAGCAATAATAAAAAATAAAAAAAAAACAGTATTAAAAGTCTATGGTTTAGCAAGGAAATCAAAATTAAAATTTGAGAGCATGCATCCTCCCTGTAGCAACATACGGATGTGAGTCGTGGACCGCCTCACAGTCCTAAACAAAGAAAAGTGAGACTTTTGAACTGAAATGCAAGAAAGATTCAGAGAAATCCATGACGAGAAGTAATACTGATATTTTGACAAATCTGAACATCGAGGAAGATTAGCTAATAAACAGCATCCTGCCTCGGAATCTGAAATATTTTGGTCATATCATGCGCCCCGACGGATTAGAAAAAATAATAGCATAGGCATGGTACCAGAAAGGAGAGGCAGAGGCCAACCAGCACGAAGATAGACACAGGATATAAGTGACTCTTGCAATATGAAAGTACACGAGACAGGACAGCTGGTGAGAGACCGCGTTTCGTTAAAGCTATGCTGAGATCGGTGTTCTGCAAAGGGCCTACTTCGCGATAAGGATGAGTTATCGTTTGGCAACTTATTTTCTAAAGTTCCTAATGTTCAATCTGTCATTAACTGGGGCCCGTTCCCTCTGACGTTTTCGGAGAATGACATTGTTCATTAAATCTATGCAGATGAGAACATCACATTCTTTACCGAGCGCTGATTGTTATGCAGCTGACACGGCCATCAGTCAAGGAAGAGCAGAGACCAAGAAGCAGCTGGACCCAGCAGGGGAAACAATTAGCTTGCCGCCAACCAGATAACTGTCACATAGAATTTGTCAAGTAACAAAAAACAAAACAAAAAATGATACACAAAACTAAATGTGGCAATGACACAAAGAATTATTGAAACAGATCAGTTGATTTATTAAGGTACTAATCTGATAGTCAAGGAGATGCAAAAGTAAGATATTACGATACACATTGACAAGTTTTCAAAAGCCTTAACAAAGTATGGAACTCTAAACTGTATAGTTTAAAAGTAACTTATAGTTTCTGATTAGCTGACTGCAAACAGTTGTCACCTTGTAGGATACAATTTTTCGTTATTTGAAGCCTCACCCTGGCTTATACCGGGGGTCCTGAATATAGCCGGGCCATAAATATGGCCTAAAAGGCCGAAAGAGGTTTCTGGGACCTCTCCACGGGTGATCCTCATCCACATGGTGCCACTTTGTGTCACCAGGTGTTTATCGCTTGTGTGATGTCCTGGTGGGGTACAACAAGAGAGAAAAAGAGAGAGGGTACTTTCTTATTAGCCCACCACAAACAGGGGAAATCCGCAGGTCACGGGACAGTCAAATATTTCAGGGGGTGGTAGATTAGGCGTATAGTTTTGGTTAGGTAAACGCCTTGGAATAAACGCGCTAAAGCACAGAAACCCTGGAAAACCCCGCTCTTACCACCCTCTAAAATATTGGACTGTCCCGTGACGTCACTTATGGTCGGCTTTAAAGAAAGTACCGACAAACTTACTTTTTTTTTTTTTTTTTCTATTCTTAAGTTATTTTATTTTCAACACAGGCTGGTGAAAGTTGGTAACCCACTAAAGATAAGAGACTAAAGATAAATATATATCATGGATGGAATCGAGACCATCAAATTTGAACAAAGGTCAAAAGGCTCTAACGATTTTCTTTCACTCTGTTGGAATTTAGTTGTTGGACAGCGGGCAGACAGTTGAGCGGATGCATCTACCGTGGGGATAGATGACTTTTTAAGTCCTTGATCGTCCACATGTGGAGCAGGGAATATATTTTAGGATAATTTCTCAAAGAGTGTAATTGTTCTGCATTGTTCAAAAGGTGTCTGTTTAATGGAAGTCAGTGGGCGGAATACAGGGTATTTTTTTTTTTCAAATTGTCTAAATTTGGTAATTGCTGTAGTTGTTACAGGAATTATAGGTTACTAAAGTTGTTACAGGAATTATAGGTTACTAAAGCTGTTACAAGAATTATAGGTTACTAAAGTTGTTACAGGAATTATAGGTTACTAAAGCTGTTACAGGAATTATAGGTTACTAAAGTTGTTACAGGAATTATAGGTTACTAAAGCTGTTACAGAGATGAACAGATACTGTAGTGATTGCAAAGATAATGATTCATTGCAGTTGTTTTGTTACAAAGATTATCAGATACTGTAGTTATTGCAAAGATATTCATTCATTGCAGTTGTTTTGTTACAAAGATTATCAGATACTGTAGTTATTGCAAAGATAATCATTCACTGCAGTTGTTTTGCTACAAAGACTATCAGATACTGTAGTTATTGCAAAGACAATCATTCATTGCAGTTGTTTTGTTACAAAGATTATCAGATACTGTAGTTATTGCAAAGAAAATCATTTATTGTCGTTGTTTCTTCTTCTTCTTCTTTTTCTTCTTCTTCAAAAACAGGTCGTAAGAGTTGAATCATTGGGAGCTTTCTTCGAAGTCGGAGCACATATGTCTGAGAGGCAAGAAACCAACAGTCTGCATGCAAATAAACTCAGACCTGTGAAATGGATGTACACGCAACACTCAGTTTCTGGAACAGGAATAGAGTTCAGAAGTGGACGAACAACCAGGAAAAAAAATTAAATTTGAAGGCGCCAATTCCTAAACAAACAACAAGAAGAACACAACGCTGACAAACGACACACACGTCAGACGGAAAAACAACAAACGCCCGGTCTTCTGTTTAACGTTTTGTGTCAATTATTAAGAACGTCCTTGCCGATGAGTGATTGTGAAAACAATTACATATGCGGGAATCAATAGCCGATTTGTTTTCCATAATACAATGTTGGACAATATGTCGCGCTGAAGGACTGAGGGTGTTCTGACTCGCAAATAGCCAGCACACATTCATACAAGAGGGGACAAAGTTCGATACACCGCAATCAGAAATAAATAAATGAACATGAAGAATAGAAACGTTCGAAATTCAGTGTAATAATAATTAGCATTACATGCTGCTGTAACCAGAGGGTCTGGCTACACTCAGAGGACAGGCAAGACGGACATATAACCAGATTGTGACCGGTACCATCAGTATTTGAACTCTGCGCTGGCTGCTGAAGATGAGGACGGAACGTCCCGAGTGCTGTGATGTTATTCTTGACAATTCAACTCAGCTCAACTCATACTGCTGCCACACAGCTTAAAACAATATCTTAGTTAACGTATATACTAGTGTGTGTCTGTGTGTGTGTGTGTGTGTGTGTGTGTGTGTGTGTAAAGTAATTAAGTAAGTAAAGATCCCTTTTCCACGCCTTTAGGCGTACAGGGCTTATAGGGCTAGACCTATATTTTATAGACCAACGGCACAAGATGGGTGGTGTGGTCAGCATCACACCGGCCGCCTATACTTCCCGGGACTGCACCCGGTATACACTCAAGGCTGGCTCGACCTGGGAGCCGAGGTCATTTTTGAAGAAAAGTCCGGCTTCGCCAGGGAGCGAACCCACGACCTTCGATCCGCAAAGCGCGTCTAGCCCTCTACCACGGCGACTCCCTGTGTTTACTAGATGCACGGAGAATCACTGGTTGAGTAATGAAGTAAATATAAACAGCAACTCCTTTGTATATTTTGGATTTTGAAGTAATAAAGAAAACCAGTAGACATTCCGGTGTGAAACGAGAATCGACACAAGATCCGCCAGTCTTTCATCATCATCATCATGTAGCAGGTCCTTTGCAGAACGTCGCTCTCATCACAGTCTGCTTGAAAACAAAACTCCGTCTCTCGCCAGCTCTCCCACTTCATGCACTTTCACACTCAAGGAGTCACTTATATCCTGTGCCCATCTTCGTGTCGGTCGTCCCCTGCCCCTCCTTCCTGGTACCATGCCTTCTGCTATAATTCTTTTCCAATCCGTCTTGGCGCTTGATATGACCAAAATATTTCAGCTTCCGAGACAGGATGCTGTTTATCAGCCAATCTTCCTTGATGTTTAGATTTTCAAGATGTCACTATTTCTCCTCTTCTTTGTCCAAGATATTCGGAGAATCTTTCTTCAGCATTTCAGCTCAAAATCCCGCCCTCACCCACACATTATTCCAGTTAAAGTAAGTAAAAGTGTAGATCCCTTTTCACGCCTGTAGACACATCGGGCATATGAAAAAAGCACCCATATTTTTACAGACCATTTGTCACTAGGTGGGTAATGTGGTCAGCATTACACCGGCCGTCTTTACTTCCCCAGAACATACATCCTAGTACTCATTTTAGGCTGGGTCGAGCTGCGACGCCCTATACCATGATAAAAATTATCGCAGCCAGCAATGGGTTTCGATCGCGGTAAGTTGGAATTACAAGTCGGACTCGCAACGCCTAAACCACGGATGCCGCATTTCAGTTAAATATATGTTATTTCTGCTGATGGAATCTACTGTCGCTGCTTCTAGTGCAATTACATTTGCAAACAGCAGAACCAGCTAAACGCTCCACAAACTCCTTATTTGTAGCGTCGCTAATGAATGAAGACAGACAGACACGCCTCCTGCTGTTTTATATCATGTCTGGGGAACAGATTAACGACATGACTGATCAACGTTTTCAGGTGTAGGTTAAGTGTAGATCGACATGAACGTGCGTTCATTGGTTAGCATCTGCAGCTCACGTCTGTGCTTCTGGCATGTCTGCATCAGCTCTCAAATGTCTGTAGTTTTGGAATGTCTGCATCAGCTCTCAAATGTCTGTAGTTTTGGAATGTCTGCAACCGCTCCAAATGTCTGTTGTTCTGAAATGTCGGCATCAGTTCCAAAATGTCTGTTGTTCTAAAATGTCTGCATCAGCTCTAAATGACTGAGGGTCTAGAATATCTGCATCAGCTCCAAATGTATGTTGTTCTGAAATGTCTGCATCAGTTCTGTAATGTCTGTGGTTCTGGAATGTCTGCATCAGCTCCAAATGTCTGTTGTTCTGAAATGTCTGCATCAGCTCCAAATGTCTGTTATTCTGGAATGTCTGCATCAGCTCTCAAATGTATGTGGTTCTGAAATGTCTGCATCAGCTCTGTAATGTCTGTGGTTTAGAAATGTCTGCATCAGCTCTGTAATGTCTGTTGTTCTGTAATGTCTGCATCAGCTCTCAAATGTATGTGGTTCTGGAATGTCTGCATCAGCTCTGTAATGTCTGTTGTTCTGTAATGTCTGCATCAGCTCTCAAATGTCTGTGGTTCTGGAATGTCTGCATCAGCTCTCAAATGTTTGTGGTTCTGTAATGTCTGTATCAGCTCCAAATGTCTGTTGTTCTGAAATGTCTGCATCAGCTCCAAATGTATGTTATTCTGGAATGTCTGCATCAGCTCTCAAATGTATGTGGTTCTGAAATGTCTGCATCAGCTCTCAAATGTATGTGGTTCTGTAATGTCTGCATCAGCTCTGTAATGTCTGTGGTTCTGGAATGTCTGCATCAGCTCTCAAATGTCTGTGGTTCTGGAATGTCTGCATCAGCTCTCAAATGTCTGTGGTTCTGTAATGTCTGTATCAGCTCTCAAATGTATGTGGTTCTGTAATGTCTGCATCAGCTCTCAAATGTCCGTGGTTCTGTAATGTCTGCATCAGCTCTGTAATGTCTGTTGTTTTGGAATGTCTGCATCAGTTCTGTAATGTCTGTGGTTCTGAAATGTCTGCATCAGCTCTCAAATGTCTGTGGTTCTGTAATGTCTGCATCAGCTCTGTAATGTCTGTTGTTCTGGAATGTCTGTGTCAGCTCAATATGTTGCTAATTCTGGAATGTCTGTATCAACGTTAGATGTTGATGGCCGAGTACTGTCTAGATCCGCTTCAAATGTAGCCGGGGATCGTCTGCTGCATCTGTAGATGTTGACGTAAGATGAAAATCTCAAAGATTTCACAATGGAATCATAGGATATCCATATCGTTTTCAAGAGCTTGGGGAGAGAATGATGATTTCCCAAACGGAAATAATAGAAACTTATCTTAGCAATGTCGGCTCTGTGGCTAAGTCGATGCGAACGCTCTGTAATACCGGGATGCCGGGTTAGATCCCAGCTGCGGGCCAACGCTCCTTGCGTTGGTTTCGACAGTGGTATCAAGAAAGCCGACCGTCCAGACAGCAATGGTAAACTACTGGACGTAAATTTGTCTAGAAAAACCACACAACAGCCAGGGGCTGTTGGGGTTGGTTCTGCATCGTCCTGTAAAGGATACGCAACTAACCTAACCTTAGCAATAAATACGTTACATTGTATGTCAAACCGTTGGCGCAACGTCACTAGGTTTGAGGTTTGAACAACGGAACAACATCATGGCACAAATGTAGTAACCCATAAGTGTTCCTTTCTTCTTCTAACTCAAGTCTGAGTCCGAAGAAGCTAGGCACAGTGCACAAGCTCTGTAGCACCGGCGAGAATCCTGAAATACTTTGTGTACATTTTTTAACTCCAAATTTTGCCTGGGCAATGCCGTTAGGCTACTCTTTTCGATTTCTAACTGCCAAGAGATTATTAATGTGCGCAGCAATGCACACGGGCGTCCGATCACACTACCCAGAGACCAAGGGAAGTTACTAGAAGTACAAGTCCAAGTGAAAAAAAACAAAGCCTGGATTGAAACCGGAACTTCTAGCACTCGAGGCGGACACCATTCTTCGAGACCACGCAGCCCCCATAACAGGAATAAAGAAGATAAAATGTGTGGAAATTTATCACACTGATGTTGATATTGATATAAAAAGCGAACATCATTTGTCAAAGTTGTGTGAGAAGACGACTGAAACCTTTAGCATTGTGGGGAAACCCGGAAAAGTGTTGTTTATGACCCTCTTGGTGTGTCATAAAACAAGATAGGCTTCCATTGAATGACAGTTAACAGTGAAGTTACAAACTGTTTGCTCCTATACTAGGGCGTTTGAATTATAACATCTCAGTTTCTTTTACTGGTCAGATCGATATCTTCTTCTTATTTTTCGCGTTTACCAGCTGTAAATTTTGGGTTTTATTAATATCTCACCCCAAACAAGGGAAATCCGCAGGTTACGGGACAGTCTAATATTTCTGGGGAGGGGGGGTGGTAGATAGGCTGCATGCAGTCGTGGGACAAAGGTGGGTTTGGATTAGGGTGAAGTTTAGATATTTTGGGGTAGTTAAAAGCATCAGAAATCTGGAAACCCAGTCTTACCACCCTCTCAAATGTTTCTACTGTCCTGTGACGTCATCTGGGGTAGAATTATAATAAAGAACCTAATCTCTGGCAGAAAGTTATGACTGTTTGTTCACTTCTAGACGTTAGTCTTGTTGCAGAACCTGAGTTTTGAGTTCACATCCGTTTCATAGATAAGGCCTATTTATAAGCAGAATTTGTTACCTCAACTCTCAGGCAGACCAGCGTCGAAGAAACACATCTAATTAGTGTACTTTTACGACATGCTTGTTAGAGGGCAGTGGTTCTATTCTCCTCCACCCCCCCCCCCCCCCCCACCCCTCCAAAAATATATCACTAAAACTCACACGGGAAAAAAAATATATTGTCTATATATTACATCTTTTCCTCGTTTTGTTTTGTAGTAGCTCTTTATGACCATACTCTCTTCTGCTTTCGGATTTTTCCGTTCCGTATGGACCTTTTCAGCTGCTTGCCATTTGATGTTTTATCCACTGATAAAGGCTCTGGCCAAAACGTTGTGTTGCATCTGAAAGATTTTTCTGCTGCAGCGTCGGGTATTCATGTAATTATGATGCCATTCCTGAACGAAAGATGAGCGACACGATGAAGCCAGATCAACACTAACGTTCATTATCATCATCATCATCATCATCATCATCATCACCATCATTTTCCACTTCTGCCGTTAGACGTTGTGGGGAGGGAAAGTTTACGATTCATTGCTTGATGGGCACAATGGTTGTTGTCATTCCGTGTCGGTGTAGAAGTTATTTCATGTTATCACTCCATATTCTCCTAGGGCGGGGTTTTGCTTTCGCTTCAGATCCTTTCATGTGAAGGGCCTGCGTTGGCGCTTGAGCTTCATTGCTGCAAATATCACCCGCCTCAATTCATCTCTCTGGTTAGCCTTCTCTTTCCTGTTAGTAACACCAAGCGTTTGCAGGTCTGTCTGGACATTATCTCTTCATCGTCCTCTTGGTCTGCCTCGTGGTCTACGACCATTCATCTCCCTTGTGTATACAGTTTATAATTCTCTGTCATCTGACATTCTCTCAATATTCCTCAGCCAATTCAGACTATTAGCTCTCATGATGTCAGTGATCAGTGGTGATTTAAACAGGCTATGAATTTCGTTGTGGCTTCTCACTCTCCACTCCCACCTGTTTGCATCTTTGATGGGTCCAAAGATTCGTCGCAAGACTCTTTTTTTTCGAAAATTTGCAAATAAAACTTTATCTCTTTTAGTTGTGCTCAAAGTTTCAGAGCTTTATAAAACGGCTGGTCTTATCAACGTTTTATATATTTTGATCTTGGCATTGCGAGACCAGACACTTTCACTTTAGCAAACGTTAAAAGGCATAGTATGCTTTATTTCCAGATTGTATTCAAGATTGTATTTCATCTCTCTGCATGTTGGAGCAGTTGAAGTTTGCCCCCAAGTAAATTTTCTAATGTTTAAATGAAGACAAATAGTAGCATGCACAGCTCCCTGCACATCAATTATCGCCAAAAGTTAACAGAAATTGATGTCATCTGTTCTGTCCGAGCATGGTCTTGACAATCAAAGGTTCACAAGTAGAAGCCATAACTTCAACATTCCTGCAGCAAAACTCTGCCCCTAATTGTTTGTCTCCCAGGTTTAATGAGGTTCAGCGTGTCCTTCGGTCCTGAATTTCCTGTTTGACTGTTGTGCATTGCTGTTTCCTGTATAAGTGTTCTTCGACTTTAATTTTTTTTTTTTACTTGCGGACTCTCAAGACGGGATAATTTGTTTTGTGTATCAATGTTCTTCCGCTTTTTTAAAACCCCGCGGACTTTCAAGAGGGGAATACATTGTTTCGTAGGTAAAGTGAAAGTAATTAAAAATCTTTTTTCACGTCTTTATGCGCATCGGGCACATGGGAAGAGCACCACACATGTTTACAAACCAATTGGCACTAGGTGGGTAATGTGGTCATCATTACGCCAGCCGTCTTTACTTCCCCAGGACAAACATCATGGTACCCATTTTAAGCTGGGTCAAACTGCGACGCCCTATGCTATGATACAAATCCACGCAGCCAGCAGTGGGCTTCGATCGCGGTACCTTGGAATTACGAGTCGGACTCGCAACCCCTAAGCCACGGGCGCCGTTAAATTGTTTCCTGTTTTCGACAGCTAATCAAAAACAGAAACAAAAGCAAATGTAGAAAGCAGTTTATGTGTCACATCCCAAGTCGCAAAACCTGGCTAGTCAACTGTCGTGCCTTTCACAAGTGGAACCATTACATTTTAACAAAAATCTCGAAAACTCTTCTACGGATCAACACTAATTTTTGCTTATGGCCTTAGATCCTTAATTCCTTATGATTTTACAATTTGCAATTGCGCAGGTGCTGCTGTTTTCTTAAAGCGGCCAATTTCAGTCATCTATGTTTTACTAATAATTTGTACCCCTAAAAGGGGTAATTGCACACATGTGGAGATTTTTCTGGAAATCACTTCACCTGTGCAGAGATGCATGGTGATTTTTTGACAGCCTATCCCACAGTCAATGAAAAAATCCACAATTCAAGGAAGGCGAATGCTGTGGGTGACTACCTGAGAGTGAAATATCTATGAAACACGTGCACTTTGAGGTTGAGATGAAACATCTATGAAACACGTGCAGTTTATGTTGAGAGTGAAACATATATGAAACACGTGCAATTTAATGTTGAAGAGTGAAACATCTATGAAAAACATACGATTTGATGTTAAGAGTGAAACATCTATGAAAAACATACGATTTGATGTTAAGAGTGAAACATCTATGAAAAACATACGATTTGATGTTAAGAGTGAAACAGCTATGAAACACGTACAATTTGATGTTTTGAAACATTCCGGTCCTTGCAGTTACTTTACGCATGCTGACTGTTTGCTTTGATTTGGTGTCTGTGGTTTCTGTCAACCTGTCACTGTCACTACTGTCTGTCTAACCACTTTTGGTGCTTTATTAATATCCTACCCCAAACAGGGGAAATCCACAGGTCACAGAACAGCTTAATATTTCTGCAGGTGGTAGATACGCTGCATCCAGTCGTCGGACCTAGCCAGCATGTATTCGTGGGACCTAGGCTGCACTCTATCGTGGGACGTAGGTGGGTTAAGGTTAGGGCCAGTTCTAGATGTTGATGTTGGGGTGGGGGTGGGGAGGGATTGTAAGGATCGTTTGTGCATTTTCCCAATGCATTGTTCACATTGGTCAAAATCATTCATCCATCTCCTTCTTGTGTACCATCCTGTTATTCTTCTTCTCTTCCACCATTTACGTCAGCGAGGAGTTGGGAAGGGGTGGGGGGGGGGGGATGTCAGGATCATTTTTTGACTTTTTCTAATGCATTGTGCAAGTTGGTGTTTATTTCTGTGAGGTTGCTCCTGATGGTGTCGCTCCATTTCTTGCATGGTCTTCCGCTGAGTTTATTATATTTCTTCAGCGTGGCTCTAAGTGGCAGTTGGTACCAGGGCGTTCTCATCAGGTGGCTAAACCTTTTCATTTGTTGTTCTTTAATGAATTGTGTGACTGGTTTCAGTCCTAGTCTTCTTGTAATTTATTCATCCTTGATTTTATCTCTACTTGTCACGCAGGCAGCTTTCCTAAAACTCTCACAACAATCACTAACCACCAAAAAATTGATGAATGTCTGTTTATGATATTTGTGATAAGTTTTCTTCCAGCCATTGTCTCTTTAATAACATCTAGGATGCTCTTTGAGGCAGTCCATCGAATTATACGAATTCTTCTATAAAAATCCCTTATCTCTGAGGCCAGGGGTCACTACATCCATTTTTTGTTTGTTTACTATCAGTGTTAGACCACTTATTTTATAATGATCATTTGTAGGGATATAGGTGAATACATTTGCATACTTTCAGTTTTAAAAAATTATGTCTGCATGGCAATAGCCGCCATCTTAGGAAAAAAAAAACTTGTACTCAGAATCCTACAATTTAAAAATTAGTATTAACTTGTCAACGCTAAATTGTTTACAAATGGCATACATTTTGTGTGTAATCTACAATTGCCGAACTTTACAAAAACAAACACATTGAAAAAGTAATGTTTTTATCATAAATTGGAAAAAATGACGTGCAGTAACCCCTTAATGAAATGGATTTGGCAGGAACTGTAGGCGGTATACGAAAACATTATTGCTCCACTAACCATCACTTGAAGAACACTGTTCTAGAACTCACAGCAGTAAATTTAAGAAAACGATTTGAGAAAGAGAGGCTAGTTTGCTCCCACTTCTGCAGGGACATGACCACAGACACGTTGTATTTGCTTGCTGTTATCCCATTTATCCCATTTGTTTCCCCATTCACTTCCCGTCTTGACAGCCCGTCTGTTTAACATAGAAAAGCCGTTAGATGGGCCAGAGCAAATAGTGGCGTGTGTTTTCTTGTCTTGTCCTTGCAAGTTTTATGCATACTTCACTTGCTGAATGTTGAATATAGAATTAGGAATCGACATCACAGCACTCGGGACACTCCCATAAGCGCTCCGTCTACCATCTTTAGCAGCAAGTAAAAAGAGTTCCTATTCCGATGGCACTAGTAACTGCTTGATTGTGTATTCTTCACTCGTGGTTTTTTTGTTTTTTTTTTGTTGTTGTTGTTGTTGAGATATTGTCATTTGTGGTAAACTATGAAAAGTATATTTTGAGAAGGGAATTCCCGTGTGGGATCTAGGTGTCCATTTTGGTGTGGGGGGTGAGAGAGAATATACCCACTGCCTCGGTATCTTGCATGTCGTAAAAGGCGGTTGATTAATGATTGTCTCCGAAATCGGAAGGCATGCGGTGAATCAACAGCCTGCATACAAATACCCAGATATGTAAAATGGATGTGCACACACAATTCAAGTTCTGGAACAAGACTAAAGTCTAGAAGTGGACGAACAACCAAAGCTTTCTGCCGGAGTTAACTGTTGGTGAACGATAAGAAGAAGGGGATTAACACTGACTTTACATCCACTTTTTAAGGGTAGTGAAGGGCGGGAACCTTGAGCTGAAGGAGTTAAGGTCACATAGTACAGTCGCCTTGAACTCTTTCGATGGGGACATTGCAACTGGGGGTGAATGTGGCAAATCACATCGGTGAACGGGTCGCCCAATGGCTCGCCGGTAGATGACTTCGTCGCCGGTCGGGACAGTATTTAGGTCTCCTTCGATCGCATCAACACTGCAGGAGTTCTCGAGGCCTCTTGGTGGCGAGCAATGCTAAGAAATGTTATATGGCACACATAACCTAGTCACAATTATAACCAAAAGCTAACCCTGCAGAGGATGCGCCAAGCAAGCCAAACCCTCTGGCAAAGTGGTCAAACCGTGTGACTCACTCTCTGAAGATCGTGGGTTCGTTTCACGGTGTAGAATAATGACTTGTCGTGGAATAATGATTTGGCGTAGAATAATGATTTGGCGTAGAATAATGTCTTGGCGTAGAATAATGGCTTGGCGTAGAATAATGACATGGCGTAGAATATTGACTTGGATAGAATAATAATGACTTGGTATAGAATAATGACTTGGCGTAGAATAATAATGACTTGTAGAATAATGACATGGCGTAGAATAATAATGACTTGGTGTAGAATAATGACTTGTAGAATAATGACATGGCGTAGAATAATAATGATTTGGTATAGAACAATGAATTGACGCAGAATAATGACTTGCTCTGACCTGTCCATAATATGGTAATCATCTTGGGCCGGCTCTGGTGGCTTTGTGCTTGATTTGATTATTCCTTTCTTCTGTTGATGAGACTAACTAGAACGTGCGCTCCGAAATCCATGTCGGAAATCTGGAGGAACTGAATTGTTGATGGCCAGATTTTTCAAAATCTTTGGCAATCTTCAGTAGCGACACCTTTTTAGATAGCGTTACTGTAAAAATCTTTTTTGAGGAGTACATGCACCCCACCCCCCCCCCCCCCCCTACCACCCCGCCCCCAACCCCCCCCCCCCCCCAAAAAAAAAAACCTGCCTTAACACAGTGATTCTTCTTCTCCTCTTGTTCGTCCACTTCGAAACTTTGGTTTCTTATTTTTTTTTTTCCCCTAGAACTTTAGTTTTGTAAGCATTTCCATTTAAAAGATTAGGCTTATTTGTGTGCAGACTGTCAGTTCCTCACCTTTCAAACAGGCGCACTGCTACGTTGCAGTAAATACCACTAATTAGTCGCCCCCTACGACACGTTTCATATGAGGCAGTGGCTCTCTTCTCACCCCCCCCCCCCCCCCCTCTTCCCCATCTACATGTTTTTGAAATGGGTCCCGGAACCTACTGGTCTTTTTTATTAGGGAGTCTCTGTGGCGAAGTCGTCTAGCCGTTTGCCTCGCGTTCTAAGAGTCGTGGCTTTGTTTCCCTGCTGCGTCTTTCAGTTCACCAGTGCAATTTTACGGAGATTCATGGGAATAGTCGCCGGAGCTATGGAGTTCGTGTTCTGTACGATGTTCACTGCAGGCGTAACGCTGTTCTATGAAGAGATACCGGCCCGTGTAGGATAAAATTCAGTGCAATGAAATCGATCCTCGCGACTTTTCCCTTTTTAACAAGCTTTCATGTGGCTGGAATCACCGGTAATTCCCCTTTGTCTGAGCTAATTTCGTAATGCCGGGTTCGATCTCAGCTGTGTGCCATGCGCCTTGCATTGGTTTCGATAGTGGTGTTAAAAAAGCCTACCGTCCAGAGAGCAATGGCCAACTACTGGATGTAAATTTGCCTAGAAAAACCACACAACAGCCAGGTGCTGTAACAGCATTAGATAGTATGTTCAATCTTTAGCTTAAGTGCTAATGTCATTGTCCACGCGTATACTAAATACTTTGCAACATCACATCGGAACTTTGTGAAAGGTAACAAGTTTTTTTTTTTTTTAAATATACGACCCTTTCCACGCCAGTACATAGACAACTAGCCTAAAATGGGTACCAGAATGGGCTGTCCTGGGAAAGTAAAGACAGCCGGCGTAATGCTGACCACATTACCCACAGAGTGCTGATGGTCTGTAAAAATATGGGACGCTCTGCCCATATGCCCGATGCACTGAAAGGCGTGAAAAGGGAACTTTACTTTACTTTTTTACTTTACATAGACAACTGCGTGTCGACGGGTCTAGACCAACAGGTGTATAGGATAAGCCACTGATATAAAACACGTTCTAGATGTCATTTATATAACTACCTGTATTACTACACGTTACCCTCGACATACGACCTTTGCGACTGACGCCCATACGCACTCACGACCATGCACACACAAACAAGGTAACTGAAGTTTGGAGTTTGGAGTTTGAACAACGGATCAACATCATTGCACACGGGCAGTAACCCATAAGTGCTCCGTTCTTCTTATAACTCAAGTCTGAATTTGAAGAAGCTCAGCACAGTGCACACGCTCCGTAGCACCGGCGAGGAGCCTGAAATACTTTTGGGTAGATTTTTAACTCCAAATTTTTGCCGGGGCAGCGCAGTTAGGCTATTCTTTTTCGTTTTAAACTGCCAAGAGATTTGTTTACGTGTGCAACAATGCACACTGGCGTCGTATCTCACTACCCAGAGACAAGGGGGAATTACTAGAAGGCCAAGTCCATGTCAAAAAATCTCAGCCCTTGACGGGGATTGAACCCAGAACCTCTAGCAATCGAGGCGGAGAGCAAGCCTCGAGTCCACGCAGCCCCAGGTAACTGAAGACAGAGAACTATACTGCTAGGGCTAATGTACTTACCCATTTTTGCGTTTTATATACAGGTTGAAGAGATCGAGTGAGAAACGATGTGATTACAAGAACTATTGGAACCATACCCATCGTTAAATTTATTGAGAAGCAAAGAATGAAATGGTTTGGTCACCTAATGAGAATGGAACCAACGATGCCAGCATCAAGAGCATACAACATGAAAATCGAAACACCAAGAGGCAGGGGAAGACCAAGAAGAAGATGGATTGAAGGAGTCACGGACAGCTTGAGACTTCATAACATCACGGCATATGAAGCGACTGAGCGCGCCCTGGCTCGGTTGCCGATCATCTGATAGACTGCGACGCCTAGCGGCACAAGCAGATTTTGACAAAAGAAGATATACAGGTTATAGCCTTTCAACGTCTGCTAAAGTCAAAGTGTGTGTCTTGCAACACCAAGATCAAAATAAATAAAACGTTGATAAGACCAGTCGTGTTATGCGGCTCTGAAACTTGGAGCACAACTAAAAAAGATGAAGCCTTATTAACAGGTTTCCAAAAACAGAGTCTCACGACGAATCTTTGGGCCCATTAAACATGCAGACTGCGGGTAATGGAAAGTGAGAAGCAATAAGGAAATTCCTTATCTGTTTAAATCACCATTGATCACTGGCATCATGAGAGCTAATAGATTGAAATGGTTGGGGCATTAAAAAAAAAAATGTAAGATAACAGTGAAGTAAAAACTGTATACATGAGGGAGATGAATAGTCGTTGGCATACATGAGGCAGACCAAGAAGACGATGGAGAGATAATGTCCAGACAGACCTGCAAACACTTAGTGTCACCAACTGGAAAGAGGGGGCCAACCAGAGAGATGAGTCTCAAGGGGTCGAAATACTGAAGAAGGAGAAGAAGATATACAAGTCATATAACCAGTATAATAGTGTTAAAAGATATCACTTCGAGTTACGACCAGTTTGAATTAACATTGGCGACAGAAATTAAATGACGACTATCAACTGCTCTTCAAAGAATTAAACAACTGAAAACATTATGGAATGTGACAGACAGAACTACAAAAATTAGATTTCTAAGAGCACGCATCTTTCCTTTTGTAACATACACCGGTGAAACCTGGACACTTACTAAACAAGCTGAACAGCGCAAAAATATCTTTGAATACAACTATTGTAGATTGGTTCTAAGAATATCATAGGTTTTAAAAAAAAAAAGAACAAATGCATCCATACTTCAAGAACAGAATATTGAAGTAGGTCGACTATACAGAACGATAAAGCACAAAAAATTGAAATATTTTGGTCACTTGAAACGCCACGAAAGTTTAGCTTGGGAATAGAAGAAGAGGTAGGCCAAAGAGAAGATGGGTGCAGGATATGGAAGATAATCTCCACATGGATGTATCGGACACACTACATCTTGCTTCTGATCGAGAATTTTTCCGGAGGGTTGTTATAGGAAATAAAATATTAAACTATTTATGTTTTTGAATTCTGAACGGACTCAAGGCTTTACATTACATGCCAACGTTTTTGTCTCATTTAAATCTTAACTGTATTTTTTACTACTTGATCGTCGTGTTATCTAATTTGAACTTCGAATATAACTTATCTTCTTCTTCTTCGCTTTCACCAGCTGTAAACTCTTGTGTAAAGTTCTGGTTGTTCGTCCACTTCTGGACCGCAGTCCTGTTCCAGAACCTGAGTGTTGCGTGTGCATCAGTTTTACAGATCTGATTCAATTGAATGCAGACTGCTGGTTCCTTGCCTCTCAGGCAGATGCACTCCGACTTCAAAGGAAGCTCCCCAGTTAGTCGACTCCTACGACATGCTTTTGGGGAGGCAGTGGGTCTATTCTTGTTTTCCTCACAATAGGGCCCCGGAACCCACACGGGTGGAATATAACTTATATAACAGCTTAACAGCAATGTTGTGTCATTAAAATGTGATACTTCCCATGTCAGCCTTTGTGGCTTGTGAGTTGCAAACACGCGTCATATTTCCGTGATACCAGGGTTTGATCCGAGATTCGGGATTGTTGCCAGCGCCAGCAGGCCGCCTTGCCTTATATTTTGGCAGTGGTATTGAGAGCCGACCGTTTAGTCGGTGGCAAATTACTGTAAACATTGACTAATAAACCATAAATAGTCCTTAAAAACTACCGCGGGTGGTTCTGCAGTGTACTGAGAGGTGTAACGGACAAGCAAGAATCTTAGCTTCAAACAACTTCACTGGTGTGGTAACTAAATAAAACTGTGGCTACACATCAGATTATGTACATGGAATACTGTATAATTTAAACGTTATACTTCATACAACTTTACTGGCGTTATTACCTAATTAAATCTGTGACACTAATTCACACAGCTTAGCTAGTCTGATTTTTCGTTCAAACATTGATTTTAATTACAGATACTTTATAATTTCTTTATAATGTTGAACTTAAAGACAGTTTAGAGTGCTGTCATTTTGTAAAGTTTAGTACGTAAACATAAACTATGCATATAAACTATACTGTTTATACAAGTACCGACCATACACACAACAACAAATCACTAACTTATTTGAAAACGGCAGAGAGATCGGACGCCCACGTTTAACCAACAACTGCCGTTGCCACGCCTCGGAATTCGTTACCCTCGTTCTCAGACGCCTGTGTGCTCTTTCAGTACCGTTTCCGCTTGTCTCTACAAACAAATGTCTGGTTGGTGCACGCGCGCGCGCGTACGCGCACACACACAGGTAACTCGGGGCAGAGCTGGGTCACTTTGGACCAGGTAGTCAGTGAGTGCAGGTGCGTCAACAGAAAGGGAATTTTGGGGGTGATGGTGGGGCAATGGTGCGGTTTTACAGACGGGTCAATGTGATAAAATAGCATTTTAAATTTCCTATACGGGTTGCGGGGTAGGGGTAAACCCTACCAACCAGGAGATGTAAGGTGCCTCATTCCCTCCGTTAGCTCCACCTTCTTTGTCTTATTGCAGTCCATACAGGTATTTGAGTTCTTGATTAATATCCTACCCCAGATGACGGTGCAGGACAGTCCAGCATTTGAGAGGGTGGTAAGACTGGGTTTCCCGGCTTTCTGGTGCTTTTGACGACCCAAAAACATCTAAAACTGGCGCTAACCCCAACAATCACCCCCTCCCCGCCCCCCCCCCCCCCACCTCCACGCGGGCTGCAGTCTCACGAGAGAGTGCAGCCTCTGTCCCACGACTGCATGCAGCCTATCTACTACCCCACGAAATACTAGACTGTCCCGTGACCTGTGGATTTCCCTTGTTTGGGGTAGGATATCAATAAAGCACCGGTATTTGTCCTCACTCTTTTCGAATTCATCGCATTTTATGTTCATGATTTTTCTCTTACATTTATTTTCAAGTGCATTTAACTTTCGTTCCATGATTTCGGTGGCTCTCAAAATTTCGTTGGCATGTGTTGTGTTAAAATTTAAACAACGTTATGTTAAAGATTCGTAGTTTGTTCTTAAAGCTGTATAACTTAGATTTTCATATTTTGTTAAGGCTTTAAAAGATTTTTGTTTCTTTGTCAAAACGTATCATAATTTAGTTCGCTGTATCTCCTTGAGAGTCAGACTGCAAACAGATTGGCTAGATCTGCACCACTGGGTGGTGAACTTATACATGACGAGGCAGATGTGGTCAAGGCCCTGTGGTAACCAGCAACGGAATCAGTAGAGAAAGAAGATTATTATGGCCTGGAGAGAATGAGGCTCCTGGGTGTAACCACAGGGTCTGGCCGGCTCACTTCACTCAGAGGAAAGGCAAGACGGACACATAACCAGATTGTGACCGGTACCAACAGTACTGGAACTATGCGCTGGCTGCTGAAGATGAGGACGGAGCACGCATAGGAATGCTCCAAACGGTGTGATGTCAGTTCTTGACTTAACGCAACTTAACTCAACTCCACTCATTGAGAGTCAAAATTGCTACCCAAATAGGTGAAATAGTCGGTTACTTTTATTGGTTTGTTCTTTAGCATGACATCTACATGATCTGTTGGTAGCAATTTGTTGCGTCATAGGCACACACAAAGCTGTCTTATTCACGTTTCCCGGCCCATCTAGATGCTCGCTGACCTTTCATTTATACTTTCTCGGACAGTTCTACGTCAGAGGGGTGTCACATTGTCTTGCCTGCAATTACATAAGCGCCGATGTCGTGATACATGACACGACACAGCTTTTAAGGCACAAAGAAGATCTAGAACTGGCCCACACCCAAACCCACGCCCCCCTCCTCCCCCCCCCCTATCTAAAACCTGAGCCTAGGTCACACCAGAGACTCTTTTTGACGAAAACAGTACAACATAACACCCCTCTAACCTAGATCAGACTGGAAAAAAAAACGTGTTATCGGTGGGCCGGGTAACGTGAATAAGACCCATAAAAGGCATACCTGCACAGTTTGGCCGCGCGGTCCTAAATCCCCTGGCTTAAGACACTCCAGTCCTACAACCCCTGGCTCCTCCCTTAACCCTATGCCACAACCCTCCCCATCCCAATGCTAAAGACAGTCAGAAAAGACAGGAGTTTGATCGACGTGGGCACACATGTAAAAGGTGCGATCACATAAAGAAAGAGGGAGTATCAGTAAAGTAAAGTGACTAAAGTAAGTCAAAGTAAAGTAAGTTAACGCAATGTGAAGTAAGTGAAGCTCAAAGCAAAGAAAAGTAAGTTGAAGTAAAGTAAGTTAACTCGATGTAAAGTAAGTAAAGCTCAAAGCAAAGAAAAGTAAGTTAAAGTAATTTAAGTTAACGCAATGTGAAGTAAGTGAAGCTCAAAGCAAAGAAAAGTAAGTTAAAGTAAAGTATGTTAACGCGATGTAAAGTAAGTAAAGCTCAAAGCAAAGAAAAGTAAGTTAAAGTAAAGTATGTTAACGCAAAGTAAAGTAAGTAAAGCTCAAAGCAAAGAAAAGTAAGTTAAAGTAAAGTATGCTAACGCGATGTAAAGTAAGTAAAGCTCAAAGCAAAGAAAAGTAAGTTAAAGTAAAGTATGCTAACGCGATGTAAAGTAAGTAAAGCTCAAAGCAAAGAAAAGTAAGTTAAAGTAAAGTATGCTAACGCGATGTAAAGTAAGTAAAGCTCAAAGCAAAGAAAAGTAAGTTAAAGTAAAATAATGTACAGTAAGAAAAGTAATGTACAGTAATGTGCAGAAAATAAAGTAATGTACAGTAAGTAAAGTAATGAACAATAAGTAAAGTAATGTACAGTAAGTAAATTAATGTAAAATACAGTTAATAAAACAGTGTGGGAGAAAGAGGGAAAAGTAGAGAGAAGGATAAACAGAGAAAGAGAGGGAACGAGTGAGAGGGAGGAGAGGTTGAAAGAAAAAGAAAAACTGGAATGGGGAGAAATGTTTGTTTTGTATAAATGTATATATCCTGTTGTTAGAACGCCTCAGATGCATTATACACAGTATCATTCAAATTTAAAATGTGTAACTTATGGTTGAAAAACAAGGTAAAAGTAAAGTAAAGCAAAGCGAGGTAAAGTAAGTCGAGCTTAAATAAGTCAAAATGTAAAGTAAGTTAAAATAATGTAAATTAAGTTAAAATAATGTCAAATAAGTTAAAATAATGTAAAGTAGTCACAATAATGTAAAGTGAGTTAAAAAAACGTAAAAGTTGGTTAAAATATTGTAATGTATGTTAAAAAAATAAAGTAGGTTCTAAAAATGTAAATTTTATATAATGTAAAGTAAGTTAAAAAACGTAAAGTGAGTTAAAATAATGTAAGTTAAAATAATGTAAAGTGTAAAAAAAAATTTAAAGAAAGTTAAAATTATAATAAAGTAAGTTAAAAAATGTGAAATATGTTAAAAAATGTAAAATAAGTTTACAAAATGCAAAGAAGGGCATATAATGTATAGTTCGTTAATAGTAAGTTTAAACAATGTAAAGTTAGTTAAAATAATGTTAAAAAAAAAATGCAAAAAAAACGTAAAGTTCGTAAAAAATGTAAAGAAAGTTAAAATAATGTAAAGTAAGTTAAAATAATGTAAAATAAGTTAAAATAATGTAAAGTTAAAATAATGTAAAGTAGTTAAAATAATGTAAAGTAGCCAAATTATGTAAAGTGAGTTAAAATAACGTAAAATTGGTTAAAATATTGTAATGTAGATTACAAAATGTAAAGTAGGTTTAAAAAATGTAAAGTAACTTAACAAAAGTTTGAGTAAGTGAAAATAGTGTGAAAAAAAACAGGTAAAATAATTAAAGTTAAAAGTAAGTTAAAATAATGTAAAGATAGTTAAAATAATGTAAATAAGGGCAAAAAATATGAAGTTCGTTAAAAATGTAAAGTAAGTTAAAATAATGTAAAGTAATGTATAATAATGTAGAGTAAGTTAAAATAATGTAATGTTAAAACAGTTTAAAGTAAGTTAAAATGATATAAAGTAAGTTAATATATTGTAAAGTAGGTAAAATTAAAGCACACGTAAAGAAAATTGGGCAAAGTAAAGTAGGTGACCCTATTTGACACCAGTTTCAGTGGGGGAAATTAGAAGCCAAAATTAAGAGTTAATTTTTAAAGGAAAATTCGGATGCAGGCGCAACACTCAGGTTCTGCAACAGGACTGCAGTCCAAAAGTAGATGAACAACCAGAACCTTGACAAGTTTTCAGCTGGTGAACGCGAAGAAAGAAAGGAAAGCATCGACTTGTTTGGTGACGAGGTGGGGGGGGGGGGGGGGGGGGGGGTTGTCCGAAGCCAAGACCTTATACATTTTTTTGGGGAGAGGGATTCCAGTTGCTAAACCCTGTTATTAATTAGTTAATAAACGTTTAGATTTAAACACTGAAGCAACATCATTGCACCCATAAATTCTCCGTTCTAACTCACTTCTGTCTGAAGATAATCAGCGCAGTGCACGAACTCCGTAGCACCGGCAAGGATCCTGAAATACTTTGGGTAGATTTTTAACTCCACATTTTGCCCGAGCAGCGCCGTTAGGCTACTCTTTTCGGTTTCCAACTGCCGACCGTTTTTTAACGTGCGCAACAATACACACGGGCGTCCGGTCTTTCTACATAGAGACTAGAAGTCCACGTGGAAAAAATCGCAGCCTTCACCGAAGCCTGAACCCGAGACCTTCTACACTCGAGGAGGACGCCATGCCTCGAGACCACGCAGCCCTTAATAAGTTAATTACTACTAATAATATTAATAATGTTCTGATTGTTAAATAATACATTAACATGATTGAAATTATTATCTTGTGCACAGGTCAAAAACACACAATAAATAACTTCTATACACGTGTAGGGAGTCGCCGCTAGACGCTCGTCGCGGATCGGAAGGTGGTGAGTTCGCTCCCTGGCGGAGCCGGACTTTGTTTCATAATGACCTTGGCTCCCAGGTCGACCCAGCCTTGAGTGGGTACCGGGTGCAGTCCCGGGAAGTAAAAGCGACCGGTGTGATGCTGACCACATCACCCATCTTGTGCCGATTAGTCTATACAAATATAGGTCTAGCCCTATATGCCCTATACACCTAAAGGCTTGGAAAGGGGTCCTTCACTACTTACTATACACGTCTGGGATAAAATTGGGAATGAATGGTATCTGTTTATGTTAACAATGATGTAGTCGTAAACTTCAATGCAATCGGGTTTCCCCATACCTGCTCCGTTCCTGTGCCAGTGCAAATCAAATGAAATCTCCCTCATTGTTGCAATTGAAAAACAAATGATAACTTTGCCCTGCAATTCTAGTGGCAGACTGTTTGTTTTGGCACTCCTGGCGGCTGTTACAGAATTTACCGGAACTGCGCTCTGTTTGGTTTTTCAAATGAGGCAACGATAGACATGTGTGGGTTTGAGGTTTGAACAGCGGATCAACATCATGGCACACGAGTAGTAACCCATAAGTGCTCCGTTCATTCTTCTAACTCAAGTCTCAGTCCGAAGAAGCTCAGCGCAGTGCACAGGTTCTGTAGCACCGGCGAGGATCCTGAAATACTTTATGTACATTTTTAACTCAATATTTTTGCCCGTTAAGCTACTCTCTTCGATTTTCAACTGCCAGGGGATTTTTTAAGTGCGCAACAATGCACACTATCCAGAGACCAGGGGGGAATAACTAGAAGTCCAAGTCCAAGTTTTTAAAAAAAAAAACAAAGCCCGGATTGAACCTGGAAGCTCTAGCACTCGAGGCGGATACCATGTCTTGAGACCATACAACCCCCCCCCCCCCCCCCTAACTCCTCTCTTCCCCTCTCATGTAGTGTGGTTATCACAAGCAAGGAACGGGGCAAATACATGTTGACCCGTTTGAAAGGAAGCACGAACTACGTCTAAAAAACTGATAATTTGTTAACTCAGGCGTGTTACCCCCCGTTTTACTGTGATAATCTTGACATCTTCATTCTCTTGTTTTCTCACTGTGAATTGTTTTACAATTCACACCATGATACTACCACGCCCGGTTCCAGCTGACAGGCCCCGCTGCTGAAGTCGCCAGGTCGGGCTTACGATGCGTTAACGCAGCCGTTCTCAAACGGGGTGCCGAAGCACCCCAGGATGCCGTACTCGTATACAGCGGTGCCGCGGCAATAATCAAGAAAAGTCAGCTAAAAATTATGAAATTATTACAGAAGGCATGTAGACACTACTTCTTCTTCAGCGATCTCTGGTCATGCTCATAATCCACTGTGGGTCATAAACTGGGATGTCTTTTCAAGGTCTCTTAGGTTTCCCCAAAGCTTAGTTGTCAGTTCTACTGGGTGTTGCCATATGTCGCTCCGCAGCTCCGCCAGGAGAGGACAGTCTTGCAGGACATGTTCTGGAGTCTGTTCAGCACGAAGACACCGGCAGAGAGCTGTTTGGCTCATACCTAATTTATATGAGTGTTTATTGAGTCTGCAGTGTCCAGTGCGTAAGCGAAAAACTGTGACTTGGTCTGTTCTGTTCAAGTGCCTCAGAAAATCTTTTCCGTAGTCATAACCAGTGTTGTTTTTCCAGTCTGTTTCTAATTTTCTCTTAATGAGAGTTTTGACTTCTGGAAAAGATAGTGGCTGGTAGGTCTGTAGTTTATGTAGACACTTGAAAGTTAAAATTTCAGTTGTCTTCCCTCGCCACTTTCGAAAATAGTTTATTTCTTGTTTGAGAACCGCTGTGTTAACACATGGTTAGCCTGACCTGGTGACGTCAGCAGCTGGAGCCGGTCGTAACACTACCCTTTAGGAACAAAAGCCAACGTCCCCGTCTCGCCACCAAAATCATAAACACGGCCACACTGGCAAAACGGCGACCCTATAAATTACTGGCAACGGAACCTTAAACTTCTCTCAAATTACAAGTCTGCCTGATTTTATGACTTTGTCGTTGTAAAAATTTCCTAAATTTATAAATACTGATAAAATTTGCAGCCTGATTAAAGGCATTATGTGGAGATGGTAGAAATGGGACCAGATGACTTGAATATCGCATGCGATCACGCACGTACCAGTTTCTCCGGTTACCATTACTTAATCCAGTTTTCAACACTGATTTGTTAACTCTTTCAGCACCAGGAGATTTGGAAGCAAATGTCTAGTTTGGAACAATTATGGATCTTAAACAGAATCTAAATGCATGGGGTGAATTAAGTTGCCAGAGTAAACAGAAATATCTAGAATCGCAACGGCTGACTATCAGCTCACCAAGAGCTAAACCCTAAGGGTGCAACTAATATAATTATCTTCATCCTGAGCCCATCATTATAATGTTTATTTTTGACGAAAGAGGTAATAACTGAAACTTTTACAGAAATCAGTGTTTGGTGTCAGAGCAATTATAATATTAGCTGTATAACACACGAGGATTTAAAGTAAGAATGCTGTACAGGACACGGGGTAGTTAGAGTAAGAATGCTGTACAGGACACGGGGTAGTTAGAGTAAGAATGTTGTATAGGACATATGGAAGTTAGAGTAAGAATGCTGTACAGGACACGGGGTAGTTAGAGTAAGAATGTTGTATAGGACACGGGGTAGTTAGAGTAAGAATGTTGTATAGGACATATGGAAGTTAGAGTAAGAATGCTGTACAGGACACGGGGTAGTTAGAGTAAGAATGTTGTATAGGACATATGGAAGTTAGAGTAAGAATGCTGTACAGGACACGGGGTAGTTAGAGTAAGAATGTTGTATAGGACATATGGTAGTTAGAGTAAGAATGTTGTATAGGACACGGGGTAGTTAGAGTAAGAATGTTGTATAGGACACGGGGTAGTTAGAGTAAGAATGTTGTATAGGACATATGGAAGTTAGAGTAAGAATGCTGTACAGGACACGGGGTAGTTAGAGTAAGAATGTTGTATAGGACATATGGTAGTTAGAGTAAGAATGTTGTATAGGACACGGGGTAGTTAGAGTAAGAATGTTGTATAGGACATATGGTAGTTAGAGTAAGAATGTTGTATAGGACATATGGTAGTTAGAGTAAGAATGTTGTATAGGACACGGGGTAGTTAGAGTAAGAATGTTGTATAGGACACGGGGTAGTTAGAGTAAGAATGCTGTACAGGACACGGGGTAGTTAGAGAAAGAATATTGTATAGGACATATGGAAGTTAGAGTAAGAATGCTGTATAGGACATGGGGAAGTTAGAGTAAGAATGTTGTATAGGACATATGGAAGTTAGAGTAAGAATGTTGTATAGGACATGGGGAAGTTAGAGTAAGAATGTTGTATAGGACATATGGAAGTTAGAGTAAGAATGTTGTATAGGACATATGGTAGTTAGAGTAAGAATGTTGTACAGGACATATGGAAGTTAGAGTAAGAATGTTGTACAGGACACGGAGTAGTTAGAGTAAGAATGTTGTATAGGACATATAGAAGTTAGAGTAAGAATGTTGTATAGGACATATGGAAGTTAGAGTAAGAATGCTGTATAGGACATGGGGAAGTTAGAGTAAGAATGTTGTATAGGACATATGGAAGTTAGAGTAAGAATGCTGTATAGGACATGGGGAAGTTAGAGTAATAATGTTGTATAGGACACGGGGTAGTTAGAGTAAAAATGTTGTATAGGACATATGGAAGTTGGAGTAAGAATGCTGTATGGAACATGGGGAAGGTAAAGCAAGAATGCTGTATAGGTCATAGGGTAGTTAAAGTAAGAATGGTGTACAGGATATAGGGGAGTTAAAGTAAACATTTTGTATAACACATGGCAATTTAAAGTAAAGATCTTGTATAGTTCATGCGTTAGTTAAAGTAAGAATGCTTTATAGGACATGAGGAAGTTAAAAGTAAGGATGCTGTATAGAACATGGGGAAGTTAAAGTAAGAATGCTGTTTAGGACATAGGGGAGTTAGAGTAAGAAGGCTGTATACGACATAGGGGAGTTAAAGTAAGAAGGCTGTATAGGATATGGGGGAGTTAAAGTAAGAATGCTGTATAGGACATGAGGATGTTAAAGTAACAATGTTGTATAGTACCTGGGAGAGTTAAAGTAAGAATTAAAACCGACTGAGTGAGTGTGGCCACTGGATAGGTAGACAGATGTTTAGTAAGGAAACAATGACTCTTTCTCACACCTTTGGGTGGTAATCAACGTTTCCGAGACTTGATCTGGAGAGTTTTAAGTATTAGAAATTACTTTCCTGATAGATAGACAGTTAGACAGACGAATAGTTTAATGTTTCATTATTGTCATTATTAAATCATCTTGGAGTAAAATTGTTTACACATAGCATTAGACATTTTTTTTTTTTTTTGATTCAAGAACTGACATCACAGCACTTGGGGTATTCTCATAAGCGCACAGTCCTCATCTTCAGCAGCCAGCGAAGAGTTCCAATACCAATGGTACCAGTAGCATTCTTATTAAACGTCCGTCTTGCCTTTCCTCTGAGCCTCGAGCATCTGCCAGAACCTCTAGTCACTCCCCCTTGCATCAATCTCATCAGACTGTGGTGATCCACCTGCTCCTCCGAACTGTACACGCTCTCCCACAAGGCACTAACCACTTCTGTCTTATCATGTAATAGTATTCCATCAAAATGTGCAGAGCCAGCCAGCCTGTCCGCCTGTTCATTTCCCAACACACCAGCGTATCCCTGTTAAATATTCCAAACAATACTCCTCACCCGTGTCCTTCGCTGCGAAGCCTGCCACTCTGCACGAAGCAGGCACACAGCATTAGAGACGTCAGCCTAGTTGGAAATGTGGTGCCATGAGAAAAACGTGGTGGACAATCACACGAAACAAATCTCCTTCCGGATTTACTTGCCATTACACTTGCCCATAGCTGTGACTCCTGGACAATTAATAAACAAGTCACACAAATTCTTGGGTTTTCGGAAATGTTTTACAGAAGAATCCTTATAATTTTTGGGACAGGCCAAAAGAGCAACCCAGATGTTTTGAAAAAGAACAGCTTATCATACATCAAAAAGAGACAGTTAAAATTGTTTGTGGTCGTGTTATGAGAAGAAGGGAACTAGAACCTGTTGTGACCACTGAACATATCTGTAGAAAAATAGGCAGAGGAAGACGACGCCAGGAGATTCTTGATGGCCTTTTGCCACGACATAGAGAGGTTCAGCCTACGAACTGTTGTTGAAGATCGCTGTTTGTGGAAAAGCATGATCCTCCACGCCTCTCGACTAAGCATTTGATGATGGTGGCGATAATAATGATGGCGACAACAACGGCAATGAGGATGATGGTGGCGATGACATTGATGATGATGATGTTGATGATGATGATGATGATGATGACCTTGATGATGACGACAACGACTATGATGATGAAACTAGGCCAAATCTTAATTATCTTGCAATCGACTTTGCATCGCTATACTCCCACATTTCTCCCAGATTTACGGTACCTATCATGGAATCAAGGCCGAAGGGTGGCAAAATCCATAGTACCGAACCAAAGGGTTAACAACTCATGGTTTCTGGATATTATTTTTTTTTTAATGTTGCGTTTTACTTCACAACGATGAATGCAAAAATACAGGAACGGCAGTATTTTCAACAACAAAATATTCATGCACATATATACATACTTACCTACATCCTTAATGTATTTCCCTACATTAGAATTAGCTATAAACGTAAAATATATATATATATATATCCCGAAATCAATTTATCAACTCATGTTTGCATATTATACATAGATATACATATGTGTGTCGGCTCTGTGACTAAGTCGATGAGAACGCTTCGTAATACCGGGGTGCCGGGTTCGATCCCAGCTGCATGCCATGCCCCTTGCGTTGGTTTCGACAGTGGTATCAGGAGGCCGACTGTCCAGCAAGCAATGGCAAACTACTGGACGTAAATGTGCCTAGAGAGACCACACAACAGTCAGGGGCTGCTGGGGTTGGTTCTGCAACGTCCTGTAAAGGATACGCAACTAACCTATACACATGTGTGTGTGTGTGTGTTTATTACATGTGTTTCTATAGAAACCACAAATGTAATTCGGAGCTATTCATCATAGAATGTTGGAGAGAAAAAAACAACGGTAATCTTGTACACGTAATCAGCCTAAATCTTGGTAATCTTAGTTTGCGCTTCATAGCAAACGGGTCACCCCATAGTTGTGTGTAAAACACACAGAATGTTTATCACAGTCCCTTGTGGAAAAATTGACAGCGACTGCCGTCTTAGCATATCCACTAGCATGCACACGCATTAAAACCATAAGGTAGCAGTTAGATGAGCTAACACCAACAGCCAGCCATTAGAAATGCAGTTCATCATTGACTGAAGTGGCAGTTAAAAACAGATCAGTAGCTGCACACGCGATTAAAAAATTAACTATATAAGGCACCATCAATTCTGTGCCAACAGGTCACGTGCCATTTTCTGAATCATAACAACACGTTTGCCACAGTTGAAATACATTCAAAAGAAATCTGCAGCTCACAGTGGCATGCGATGAACTCACCTCAGTTAGAGCCGCAAAACTATATCCTGTGTCTACAAACGAAGGAGTATTACAATGGCCAATGTCTGTCAGAAGCAAAATTCTACAACGACTAAGAACTGTGATGTCTATCGTCCATTTTGACCTGAATAAATCTAAGACAGCTGGACCAGTAAAGGAATAACAAATATTACTGCGCAGATGAATGACTGGTTTCCCGTGCAGAACTCATCAAGAGACAAAAGGAAACTATAAGTTTTCCTAAACTTGTCGGAAAGAAGACATATAATTCCCTTCAATGACTTGAATATGTTTCCGAAACTGTCAACTTAATGTAGATTTCTGTGGGGACTGACTCTGTCCCCCTCCCCCCACCCCACCCCTTTTTTCATAGATCGTCTGACTGGGCGGATAGATAGCGAGGTGTTACTAAATGTCATGCATATTTCGCTGTACCTGGTCAAGTGCATACTATAGTAACACACAAAAAAAAAATAACTGAAGCAAATAGTGAATCCTTTATAACTGAAGTAGAGACGTAAATTTGCCTAGATAAAACATAACAGCCAAACAATGCTGGGGTTGGTTCTACAATGCCCTGTAAAGGATACGCAACTAACTGTAATTTTATAACTGAAGTACAAATTGAACAGCACTCAAATGCGACAGCCTGTTTTACCATGGCAACCGCATTGTCAGCACCATGTCTTTTTGTTTACAAAGTTCAAGACCAGTTAACGAATCAATGCGGTTTCAAGAAATCTTAGCGTTCTACAACTGGACCATTAAATAATTAGATTAACTTTAATTAAACAATAATTATTCAGCAAAATAATTTGTTTAAACATTTTCGCAACTAAAAATTTGTGTTCAAATTTGAATGAGATCATCAAAATGTCACTAACTCAGCGTGCCCTTGTAAATTGTTCTATGCGCAGCAGTTTCACGCGTGCTTTAGACTGAAATATTTTTGTATGATCATTACAGTCTGAGGAGAATGGCACTGCCAGGAGGTACAAGGGGATCTGGCCGACGCTCGACACTCAGGGGGAAAGGCGAGACGGATATACAATCAGACAGCTACTGGTACCATCGGATTTTTAACTCTCTGCTTGCTGCCGAAGATGGGGACGGAGCGCAAATGGGAGTGTCCTGAGTGCTGGGATGTCGATTCATAATTCAACATTCGGCCGGGAATACCCTATGCTATTTATAAAAGCTCTGTTTCCGGCTTGTGGTGACGTTAAAAAGAATAATCAAACACATCCACAACACAAAAGATCTTTGACATTCAGAATGATTGGGAAAATATGTTAACCCTGTAAAGTAAACGACCCTTTTCCACACCTTTAGAGGTATTGGGCATATAGGGTTAGACCTATATTTTGTAGAGCAATTGGCAATTGGTGGGGGATGTGGTCAGCATTGTGAGGGGGGAGGGAAGGGGAGGGGGGTGAAGCCGAAGCTATAGAAAGATATACAGACCATCATTGTTCTATTCTCGCGATAAGAATCGTCCACAAAATGGAGATAAGGATACCTGTCTATCTATAGATGGTGTTATGGATAAAGACTGCATGGAATATATTATAAATAATAACCAGACCTTACTGTAACACATGCCCTGATAAATATCAAATTTATGGACCGGTTCTGTTGTCGAGCTGCTGGCCTGACTGTTTGGTGCAACACTGTGGGATGTGGATTTCATGTGTAGTGTCTCTTCTCTTGTGCCCATGACGTGTTGTTGGCTGAACTAAAATGCCTGGTGGCGGATAATGTTCAGAAAGGTGTGTACTGTTGCGGGTACAATTCCGGCTTTCGTGATTGATATTTAACGCCAACAGGGAGCCCCAATTATGGACCATTGGTTTTGACACATCCGACAGCTGTCTTTTGCATTATTACTTTGAATGCATTTGTTTCAGGGTTTTGCTAGCATTGACAATTTGGGTTCTTTTCTCTCACAAATGCGAGGAAAGGACATTTTGTATGATTTCCATAAAACGGAGCAGTTGTGGAGGCGACATTACGATATGCTGTGTTTGTAAATTGTTGCTGTGTTTGTTATTGGACCTATGCTTGGTTAATACAAATTTATGTAACCTATGGCGCTATTTCAATGGTTTAAGATGAATTTTGTCTGTATTCCATAGTTGTGGATTTCAAGCTGTACGATACACAGAGCCAATGAAGACACTTTGGGAAGGGGGAGGGGCTTAGTTGATCATGTTCTAAGTGCAATTGTTTCCAGCCCTGTAACTCTGGGTTTCAATTGTTGTGTTGTTTAGTGAGTTCTTCTACCTTCCTACTTCTTTCTATGAGTGCCAGTCGATACATTGTCTGTTTGTTTATTGCATTAATTGATAGTAGAATGACGACTAATAATTAACGACTAATGATCAAAGACTCGTTAACTGTACGTCGTGTCTTTGAAACGGACACACGACCTCCAGATGATGAGGCGACCTGCTAGTTATCTTCGCCAAGCAGATATTTTACCCAAGATCCTATTTGAAAGTGTGTGTGCGCGCGCGCGTGTGTGTGTTTCATCATTGAAAGATTGTTAGTGTCAAGACAATCAACTAAAAATTGTTCAAATACCTTCCCCACTAACGCAGATAAAAATAATGACTAGTTCGTGTTCAAAAGAACGAAAGTTGAGAATTTCAACGGTAAGATAAAATATTTATAATACAAAGTTGTCTAAATTACGTTGGCCGTAAAAAACAAAACGCACAAAGTACTCGAGAAACGACAGGTAGGTCATACTAACCGAGACAAACCATGTCATACAATTTATACAGAAAGCTTCCATTATTTGAAAGTCTATACTTTATCTCAGGGTTTTTTCACCTGGGGATGGGGGTGGCAAGGTAGCTTCAACAGGGACGCAAAGACATTCTGAAATGGAGTTCCTCTGTACTTGAACTTCTTCTTCTTCTTCTTCTTCTTCTTCTTCTTCTTCTTCTTCTTCTTCTTCTTCTTCTTCTTCTTCTTCTTCTTCTTCTTCTTCTTCTTCTTCTTCTTCTTCTTCTTCTTCTTCTTCTTCTTCTTCTTCTTCTTCTTCTTCTTCTTCTTCTTCTTCTTCTTCTTCTTCTTCTTCATGTTCACCAGCTGTAAACGGAAAGTTCTGGTTGTTCATCCACTTTAGGACTGCAGTCCTGTTCCAGAATCTGAGTCTTGCGTGTGCAACCGTTTTGCAGATCTGACTCATTTGTATACAGACTGCTATTTCCTTGCCTCTCAGACAGATGCACACCGACTTCGAAGCTCCCAATTAGTCGACTCTTACGACGTGCTTTTGGGAAAGCAGTGGGTCTGTTCTTATTTTTCCTATAATAGTGACCCGAAACCCGCACGGGTATGTACTTGAAGTAATCTGTTGTATAAGAAAAATGTCATTTTACTTTAGTTATATATACATACATATATATATATATATATATATATATATATATATATATATATATATATATATATATATATATATATATATATATATATATATATATATTGGCATCGAACCTATCTCCCCCATCCCCCGTCCTCTCTGACATACCTTAGTGAATTAAGATTTTTATCTTTAATAGTTAAGAAAAAAAAGTGCTTGCTTGATGTAGAGAGTTATCTCAGCTGAAACGTGTCCAAAAGCAGACTAAAGATATAAGACAACATCAAGACAAAACCGTGTCATTCATCATATTGATATATAGACACAGAATTACTAATTGTCGGTGGTTGCTTTTTTTTTTTTTTTTTTTTTTTTTTTTTTTTTTTTTTTTTTTTTTTTTTTTTACACACTTTGATTTGAGTTTCCATATTCTAGTGTCTGTTAAAATTATAAAGTCTAACACGTGTCCCATAAACCAACCGTAATCTGGACACTTGGTCGTCAAGGTATACAGACTAATACAATACGCTACCGCAGCGACTATGTAAATAAACTTCGAATCTCACAGTACCTGTTGCATAGTCACCATTTCCGTCTTGTCCCTGTCCGAGAACATCCGGTAATACGTGCAGCAGGAGCCGATCAACCCTGAGCTTCGTGAACTCAGGTGGGCCCACACTCTGAAATTGTCTAGGAGCTCGTGGGCCGAAACAACTGTGGACGGGGGATCACTTCTACTGATAATTGGTAGACTCCCGCTGTACATGCTCCCCTGTGGAGTTTCTTCTTGTCTTAGCCTGCGTCTGATATGGTTAGTTGCGTATCCTTAACAGGACGTTGCAGAACCAACCCCAATAGCCCCTATAGCTGTTGTGTGGTTTTCTAGGCAAATTTACGTCCAGTAGTTTGCCATTGTTTCCTGGACGGTCGGCTTTCTTGATACCACTTGTCAAACCAACGCAAGGCGCATGGCCCGCAGCTGGGATCGAACCCGGCATCCCGGCATTACGAAGCGTTCGCGTCAACTTAGCCACAGAACCGACAGCGTCTGATATGAAAGATAGATATTCCCAGTATGATATGTGAGCTTCGAGTGCCTAATTCTAATCATGTCTTTTAATGTTTATTTAGCGGATCAACATCAAAGAACACGGGTGTAACCCATACGTGCTTCGTTCTACTTTTACCTCAAGCCTGGGCCTAGAGAATCTCAGCGCAGTGCACAAACGCTGTAGCACCGACGAGGATCCTGAGGTGGATTTTTAACTCTAAATTTTGCCCAGGCAGCGCCGTTGGGCTACTCCTTTTCAATTTCCAACTGCTAAGGGATTTTTACGTACGCAACAATACACACAGGCATCCGGTTTTACAACCTAGAGACCAGGAGAAATTACTAGAAGTCCAAGTCAAAAAAAAAATTGCCGGCCTTCACCGGGGCCTGAACCCAGGACCGTCAATTCTTAAATCAGTGATCAGACAGAAGAATGGAAACAGAAGAAGACGAAAACATGCGTCGCTCTACAAACTCCATGGAGACGTGTGACCTTTTCATGTGAACACCAGCGACAGTTAGAACAATAAGAACTTCAGTGTAACAAGTGCAGGCATGTCTTACCTGTGCTAATATAACAGTTCCCTGAGGGCAGTGGTCTTCAAACTGGGGTGCCGGGGGAAGTTGCGTACATTTAAGGGGGCGTTGTGGTCTTGTCATATATTGCAAGGGAAGTTGTGGTCTTGTCATCTATTCAAGGGGAGTTGTGGTCTTGTCATATATTTATGGGGAGTTGTGGTCTTGTCATCTATTGAAGGGGAGTTGTGGTCTTGTCATCTATTCAAGGGGAGTTGTGGTCTTGTCATCTATTGAAGGGGAGTTGTGGTCTTGTCATCTATTGAAGGGGAGTTGTGGTCTTGTCATCTATTGAAGGGGAGTTGTGGTCTTGTCATCTATTCAAGGGGAGTTGTGGTCTTGTCATCTATTCAAGGGGAGTTGTGGTCTTGCTATCTATTTAAGGGAAGTTGTGGTCTTGTCATATATTCCAAGGGGAGTTGTAGTCTTTTCATCTATTCAAGGTAGAGTTGTGGTCTTGTCATCTATTTAAGGGGAGTTGTAGTCATCTATTGAAGGGGAGTTATGGACTTGTCATATATTCCAAGGGGAGTTGTGGTCTTGTCATCTGTTCAAGGGAAGTTGTGGTCTTGTCATTTATTCAAGGGGAGTTGTGGTCTTGTCATCTATTGAAGCTAGAGTTGTGGTCTTGTCATTTATTCAAGGGGAGTTGTGGTCTTGTCATCTATTGAAGCTAGAGTTGTGGTCTTGTCATTTATTCAAGGGGAGTTGTGGTCTTGTATTATATATTAAAGGGGAGTTGTGGTCTTGTCATCTATTCAAGGGGAGTTGTGATCTTGTCATCTATTCAAGAGAACTTGTGGTCTTGTCATATATTCAAGGGGAGTTGTGGTCTTGTCATATATTCGAGGGGATTTGTGGTCTTGTCATATATTCAAGGTAGAGTTGTGGTCTTGTCATCTATTCAAGGGGAGTTGTGGTCTTGTCATCTATTCAAGGGGAGTTGTGGTCTTGTCATCTATTCAAGGGGAGTTGTGGTCTTGTCATCTATTCAAGGGGAGTTGTGGTCTTGTCATCTATTCAAGGTTGCTTTGCGATCTTGTTAAGATAGCGCCACTTTAAAAAAAATAGTTATGGAAACCGCTGCCTTATAACAATGAAAGAACATTTCCTTATATTAGACTTTACATGAAGTGAGTTATTACATCAGTGATAAAGATAACATTGCACCAAGAGTTATTACATCAGTGATAAATATAACATTGCACCAAGAGTTATTAATTTGCCCAGCAGGAGAATTCTTTTTCCTGATATAAACAAACGAGGGAAAAAAAACTGTTGAGAAGGAAGGGCAAAATAGCAGTAGAGATATCAGTTGTTTTAACCTCATTATTCCGTATAATTCAAGGGGCCTTGTGGCCTATAATTGGCGTGCTACACAGCTACCTACTATGATTGCCAAAACCAAATAAAGACCATTCCAAGATTAGTGGCTACAGAATCATTACCATGCAGAACACTAGAGGCAAGCTTCTGGAGAAGATTGTAGCACGTAGACTTGCTGGTGACTTGGAAAAACATGACAGGTTACTATCCACACTTGGGGGATACAGACGAAACAAAGAGACATGGCTCCATGCAGCAGTCTTTGCCTGTGAAGTCTATGAAGGTTTTCAGATGAGAGAAGAGACATGTGCAGCTGCACTACACTTATAGGATGCGTACAACAGAGTACCATTTGAATACTTGGTACACATATGTTTCCAACTGCAAATATCTCCATCACCCACTGGGTAACCGCAGCACTGTTTCAGAGACCGGTGATACTCAGGTGTGGTTGTTGGTCCTCAGAACGCATAACCATCAGCCCAGGATTGCCTCAAGGATCTCCGCTGTCTCCAGTTCTGTTCAACGTAGACACAGTGCTGATAACTGAGCAGCAGCTGCATGGGAGTGGCAGGACCTTGTCATTTGCTGATGACCTCTTAGTATATCGACATGGAAGAGATCGTCAAGAGATTGCCAAGTCAATGCAGAGTGAACTAAATCGCATCTCCTCCTTGTGAGCAACCCTGCGAAGGCCTTAGTAACGTGGTTCTCCTTGAACATGCATATAGCGAAGGCAGACTTACCAGCAGTGGAAAGAAGCGAGGAAATTTTGACAAGAACAAATCAGATGACATACCTTGGAGTGAGGTTTGATCGCACCCTATGCTTCAAAGAACATGTTGACCATGTCATAACAAAAGCACGTAAAGGCCTGTCATCAATGAGGGTCCTGGCTGCCGCTAACACTGATCAGAGACTGCTTCTGCTTCTGTTATAGGGACTTGTACTTTCTCCCATCGAATATGCTCTTGCCATCCTCAATGTCAGCCATACGCAGATTGAAAGACTTGAGAAAGCGCAATATGAAGCAATGCGCATTATTCTAGCGTGCACTGGAGACACCTCTTGTGTAGCAAGGAGGTACCTTCTTGACTTTCCCACCATGAACTGCAGGATCAAGATCTGGAGGGCTCGTGCATACCTCAAAATAAGCTCAGATCTGAAGCACCCTTTGCACCACATGCTCTTCAAGAAAAAAGGGCAATAGGCTTAAAAGGGGCAGTATGGCAGAGGATGACATCATGCAGGTTTGCAGCCTTACAGACATCCATCCAGGTTATGAGTGGATACCAGAGTCTAAAGCGCCTAATTTCACATTCTCCTGTGTCGTGACGCTCGATAGGAGTGTCGGGAGCAGAATCCAGTTGCTGTCAATGCTGAGGTATGCGCGCTAATCAGTGACAAGTCAGATGAGACAGATGTGGTGATCTTCACAGACGGGTCCGTTATAGTAGGACATAAGAGTGCATGGGCATTTACAGCTCGCTCTTCAGGCAGAACAGTTAAGAAAGCCAGCGGTGCCTTCTCCATGACCACCAGCAGTATGGCGATGGAGGTGATGGCGGTGACACAGGCTTTCATGTGCGTGTGTGTGCTTAGTGATTCTTTGAGTATGATCTGGCGGGTCGAGGCAGGCTGGTTACGCAGACAGTGGCTTGGGTCATTGCAAAATTATCATGTGTGTGCAGTTACTTTCATTTTCGTCACAGGTCATGCAGGGGTTGTTGGTAATGAGAGAGCTGATAGACTGGCAGGTGCTGCATTAATTGAAGATGGCCGGCCCATGGATCACGCAGACATTGTCATTGCCCTTAGATAGATAGCACCTTCTGGGGATTTTCGAAGCAACGTGTCCACATCACTGCTAAGAATACGCGAATTGGGAGTAAAGATCGGCACAGCCAAGCATGAGAAGCACACCGGACGCACACGATGTCTTGTTAACCAACATAGGACTGGTACTATTAACCGCACTACGCTGATGAATATGTTGAGAGGGGAATCTGAGCGCCTATGGGTGTGTCAGGAGTGCTGTGAAGATAATCTAACTCATAACTCAACAGCGTGGACCTCAAACGGTACCTGTACTGCACACTGCTGGGCGCCACCAATAACAAATCCTTATTGTCATGGGTCGCAAAATGCGTCTTATCCAACGTCAGCCTAGTTTATTCAGCCTCTTGAATTACTTTAATTTAAATCAATTGTCTAGGAAATTGTCAGCTTTTGACAAAAAAGTCCAGCCCGATGTAACTACCTTGGGTATTTCAATTTTAATTTGTCCCCAACAATAAAAATCCGTAAGTCCCTAGGAAAGTTGAATATTTTAGGGGTGTTATGATTTGAAACTAAATCTATAGTTTTGTGGGATAGCAACAGAATCCCGGCACGTGACCAGGCACGAAAATGAAACTGATCTTTCCTAACCTCGACCCCTTTAGAGACAAGGACTAAACCCAACCTAAAATTCCCGTACAGTATTAGACTTTCCCGGTAACTCCCATATTTCTTTGTTTTGCGGTGAATTCAAATTGAAGTACCCTACATTGTAACCCAGTGTCTCGTTGTCATCTTCTGGAATGTGTCGTGTCTCCTAAAGGCCGCCAACTGTAAGAGACGTGATAAAACATTAAGAAATCTCAACCTAAAATACCTATACAATAGTGGACTTTTCCAGTAGCTCCCAGATTTCTTTTGTTTGGGGTAAATTCAAAGTAAAGTACCCTACATAGTAACACAATGACTCATTGCCATCTTCTCGGAACTGTCGTGTATCCCAATGGCCATCAATTGTAGGAGATGTGATAAAACATTGGGAAATCTCAACCTATAATACCTATACAATATTGGATTTTTCCAGTAGCTCCCAGATTTGTTTTGTTTGGGGTGAATTCAAAGTAAAGTACCCTACATTGTAACCCAATGTCTCATTGTCATCTTCTTGAAATCGTCGTGCATCCCAATGGCCACCAACTGTAGCAGATGTGATAAAACAGCACGTAGAGCATTGTCCTTCCGTGACTCACTCCCTGTGACACATGGCACATCCGCTTCCGATTACAACTAGATCCCTTTGTTTAAAACCTACTCCCCTATGCTTATGATCTTTTCCCGACTGGTCAGACCAACTCCGTGAGGTCATTACATTTTGTTTGACGAGCAGCAATTTCTATTACTAGGAAACCATTAAAAAAAAAGAAGACAACAGAAAGAAGCTAAAAGCAGCTAATTTATTGCAGATCTTTGTATGTTTAAGTTTTTTTATAGTGTTAAGAATGCTTGCATGCCAAGAGAATTTTCTGTATTCTTTCCCAAGCAGAATCAGAATTCAACTTTTTTAGCGTTTTTAGACTCGATTGTTCTTTGCAAAAATGGATACTAGACAAAACTGATTTGGTAATCTTGGTAATCTTGTTTATCTTAGTTTCAGCTTTATAACAAACGAGTCGCCCCATAGTTGCTCCGCTCCTGTGCTAACGAAAAACACACAGAATGTTCGTTGCAGTCCCTTGACAGACTGCTGTCTCAGCATATGCACTAGCATACGCACGTATTAAAAGCATTCGGTAGCTATCAGAAGTGCTAACACAAACTATCCGACATTATAAATGCAGTTCATCATCGACGGTAGCAGAAGTCGCCAACAGATCAGCAATTGCCCAGGCGATCAATATTAATAACATAAGGAAACTACCAATATTGCGGCGACAGGCCACGCATCATTTTCTGAATCTACAGTTTACAACACCACGTTGGTCACAGCCGAAAAACATTCCAAATGAAATCCGCAGCTCACAGGGTCGCGCCATGCACTCAACTCAGTAGCTGGCGCGACGAAACTGATTTGCTGTTGGCTGGTGGAAAGAGAGTTGGGACCTGACCAAGTAATATTTCCGCAGATATAAGCGGATACACATGTCCCCTACAACCAATTTTCTTCGCGGAAACGGCTGAAAGATTTTATTCTGAATTAATTTCTTTTTCGTCTGCTCAGCGTTAGTTAGTCAATCGACAGATTCTCCTCACTGCACATCTGACAAGTTCATAAACGCTCAAATCCAATCTTCAGTATCTCCATCAGAGTGTTGTGACTGATAAAACCAGTTCTGGGTTGGTTTAATATTCTTTTTTTCCTAATCCACCTGTATAGTGATCATTTTTTGGATACACCTCTTTTGACCTGAAGTTCTTGAAGTCTTTAAGTGTTGCCGATTGAACATCGTCTCTTCTTCTCGTCCTTCCTAAATAAATGGGTAGAGAATATCGTCCAGGTCCATCGCCTTTCCTGTACCTACCGAATCCTGCCAGCAAGCCAGTCGGCTCATTCATTCCCTCTTACACCAAAGGATCCAGGCATATAAAGGAAATGAATTCCTTTTAGACAAGATCACAGCGACTCTAACCATTTACTTCGAATCCACCCTGTCCCTACCTTTCTTAATCATGCTTTATGTTGAATATTAAATGTTGAATTAAAAATCTACATCACAGTACTCGGGATACTCTCAGATGTGCTCCGTTCCTATCTTCAGCAGCAAGCGAAGAGGTTCAATTCCGATGGTACCAGTAACCGTCTGATTGTATATCCGTCTCATCCTTCCCCTGAGTTTTGAGAGTCGGCCAGATCCCCTGGTAACTCCTCACAGCGCCATTTTCCTCCAGCCGTAATGATTAATTTGCGCATCCGCACTGTTTACTCGTTCCCTCACAACACCTAGCTTATCATACATTAATTCACCACCGAGTGGTGCAGAGTCGGTCAGTCTATCTACCTGCTCATTTCCTAACACACCAGCATGACCTGGAGAAAATATCCAAAGGATGCTATCTAAAAAAAAAAAGGTAAAAGGTAAAGTTGGAAGATGTGAACCAGCGTCACTGTACACGGTTATAAACCATAAGTGCTCTGCCACCAGTAAGGGCAGCTGATAAGAAACTGTATGCCTGTGTCGCCGTCCGCACGGAACTCCGTAGCTACAGCGATGTTCCTCCATTTACCCCAGAGTGCTAACTCCGGCTCCCACTACCTAGAAGCTGGGTGAGCCCCGGTACCCGCCCGGTTTTGAACACCGGTCGTGAGCTGCAGCGAGTCGCAGCTGGATTTGAAAGCGAGTCTTCTATCGACTGCGCTAACGCGGCTAACTACCCGGGACCTCTAAAGTGACGCTTACGGAATCACTAAGACAAGAATAATGGGCACAATGCTGTTTCCAGTCACATCATTGCTTTTGTTACCGCCATTCCTTTTGATAGTTCGCTTACTTTCTGAACTTGAGACTTGTTGCATGCTTTGAGCTTTGTGTAAACATCCAGTTGTTTGCGTATTTGTATACAGACTGTTGGCTCCTCGCCTTTCAGGAAGATGCATTCCGATTTTAGAGCCGCTGCCCATAATCCACATATGGTACGCTTATTAGTTAGAGAGAGGGTCTGTTCCCCCCTCCCCTTGCATAATTTGATTTTTGTGTAAACATCCAGTTGACAAATTCTGCTTATTTGTGTGCAGACTATTGGTTCCTCGCCTTTCAGGTAGATGCACTCTGGCTCCGGAGTAACAGCCCATAATTCGCTCACGCTTATTAGTTAGACAGTGGGTCTTAGCTCTCCCAACCCCCCCCCCCTCCCCCCTACCCCACCCCAATTAGACCAGAAGACCACATGGAAAATAGGTCACTCTTTGTCCATTGCTATGGATTAAGTATCAGCCAATATTAAAAATAGATTAGGTAACGGAAACAGCGAACACAACGGATTGTTGGTTTTTTTATTTTTTCATTATACATAGCATGTCTTAGACTGTGTGCGTGTGCACGAGTGTATATGTGGTCAAGCTCGAGAGTGAATATGTGTGTGTATGTCTGTGTCGGTGTGGGGGGAGGGGGGAGGGAGCTCGTGTGTATTTTTGTAACCGGTGTGACCACTTCAGGAGACTGATATTTATACACACAAATATACCAACGTTCGGACAGATTTAAGAAATTGCATAATCAGGTTATAGGCACCAACTCAAAGTGAACTTGAGGGGGGGGGGGGGGTCAAAGGGCCTCACCACAAATAAATTGTTCAGGAAAAAAAGGGTGCCTCAAAGCGTGTCTAAGTTATATCTGTGTGTGTGTGTGGAGTGTGTGTGTCTCTGTGTGTGTGTGTGTGTGTGTGTGTGTGTGTGTGTGTGTGTGTGTGTGGTTTAGAATGTTCTGAATAGCAAATAAAAACATAAATTTGAAACTATATGAAATCTATGAACAAATATTTCTAAATAAAGTCAGTAAATTACCCTTTTCCACGCATCCCCAGGTATTGGGCGTATAGGGCTAGACCTATTTTTATAGACCAATCGGCACTTGGTGGATGATGTTGTCAGCATCACGCCGGCCACCTTTACTCCCCAGGACTGCACCTGTTACCCACTCAGGGTTGGGTCGACCTTGGAGCCAACGTCATTTTTGACGAAAGCCAGGACCCGAACACACAACCTTCAGATCCGAAGGCGAGCGTGGAGCTGCTACACCGCGAGGGTTTTGGGCCCTTTGGTCAACGGAGAACGAATATGCTAGAAGATCCAGAAGACTTAAATGAAAGCAGATTACCTGTGGAAATTTTCAGGGATATAGACAACAAAAGTTTTAAAGGAAACACGCCGTCTCTCCGCTACTTAGCACGGCACTTAATGCTGCTGCTGATGACAAAAAATTGTGCACACAGAAACGCACACAACAGTAAAGGGAAGCGGAAAATGGGATTCCAACATGAAACCAACGCGCTTTCTTCACAACAACAAGGCGTTGTAGCACTCACGACACGGCGGTTGGTGACACCCGACTCTTGGGGTTTGGACAGCACATTTGAGTACCCGGGGAATATTTATGCGTGTGCATGCGTTTTTCGCGTGCAGGGCGGGAATCATGATTATTCAGGCACTTCCGCTTCCAGAAAGGTATTCCCTGCTGTTTTCTGGGGATGTTCGATATGGTGTGAATTATAGACAGGGGGACAGTCGTAGACGATGATGTCTGTTTCGTACTGGGTAATCACGTACCCAGACACGGGCATGTTTCTTATGGCTCTGTGGTCTTCTGCTTCTTCTTATTATTATTATTATTATTATTATTCTACTTCTTCTTCTTCTTCTTCTTCTTCTTCTTCTTCTTCTTCTTCTTCTTCTTCTTCTTCTTCTCCTTCTTCTTCTTCTTCTTCTACTTTTTCCTGTTTTGCTTCTTTTTCCTCTTCTTCTTCTTTTTATTCTTCTTCTTCTTCTTCTTCTTCTTCTTCTTCTTCTTCTTCTTCTTCTTCTTCTTCTTCTTCTTCTTCTTCTTCTTCTTCTTCTTCTTCTTCTTCTTCTTCTTCTTCTTCTTCTTCTTCTTCTTCTTCTTCTTCTTCTTCTTCTTCTTCTTCTTCTTCTTCTTCTTCTTCTTCTTCTTCTTCTTTTTCTTCTTCTTCTTCTTCTTCTTCTTCTTCTTCTTCTTCTTCTTCTTCTTTTTTCCTCTTCTTCCTCTTCTTCTTCTTCTTCTTCTTCTTCTTCTTCTTCTTCTTCTTCTTCTTCTTCTTCTTCTTATTATTATTATTATTATTATTATTATTATTATTATTATTATTCTTTTCCTTCTTCTTTTTGTTCTTTTTCTTCTTTTTTTGTCTTCTTCTTCTTCTTCTTCTTTTTTCTTCTTCTTCTTCCATTTTTTTCTTTTTCTTCTTCTACTTCTACTTCTTCTTCTTCTTCTTCTTCTTCTTCTTCTTCTTCTTCTTCTTCTTCTTCTTCTTCTTCTTCTTCTTCTTCTTCTTCTTCTTCTTCTTCTTCTTCTTCTTCTTTTTCTTCTTCTTCTTCTTCTTCTTCTTCTTCTTCTTCTTCTTCTTCTTCTTCTTCTTCTTTTTCTTCTTCTTCTTCTTCTTCTTTTTCTCCCTCTACTTTCTCTGTTGCTTCTTCTTCGATATCAGCTAGTTCTGGCCAAACAAATCCGATTTTATTAAAATCCCCAATAGTCTCCTCTTACGACATGTTTTTACGACATGTCAATAGCAGCCCCCCCCCCCCCCTTTTCCCCCGCAACACTTCAAGCCCCGAACCAAAAGTGGAACCTGAACTTAACTGGGATGCTTATGTGATATGAGCACGTATTTCTTGGCTGCGAAGCGCCTACTTGCGACTCCTTACCATATTTCAATCAAGCCCGCCTGAGGGACGTATGCGCCCCTTCACAAGCACCCCTGCGGCCCCGCACAAATGATACGTAAGCATAAAGACGCGTAACTCTACATCAGTTAGTTGTGTTATGTGGTCCTCCTAACAACGCAAATGTGATCTATGCTGCTCTGGAAGAAGGGCTGGGGTGGGGGTGCAGGAAGTGGGGGTGCAAGGGGGGGGGGGGGAGGGGGTCCACATCTTGACATGCCGGCTTTTTATGACATGCATTGCAAGAGGTGTAAAGCATATAAATGTAGATTTGTCTGTCTCTGTATTTCTGTCTGTCTGTCTGTCCGTATTTCTGTCTGTCTCTGTATTTATGTCTGTCTTTGTCTGTCTGTCTGTCTGTCTCTGTATTTCTGTCTGTCTGTCTCCGTCTGTCTGTCGGTGTCTTTGTTTTTGTCTGTCTTTCTCTGTATTTCTGTCTCTCTGTCTCTGTGTGCATGTCTGTCTGTGTATTTATGTCTGTCCATCTCTGTATTTCTGTCTGTCTGTCTCTGTGTGTATGCCTGTCTCTGTATTAATGTCTGTCTGTCTCTGCATTTATGAATGTCTGTCTTTGTGTGTATGTCTGTCTCTGCATTTATGTCTGTCTCTGAGTGTCTCTGTATATGTGTCTGTCTGTCTGTGTGTCTTTCTGTCTCTGTATTTATGTCTGCCGGCTGTCTGTCCGTCAGTCCCCACGTCCGTCTATCTGTCTGTCTGTCTGTTTATATATGTAATCTCTTGTGCAGACTAGTTACATTTCCTGGCTAAAATTAATTACCAGTTGCAAAGCCAGCCCAGAAGCCATTAATCAAAGCCGCCCCAAAACGGATCACCTTTCGGACACACTCCAGCCGGGCCACCTGCAGCCCCGCCCCACTGGGACCATATCCCTGAAATTGTTGTCATGCAGACGAAGATCACATTGTTGTAAGTTGGTAGTTTTAGAGCAGAGGTTCTCAAACTGGGTGCCATGACACCCAGCGGTGCCGCAAACGTATGCCAGAGGTGCCGCTGCTTGAGATCAGCGAAGACAGCAGTATAAAACAGAAGCAACGTAAAGAAAGCCAAGAAGAGATCTGCATGCAGGTGTATTCAGAAAACAATGCTATCGGCAAGGCTGCAGTGCATTCTAAACGTATGCTTACATAAGGGAAAAAAAATAAACAAAATCCAGATACAGCGGCAACTTTCCAGCGATTCGAGGGTACAGCTAACTAAACTTCAAATAAACATAAAGAAAATAGTGAAAAACTCATTCAGGCAGTTCTTTACATAGCACTAAAGACAACTGAACGTTGAATCTGCATTGTTGTTATTGTTGTTTTTTCCCCCCTAAACATCCAAACGGCTTTAGGGTAGGTGTGCCGCAAAATTTTTTTTTTTTTTTTTAACAAAAGGGTGCCACGGCAAGAACAACAAAATTTGAGAAACTCTGGTTAAGACGCTAGCAAAACACGCGCTGTACAATGGTTCATCTGACGAAAAAAAAAAGTGATTTATTAACATTTATAAAACGTCATCGCAGAGATAACTATAATTATTCCGTGTTGAGTAGCAAAGACATAGTGACGGTGCGTGGGTGGAGGAGTTGATATGGTCTTAGTGGCTGACTGTTTAACGTTTTTTACCTGTCGTTGTGAAGTTAGCATGCTTTGGATATTTTCTCCAGGTTATGCTGGTGTGTTGGGAAATGAGCAGGCAGATATACTGGCTGGCTCTGCACCATTTGGTGGTGAATTGATGTATGACAACTTAGATACTGTGAGGGCCCTTTGGAAGCGATTGAACAGTGCAGAGGTGCAAATAGATCATTACGGTCTGAGGAGAATGGCGCTGCGAGGAATTACCTGGCTGAGGTTCAACACTCAGGGGAAGGATGAGGCGGATATACAATCTGACGGTTACTGGTACTATTGGAACTATTCACTTAGTACTGAAGATAGGGACTAAGCACTTATGGGAGTGTCTTGGGTCCTGTGCTGTCTGTTCTTAGTTCAACATTCAACATTCTGAAGGTCGTGTGTTCGTTTCACGTGGTTTTCCAGTCATAATTTGTGTTGTATTAAGTATTCGGTTAAAAACGACTTTTTATCTAAACTAATGACGTAAATCATAGATGACTGCAGTCGAGATTTGGTCGATACGTTAGGCTGTATTCGTGTGCATCCTTCCGTTATATTTGTGGGAGCTTTTTCCATTCTCGCCACTGAGATTCCAAGTCATTTTTCATGTTGCAACTACCACTTTCTTTCATGAAATGTGTCGTGAAGTTGACGTGTGCATTTGTGACTATGATCCTAGAGGGATCGTCGTAGCTAGAGTTCGTTCTTTGTGTGGCACATTCGGCAGGCGACTGACCAGATTTTTTGTGGAGAAAGGCCGAATATGACGGATAAAAACACACTTAAATGATGACGATCCTCAAGGACAGTGGTTCTCAACTTGTGGGTGTCCACCCTTTTCTGGGTCGACCGACCCTTTCATAGGGGTCGCCTAAGACCATCGGAGAACACATATTCACTGAAATTATGAAGTAGCGAAGAAATAAATGTTATGGCTAGGTGTCACCACAACATGAGGAAATATATTAAAAGGTCGCGGCATTAGGAATGTTGAAAAAAACTGCTCTAACCATAAAGGCCCAATTATATTAGGAAAAAAAAAGTTAACAGTGACAAACCTACTATACAATCTATTTAATATCAGTGTACAATCAAACATACTACACAATTTGATTAACGCTACTGTACAATCGAACATACCTCAATCTAACCAACTACACAATCTAACTAAGATTGGTGCACAGTCAAACACACTAATTTACAGTAGAGTACAGTCAAACATACGAAACAGTCTAATTAACGTTAATGTACAATCCAACATATTTCACAATATAATTACCATTAGTGTACAACCACACATACCATACAATCTAATTAACTTCGGTGTGCAGTCAAACATACTACACAATTTAATTAACGTTAGTGTACAGTCAAACATATTACACAATCAAATTACCCTTAGTTTACAATCGCACATACTATACAATCTAATCAACATTAGTGTACAGTCGAACATAATATGGAGTCTAATAAATATTAGTGTACAAGCAATCATACTAAACTATTTAATAAACATTAGTGCAAAATCACAAATACTACAAAATCTAATTAAAATTAGTGTACAATTTAACATACTCTTCTTATTTTTCTTCTTCTTCTGCTTCTCTTCTTCTTCTTCTTCTTCTTCTTCTTCTTCTTCTTCTTCTTCTTCTTCTTCTTCTTCTTCTTCTTCTTCTTCTTCTTCTTCTTCTTCTTCTTCTTCTTCTTCTTCTTCTTCTTCTTCTTCTTCTTCTTCTTCTTCTTCTTCTTCTCTTCTCTTCTTCTTCTTCTTTCTTCTTCTTCTTCTTCTTCTTCTTCTTCTTCTTCTTCTTCTTCTTCTTCTTCTTCTTCTTCTTCTTCTTCTTCTTCTTCTTCTTCTTCTTCTTCTTCTTCTTCTTCTTCTTCTTCTTCTTCTTCTTCTTCTCCTTCTCCTCCTCCTCAGCCTCTAATCATTTACCTCATCGAGGTGTTGCGAGGGAGTTGTAAGGATCGTTTGTGCCATTTTTCCAATGCATTATACAAATTGGTGTTCATTTCTATTAGGTTTCTTCTCATAATGTCGCTCTACATCTTGCGTGGTCTTCCTCTTGCTCTATTTTCATTATATTTCTTCAGCGTCGCTCTCTGTAGCAGCTGGTAATTGTCCCATGACCTAATTTGCTTTTGCACATCGTAAGTTATCTCTATCCATTCTTCTAACTGAGGTTAAAAATCATCCTAGATATTTAAATTCACTCATTTGTTTTATTTCTCTGTTATTTTCTTTAATTGATATGGTTTCTTCTTGTCTACCTATTACTATTGCCTCTGTCTTATCAATGCTTATCCTAATGTTACAATTCTCACACTTAATATTGACTTGGTCTTTATGGTTCTGTAAACTTTCTTCTCCTTCAGCTGTTAATACTCGGTCATCTGCAAATAACAGTTCAAATGTAAATCAAACTAGACAATCTAAATAACATTAGTATGCAGTCAAACACACTATACAATCTAATTAACATCTCGAAGAACCCATTGTCCGAGTGCAAATAAGCTCGATCTGTAAAACGGATGTGCACTCAAAACCCAAGTCCTATGACAAGCTGAAAGGTTGAATTGTTATAAGGACTTTTCAATAAAAGGATACCAACTACAGAGTGTATAAAATAATGCCGGTAGTCACACAACATGTCTAAAAAAGGTGCCGGTACCCACCACAAAGTGTCTAAAAATGTGCCGGTATTCACCATTATGTGATTTTAATAAAATGTACAGCCACCCGTGATAAAGTATCTAAAAATGTTCCGGTATTCACCATTATGTGATTTTAATAAAAGGTACGGCCACTCGTGATATAGTGTCTAAAAATGTGCCGGTATTCACCATTATGTGATTTTAATAAAAGGTACGGCCACTCGGGATAAAGTGTCTAAAAAAGGTGCAAGTAATCATCACAAAGTGTCTAAAAAAAGGTGCCAGTACACACCATAAAGTGATTTTAATAAAGCTACCGCCACTCATGATAAAATGTCTAAAAAAAAGTGCCGGTAGTCATCACAAAGTGTCTATTGCAACAGAGCTAAAAACTAAATGATGTCTAGATAAAGGTGCCGGTACTGTTACCATCATAGGGGGGAGGGGGGAACATTGTATGTTTCTCTTTTGCTGCAGAGGAATTAAGGTTAAAACATTATTTTTAAAAAAAAAAAATTTTTTTTTGAGGACGTTACTTCTTCTATTTTTGTATGTTCACCGGCTGTAAATTCCACAGGAAAGTTCTGGTTGTTCGACCATTTCTGGACTTTAGTCTTGTCTGTGAACTTAACATTTGCGTACACTTCCGTTCTACAAATCAGCCTAATTTGTAAGCAGGCTGTTGGTTCCTCGCCTCTCAGATGCCTTCCGATATTGAATCAAAGGGATGTAACACAAACAATTATCTATGCAAATAATGTGTAACATGGTAACTTTCCTTATCCTTTCAATTTAGTTCAGAGTTATTTATCTGACGGTCAGCGGGCTAATTCTGGCCCGCAAAAGCATTGTAAGTGGCCCGAGGATCACTTGTCAATTGGATTGTGTTAATTATCTGTCTATGCTAGGAAAGACAAAGATAATGAGAATGAATCAGGCAAAAAGTAATGTAGTTTCTCTTAATGGTACCCCACTCCAAAGCGTGGAGTCGAACACCTATTTATGTAGTCATGTAGATACAAATAGGGGTTATAGAAAAGGGGGGGGGGGGGTGATATAAACATTAAAATACGAATATAAAAGGCTACATGAGTTTTCATAGGACTGGGAAATTTGTGGGGGTCAAAAGAAATTAAAACCTAACACTAAACTTAACGTTTTTAATTCTAATAACAAATCAGTTCCGCTGTATGGTGTGGAAACATGGAGAACACCTTAGGCAATTGCTATAAACTACATTCATTAACTGGTGCCTGCGCCAAATATAGGGAATTTATATAATCATTAATGTAGAGCTTTAGGAAAGAACAAAACAAGTTCCAGTGGACCAAGAGGTGAAGAAAAGACACTGGCGTTGGATAGGACACACGCTGAGAATACCTGAGAATAATATAACTAGAATGTCTTTGCACTGGAACACACAGGGGCATAGAAATAAATGAAGTCTAAAAACAGAGAATCTAGTTAGAGAGAGGTTTCAATGATGGGGAGGACATGGGAAGAGCTGCATGCTGTAACAAAAGGATAGAACGACTTTCCGTGAGCTGATCGAGGGCTTTTGCCCTATTTGGAGTTAAAAGAAGAAAAATAATTGGTGCTCTATTAATATCCTACCCCAAACAGGGAAAGTCGACAGGTTACGGGACAGTCTAATATTTTAGGGGGTGGTAAATAGGCTGCATGCAGTCGTGGAACCTAGGCTGCATGCAGTCGTGGGACCTAGGCTGCACACTCTCCTAGGACTTTGGTGGATTGAGGTTAGGGCCAGTTCTAGATTTTTTGGGGTCGTTAAAAGCCTCAGAAATCCGGGAAACCAAGTCTTACAACCCTCTAAAATGTTTGACTGTTCTGTGATGTCATCTGGGGTTCTGGCCTCTAGCCCCCGACGCTCTCCAATATTTTAGCGCCTGATTAAACATAGTTGATCGGTCCTGATCTAGTGAAAAGGCAACATAAAATAATATAACCCTTGACTTATTAGGGTCACGGATGTGTATTGATGGAAGCACTAGCACATAAAACCAGCCATCTTTCTTTGTCTTCCACTTGATGAATAAGTGTATGACAACTTAGTCCTGTCCATTTCTTGATGTTGTCATACAAGTTTCTTCTTTGCCCTCCTCTTCTTCAAATATCCCACTAAATTCCTTAAAGTACAGTCTTTGCAATCGAGTCATGTTTCACCACTTGCGCAAACCAAGCTAGCTTGCGACGTTTCACGACTGCCAAGAGAGGCTCCTGATGTCCCGCAAATTTGTATATTTTGTCTCTGGCATATTTATTAGTTTTGTGTTCTAAATAATTAAATCGTAAAATACATCTGTAATGCGTTTGAAAGCCTGAATCATCCTTTCCATTTCCACAGTGAGAATGTGTATACTGTTGAGAACTAAAAGTTACTTTAAAAAAAAACATAAACAGTAAACTCACAGATATAGTATATAATTTATATTGAAAAAAAGAAAATTAGTAGTAGTAGTAGTAGTAGTAGTAGTAGTAGTAGTAGTAGTAGTAGTAGTAGTAGTAGTAGTAGTAGTAGTAGTAGTAGTAGTAGTAGTAGTAGTAGTAGTAGTAGTAGTAGTAGTAGTAGTAGTAGTAGTAGATTTTACCCTACTAAGACATCACACAAGCGATAAACACTCGATAACACAAAGTGCCACCATGTGGATGAGGATCACCTGTGGAGAAGTCCACACTTGTCCATATTTATGGCTGGGCTATATTGCGGCGTCTGGCAAGAGCCAGGGTGGGGCTTTTAAATAACGAAAAATTGCATCCAACGAGAGGAAGACTAGCTAGAAAAATAAACCTCGTCTAATCTTTTATAGAGAACAGGAAGACAATTAAATTGTGCAAGATTTTATACGTGAACAGTCAATGCGTAGTTAGAACAAATACAGGAATGTCAGCAATAGTCTACACAAGATTTGGGGTGACGCAGGGGTGCGTTCTATCACCACCACTTTTCATCACATACGTTGACTAAATTTGCAAAATTACTAAATGAATTGCTTTTCACTGATGACCAGGCAATCATAGCACCAACAGCAGTACAACTACAAAAACAGACTAACAGACTAAACTAGAATGCGACAACAGGGATATGAAAATCAACGTAGACAAAACAGAAGTGATGACATTCTCCAGAAAAGGAAGAACCACCAATATCAAAATTGATGAACACCACTTAAAGCAAGTGAAGGATTTTACATATCTGAGGAGTATTTTTTTTAGAAGACGAAAGAAAGAAGTGAAGAAATCCAACAAAGATGCAATAAAACTAATCAAGTTTTAGGTCAAATGGGACCAATTTTGAAATTCAAAACATGTGAATATGAACATTAAAAGAGCACGTGGCGTACAGAAGGGCCCACTCCAGGGATCTCTTCCTGCCCTGGCGCAACGAGCCAGTTCTCTGTAGAGAATAGCAGACAAGGATCATAGTGACAGTCCGCTTAGTAATATGTTTAACCCAGAGAACAAAATCATTAAGGTCGTTGGATTATAGACTTGACTTACCTAGATAACAACATCACTGTGCCGGTAAGCTCTTGGCAAAGGCGTCCAAACCTGTGGCAGGAGCTCAGGAAACTCCAAATGCAGCCACCTTACCTATCCAACCTGCAACCCTCCGCCCACTTTTTTGTTGTTGCAATTTCACAATGATGGAGGGGGCACTCAGATGGCTGAAAGGTTTGAGTATTGTGTAAAATTAATAATAATTGTTATTATCATCATTTTCATAATCATATTTTCATTAACTTCTTCTTCTCGTTAAAAGTTCTAATTGTTCTTCCACCTCTAGACTTTAAATTCTTTCAAGAGCCTGAGTGTTGCGTGCACATCCGTTTGACATGTCTGACTTAACAGTATTCAGCCCGTTCGTTCCTTGCCTCGCATGCAGATGCACTCCAACTTTGAAGAAAACCCCAATCAATCGACTCTTACGACATACTTTGTGCAGAGGCAGTGGTTCTATTCTTGTTTTACCTACAATGGGGCCCCGGAACCAACACGGTGAGTTATTATTATTGTTATTGTTTCTATTATTATTGCTAAATTAAGAAAGGTTAGAGTTGGGTCACCTCTTTTTCTTTAACCCCGAAGATTCTGGAATGATCCTTTACTTCACTCATTTCACTTTTTTTTTTCGTATTTTTGCCTCTACAAGATCGCAGCCTGAAGTATGACAGCCATTTACAGGAGTGACATTTTCAATGTCCAGAGTAAAAACCCAGACATTCTGCTCAAACGATGTATCATTGTCATCATGTAGCAGGTCCACTGAGAACGTCGCTCCTATCCCGGTCTGCCTGAAAGAACCTCGGTCTCTCTCTCTCTCTCTCTCTCTCTCTCTCTCTCTCTCTCTCTCTCTCTCTCTCTCTCTCTCTCTCTCTCTCTCTCTCTCTCTCTCTCTCTCTCTCTCTCGTTCACTTTCCCACACAAGGAATCATTTACATCCTTTGCCCATCTTCGTGCTGGTCAGGGGGCGTCTTGAATAACGAGATCAAAATACAATTTGAAACCACGCGAAATTATTAGGGGTGGCATTTTGAAGACGTAGTCTCTGATCGTAGTCTTAGTCCTTGTGAAAACTTCCCTGCATTCGGGTTTACCTATACTTGCTCCATTCCTATGTCAGTGAAAGTCGAATAAAATTCCCTCTGTCGGGTTCGAAAACCTGATGAACAAACAATTAGTCCTAGCAGAATCCAGAAATATGCACAAGCAGTAAATGTTTAAAGCAGTTGCTAGAGGCACCAAAGCCAACAGTCGACAGAAATGCAGTTTGTCGTTGACTGAAGTAGTCTGGCACGATAAGTTGGCTATATAAATGTAAAATTATTACATAAGGTATTTCACCAGCCCACGAGTAAATCTTGTTTAAGTCGAACGACCATTTCGCATAGGTCGCTTTAGACCAATGGAAAACACATATTCGTTGAAGTTATGGAGGAAATTAATTGTTTGTGGGTCGTCATAACACTAGGGAACTGTATGAAAGGGTCGAGGTATTAGTAAGTTTGAGAGCCACTGCTCCTGCTAGTCTCCGCCCTTTGCCCTGTCGGGTTTGGATGGCCCCAGAAGGTTATTGCGCTACCTCCGGAATATCTCTCAGGGTCATCTAGAAACTCAGAATCGCGTTAGCGCAGTCAATATGAGATTCGTTTTTAAATCCAGCTGTGACTCGCTGCAGCGCATGGTCAATGTTCGAAACCGGGCGGTTCCCGTGGTTCACCCAGACTCTAGGTAATCGGTACCAGAGTTGACACACTATGGTAAATAAGGGAGGGTCACTGTATCTACAGAGTTGCGTGCGGACAGCAACACAGGCGCACAGTTAGGTAGGTAGGTAGGTAAGTAATACCCCGCGAGGACATCACACACAGCGACAAATACCCGATGACACAAAGTGCCACTATGCAGATAAGGATCACCCGTGGAGAGGTCCCAGAAATCCATTTCAGCAGTTAGGCCCAACTATATTCAGGGCCCCCGGCAGAAGCTAGGGTGGGGCTTTAAAAAAAATGTCACCCCGCTTGGGGGCGACCTAAAAGAGTGATTAACCTCGTTCAGCTGATAAACCACATTTATAACCCGGCTATTTTTAAGGCCCCGGGCAAAAGCCAGTGTAGGACTTCAGCTGTCCGCACTGACCGACTGACTGACTTTCTACCCCACCAGGACATCACACAAGCGATAAACACCCGATGACACACAGTGTCACCATGTGGATGAGGATCGCCAGAAACCGCGTTCAGACATTTGGCCATATTTATGGCCTGCCTATATTGCGGCCCCTGGCAAAAGCCAGGGTGAGGCTTCAAATAACAAAAAATGTTTTCCTAAAAAGGACGAAAAAATGATTAGCACCGCACTCTAAATGATTAGAGCACTTATGGTTTATAACCGTGTGCAATGACGCTGGATCACATCTCCCGACTTTACCTTGGTAAGGTGAAGATGCCTTCTGGGAAGACTGGAAATAGATTTAATCACTGTCGTTGAAGTAAATTTTTTACTTCGAAAATATTTTTCATTTAATTTATTTCAAGATAATGGGTGCAAAATAAAAGTTAATAAAGCGTCAGTAAAGTACAGGGGAGACAATTTTAAACATGTATAATAACCAACATAATTCCTTCTTTTATCTCCCTTATTAATTTGTTATCCTTTGGAAAGTTAAAAAAACAGACCAACAGACAGACATGGTTAGCCACCTGCCGAGAGCGTCTCACAAAAAAAACGAGCTCTGTAACTCTGGCGAAAATTCCTAGAATCGACATAAATTGATTATTACTGATTTAAAAATCGAGATCACAGCACATCGGGCATACCCACAGATGTTCCGTCTCCCGCAGCAAATATCTTAAGGTGTACATGCTAACTGTTCCCGTAGCACACTGATTATACACACGCCGATCTCTTCCTCTCATCCGCCCCTCCTTGCCGGATCCACACCTAATTCCTCGAACACACATTCTTGCCCATGTTATTCAAGTTCTTCCTACCCCCACCCCACACCCATAATGTGTAAGGACTGGAAGGATGTAGTTTCGTCGAACAGCTTCTGAGTTGAGTGCATGGCGTGACACTGTGAGCTGCGTTTGTTTTTCGTTGGCACAGGAGCGGAGCATATGTGGGGTGACCCGTTTGCTATGAAGCTGAAACTAGGATTACCAGATTACCAGATTACCAGAAATGTGTAAGGAGATATTTAGAACGAACGAACGAACAAACAAACTTTATTTTCAAAGGGTTAAGAATTGGGCACGCAGGCCCGTCTAACATTCTGCCCTTTCCCTCCGCTCCTTTCATACAATTTTTCATTTGTACTTCATTTCATAGTTAATAATAATAACAATAATATTAATAATAGTAATAATAATAAAAAGAGGAATGCAAAATTAAAAATTTAAGAAATATAGAAAAGGGAAAAAAGGAAAGGAAAAATTTTTTATAATGTCTAAGTTTTAATTACACATGCTGGAATGTGCTCTAATTTATACTGACATTACTTGAACGTTTTAAAGAATATAATAATAAGCCTATTCCAAAAATGATGTAAGTCTTACAGGTTGCATAATATAAACATAATCAAAACCAATTAAATATTAGTTACAAACATTGGAATGCATTCCACTGGCATCTTCAGTTTTAAAAAATAATACCCTTCAATTTTAACCCCCCCCCCCCCCCCCCCCCCCCCCCCCCCCCCCCCTAAAAAAATTATTAGGACATATCATGGAAATACATCATAGCCTCAACATACTATAATCTTTTAAGGGGGCATATAGTCTGTAGTGAGATAATTTTCGAATAGTTTCTGATTGTATCTATAGAGGATATTGATATTTTTTGTTAGATGACAAACAAGGGCACCGCTACACAGAAAATAAGGGAAAGCCTCAACACCTTAGAATTTTCGGAGTCTTAAACCTAGATTGAGTGCACAATAATAATGATAATCCGTGGATTAGGCGTTGTGAGTCCGACTAGTAGTTCCAGCGTTCCGCGATCAAAACCCACTGCTGGCTGCGTGGATTTTTATCTTGGTACGGGGCGTCGCAGGTCGACCCAGCCTAAAATGGGTACCAGGATGTATATCCTGGGGAAGTAAAGACGGCCGGTGTAATGCTGACCACATTACCCACCTAGTGTCAATTGGTCTGCCAAAATTTAGGTGCTCTTTCTATATGCTCGATGCGCCTAAAAGCGTGAAATTTGATCTTTATTATTACCATTATTATTATGTGTGGAGTAATCAAACCATAATAATAGTGTTTGTTTTAGTATCCAGAAGCCATGAGTTGTTAACCCTTAGGCTCAGTATTATGGATATCGCAACGTTTCGGCCTTGATTCCATTTTAAATACCGTAAATCTGGGAGAAATGAGGCTTTTCTGTCTACCCCCGGGAGCGAACTCGGACTACAAGGAGTTCATCACCCGCTCACCGCGCAATCCGGTTTAGCCAACTACGCTAGAGAGACGAGCTAATAATAATAGTATAATATAAATAAAATTGTGTAAAATGTGTCAACAAATACTAGAAGAGAACATCTATACATCATTGGGATCAGCGGGGGGAACAAGAACTGGGCACCCGAGTCTCCAGCGTCCATGATGATAAATATGGCAACCTGTTTTTGTCTGTCCTTAATTAGTGTCAACATTTGTGAAACTCCAATTCAGTCAGATACGCTCTATAGTGAATCCCTATTTCCTGTTTATCATGAGTGAATGGCAAAATACACGCACATAATCACAATGCATGCATGCATACATACGCGCACGCGCTCTTGCGACATGCCAGTTAAACATACTGCTTGAATTTGACCTGACTGTGAAGTTGCTTGCTTATTTTATGGCCACACCTCGGGTAATTTTCCCATCCGTGTTTATGTCGGTCTGCGATGTTTATGTCTGTTTTCGTCTTCCTCCTCGTCATCATAGTCTTCTTCTTCTTTCTGTTATATATATATATATATATATATATATATATATATATATATATATATATATATATATATAAGTAAAAAGAAACTTCACAGGGGAGCGTGTACAGCAGGAGTCTATCAATCATTAGTAGAAGTGATCCCTCGTCGACAAATGTTTCGGGCTACGAGCTCCTAGATATTTTCGGAGGGTGGTCCTGCCTGAGTTCATTAAGCTCAGGCTTGATCGTCTCCTGCTGCCCGTATTACCGAATGTTATCGGACAGAGACAAGACGAAATTGGTGAATGTGCCAAAGGTACCATTAGATTCGAAGTTTATTTACATAGTCGCTGCTGTAGCATAATTAGAGCAGTCAGCATACCTGGACGACCAAGTGGCAAGCTTACGGTTGGTTTATCGGACACATGTTAGACTTTGTTGGCAAGTGGCAGAGGGACCCCGGCAGACAATTCAGACACGATGAACTTTAAGGGATGATAATTTCTTTTTTCAACTAGATACCCGGACCAGCTCACCGAGGCCCATCCCCCACGTCGTTCCGTTGTGCCCAGAGCCAGCTCCAGGCCCTTACAGCAGCCTCGCCCAGTTGTTTTAGTGATCGTTTGTGCTCATTTCCTCGCAAGCCTAGTTGTTTTATCACACTGTACATAGAAGTGGAAACGAGACCTCTTGCGCATACCTCGACGGCGAAGATTTTTACTATGTACGCTTCGTCTCTCCTCAAATCAGCCACCACGATGTTACGATTTGTCTTACCTTCTACTGCAGTACAATAATTTTAACTCACCCCGTCAAGTCCACTATTCTAGGGGTGTTAAGTTAGGACTTCGTTCGGTGTTCACTAAAGGCTGACAACAAACCAACACATAACACCCCTAGAATAGCAGACTTGACGGTCGTATCCGACATTCTCTTTAGGGTGAGTTAATATTGTACTCTACTTCTTCTTCTTCTTCTACTACTGCTGTTTCTTCTACTTCGTCTTCCTCCTCCTGTTTCTTTGTCTTCTTCTGCTTCTACTTAATCGTCTTTTTCTGCTGCTGCTGCTTCTTCTTCTTCTTGTTTCTTTCTTTTCTTCTTTATCGTATGTTAAATAATCTTTTTTTTTTCAGCAAAAGAGGGACCACCTCCCCCCCCCCCCCCCCCCTCCCCCGTAGCCATGTCAAGACAATCTATTTTTGAATATTTATTTATATGTATCAAACTCAAACACATTAAAGTATATTTATTAGTCATGTATCACATTATTATTGCTACTGTGTTTACTTAATTAAGCATCCTGCGGACTCGGCTCCCTATACAGTTATAAAGGCAGTGAGCGCCCCTGCCTCCCGATTGATTTTTCCTGCATATACATACACGCGCACACACTTCAAAGTGAATACAGTCCGATTTAGCCTATGGTTCACACTTTAAAGATTGGCAAAGAATCCAGGCCACAACTTTTGCCACGCCAGCCAATTTCTCCCCTCGTGTTTGTAGATACACCCAGGTGGTAAGTTGGGGCCCATTCTGATAACCTTTTATTAATCCCAATCTTAGGCGCAGGGCTGCCAATAGCATATTTTTTTTTTTGCGGGGGGGGGGGGGGAGGGGTCAAAAACCCAGCTAAGCTAAACAAAAAACCAAGCAATACATAAGCTAAGAAAAAAAAAACATGGCTTGTTAAAAAGTAAAAATTTGATAGTTACAAATCGAAACATTAACCAACTTTTATATAAGGATATATTTTTTTAACCCAGATTTCAAAATTAAAACCCAAGGTGTCAAATAAAAACCCAGATCTGGGGGTAAAAACCCATTATTGGCAGCTCTGCTTGGGCGACGTTAGATTTTGACCTTCTTGGGGTTTGGTTAAGGCGCGACAGTTTCTGACTGGGAGTTTTTCCACCTACGGCACAAGGCGCAAAATGTGGTCCAATTATAGCAGTAGAAACCCCATGGAGGTTAAATATAGCTCTAATGTTGATAAGTTGTCCGGTTTTATGAATGAAAGTGTTTACCCAGAATCACGTGAACCAGGCATTAGTGAAGGCACGCGCTGACTGATGTACATGTGGGTGTGTACTTTCTGTGACGTGCCAGTTTGTGTGTGTTTATCGATTTGTTATTGTATTATTATAGTCGTTCTCATAATAATAATGACAGAATTGTTATAGTAACCAAAAAAAAAGTTTCAAGAATGTTGACTTTAAGAATCGTCATCATAGCACTCAGGACACTCCCATAGACTCTCCGTCCCCATCTGCAGCAGCAAATGTAGTAGAGTTCCAATTCACATGGCACCAGTAACTGTCTGATTGTATATCCGTCTCGCCTTTCCCTTAAGTGTTGAGCGTCTGCCAGATCCCTTGTTAACTCATCACAGAGTCATTCTCCTCAGACCGTAATGATCTATATGTGCCTTCGCACTGTTCACTCGCTCCCAAAGAGCCCCGACATCATATAGCTTGTCATACATTGGCCAGTCTATCTGACTGCTCATTTCCCAATACACCGGCATCACCTGGAGAAAATATCCAAAGGACGCTAACTACTCTAGGTATTTCAATGGATCGTTTTGTTTCGTTTATTTTGCTATACATTTTCGTCAGTAACTACAGACGCGATTGCGACCCGAAAATTTGAAAACCAATTGTGTGTTATTGAGAAATTATTTTTCTGTGCTCTTTACGTGAAAGATAAAATCGGAAAAGTTATTAGGAGTTATTGGAGAGATGCCAGGCTTTGACCTGAGATGGTTTTGACGCGTATAAAGTAAATCGATTTTTTTTTGGCAGCACGCAGTAAATTAACGGTAAGTAATTTCGTAAATATCTTTTTAATTAGCCAGATTACCGCAATGTGTGTTGTATTTTTGAATTTTGCGTTAATTTTTATATAAGTGTTGGAAATTTCACAAAGATTGGCAATACAGCACATGTTTTAAAAAATTGTTTAGTAACATCACTGCTTTCGCTTCAAATCCAATGGCGTTAAGTAATTTCGTAAATATCTTCTTAATTAGCTAGATTACCGCAATGTGTGATGCATTTTTGAATTCTGCGTTAATTTTTATATAAGTGTGGGAAATTTCACAAAGATTGGCAATACAGCACATGTTTTAAAAAAATGTTTAGTGGCATCACTGTTTTCGCTTCAAATCCAATATGTTTGCACTAGGAGACCGTTTTTGCCGCTTTATAATTAACTTAAAATAATTATTAAATTACCTAACGTTATTTTAATCACTTTTTTAAAAATCCACAACCATTGTAGCATTTGTTCATGCATCTGTCATTATTTAGAGCCCTTCGTATTCTCTGTTGGAGACATTTTTGCCTGATCACCCCCAAATCCAAATAATTAATTTAGGCCATCACTGGTATGATGATTCTTTGGTGATGATTCTTTGGTAATTAACTTAGGATGCTTAGTAAATTGACAATGTTATGTGAGTTACTTTTTAAACATCCACAAACATTGTACCATTTTTTTCATGTGTTTGTCATTATTTAGAGTACAGAATTTTATGTTCGAGATATTTTTACCTGCCCATATCTTGATCACGAATTTCACAAATTCTGGCACTAAATTCAACATTTTGTGTGTGTGTGTGTGTGGATGTCGTACGAGTTAATTAATTGGGAGCATCTTTCGAAGTCAGAGTGCACCTGTCTGAGAGTTACAGAACCAACAGTCTGCATGCAAATGAGTCTTAACTGTAAAATGGATGCGCAGGCAACAATCAGGTTCTGTCAACAGACTAGGGTCCAGAAGTGGACAAACAGCCAGAACTTTCCCCTGGGGTTTCCAGCCAGTGAACGTGAAGATAAAGAAGATTATATATGCAGTATACACACAAAAGGTCATACCATAAAAAACAAACATTTACAGTTTGTGTTCAAAATGAGATGTTTTTAGTCATGACAGTTTTCACATTTGCACCTTTTTATGTTTTATGTATCATCTGTAACGTTCTACATTGTTTACAACTTAAGTATTCTCATGAATGTATGGAGTTGAATGCAATTTTTACCAAAGACATTATTTTGTTTCACTGCATGCTGTTAAAAGTAATACAATAAAAATGCTAAACATTTGAAATATGTAACACTGTACAGTCACATTATTTATAACACATGAAAACTCCTTTAAAATTCGAAGTGCTGACTATAAGTCTGTCATGTTTATTTCTAACATTTCCTTAATCTAGGCGGAGGCCTTCAGACCTTGTATGCAGGCACTGAAAAGCTTGGTAGACAGACCAGAGGGCTTACTGGACACACAACTTGATGCATTTGGAAATGAGATAATGGACGTGCAGCCTGAACTAAGAGACATGGAGGTGGCCACCTCGGATGAGTTTGTGGAGACAGTAAAATGTTTATAGCATGAATTTATTATTGTTCTTGAAAGACAGTTGAAATATTATTTTGATATGACCATCCTTACTGAGTCACCAGAGTTCATAGAACTAACAGCTTCAGCTCCTACTCATAATATGCATGCTGAGCGGACTCTGGGCATGATGGATGCCTTGATGAGAAGAGCCCAGCATGCTAACCTTTGCTTCAGTGAAGCCAAGACAAAGGCTACCAAAAATCACACATTGGTCTGGTTAGATTCCCTTCCGAATAATCAGCTGCAGCAATTTGTTGATTTTGCTTTGAAACAGGCAATGAGGGTTAGACAGCTAACATGTGAAAGAGAGCAAGCCAATGAGAGGGTGGCTTTACATAAAAATTATAAAGCTTGCAGAGATGCTTATGAGAAGGAGCTGAAGGCTGCAGTAGCTCAGATAGGGCTAGTTCCTGCACTGCTACAGTTGAAAATCTTTAATGATTTAGATAGTAAGTCCACAATTTATTTAGAGAGGTTTTTAACTGATAATGCAAGTTTATCAAATGTAATACTGCGACATGTTTGCCATCAAGAGGTCCAGGGCTGTGTTTACTTTGAGATGGTGAGGAATGTAGGAACCACACAAAAAAAAGATAAATGTAAGAAAGTTATTGATTTGTGGTACTGGAGAGAACATGATGAGCCATCAAGTGACTTTTGTAGTATGAATGTTAAACAGTTTTTAGTCGACTTCGCACTGGGGGATTTATCATTTTTGTAAAATAGTATGTACTTGTGGTCAGTGTTTCCATCGTCCATTAGTATGTCTTACATGAATAAGAAGATTATTATTATTGGTTTTGATTTATAATAAAAGAGCTGTTGAGCTCACACTGTCTCACGGGCTGGTATTATATGGAAAAGGCAATTTCAAAAGTGAGCTTAGTTGCTTTACTGGCAGGTTTAACAAATACTGAAGGTACACCTAATTTTGATATATGGTGTCATTTGTTTTGTGCTGCAACACATCAAATGGTTTTGAGTGTTTATCAATGTACAAGTGAGTTAGCTTATTGTATATTGTATTGGTAACTTTATTTTATATTCATTTTTAGTGTGTGACTTTTTCCTGACTGTTATTCTCTGGGTCACTGCCTCTTTTCATTTTTTACCTGTCTCTGTCTTTCAACTTGTTGCTATCCCACTGTAGTCCTCTCCTGTGGTATTCCCTGGCTCTGCTGTCTCATGCATTCAATTTGCTCAGATCCCATATAATTTTAAGCTGTCTCTGTGTGATTTTCTATTCACTAAATACAGTCCTCTGTGTGACGACTGGTCATGATGCATACCAGTGTAATTGTTTTGCTCTTGGATGCTGGGCAAACATGGATACTACAATAATTTTTTTTTATTACACAAAAGCAGTCGTTTTCCGGAGAAGCTGTGGCGAATGTATAATCTTATCAAAATCCCACGGTATATCAATCATCCATGCTGTCTCTGTTATTAGTGTATGCCTAGACTGTTGTCTTATGTACTCCTACACAACAAGAGAGAAGCAGTGATATGAATATGAAAACAACACTGTTTAACAATGATCCTTGTTGTACTATTCCACCTGCCAGATGGATGTTTCCATAGTGGCTTTATAGATATAGCAGCAGCGTGTGTGAAGCTGTGGTGAATGTATAATCACATCAAAATCAATCATCCATGTTGTCTCTGTCTGTCTGTCTACATTTCCTATGTATCTATCTCAATCCCTCTTTTTTTCAAATGTAAGAACATTAGTGCTATCTATTGTTATCCCTCATGTATGCACGTTATCATTGATTTCTCACTGTGGCATCATTACTAGTTGATACTTTTAGGTGCTTCGTGTAGTAAAGACATTCACATTCATAAGCTTTCTATGTTAATTTTGTCCAAAACATATTGCCAAACTGTGTCTTTTTTCTTCTGCCTTCTATACCCTAATGGGGCATTAGTCCTCAATCAACTCAAGCTGTCATTATAGTCATTGCTATTACATTTTCTCTTAGTCTCTTCCCTATCTTTTTAACTTCACTTTCTAGCTCCCTTCTGCATGTGTTTTTATGGTCTTTGTATATTTTTATGCCCCTGTTGGTTCCAGTACAAAACTCATTGGCAGACAACTATAAATGTATACGGTTTTTGCTGAAAGAAAGTCAATTGATGGCCATTTTCATATGTTAATTAGGTCACGTCGACTGACCTTGGTATATTTTTATGATCTTTGTGTTCACCTTGTCGGGACGCACAATTTGATATGCATGTCACCAGGCTCGCTGGCGGATAAACTTACAGGTATGATGTTTTGTTTGAAAATAGTGAGCTGGCGGCCATTTTCATATGTTGATTAGGTGCATAATGTATTATATGTTTTTAAAACGTGCATAGGCAGTTAGGTCTAACTGTCCCGCTTCCAGCAATATTTGGTTGCTAAGGGATTCGTTCAGAAACAAAAAAGTTATCGCCGTAAAATCAAACATTGAGTCATTTCATCTCACTGGGTCGCAGCCGGAAGCCATGTTTTATGGATTTTCACTACAATTTTTCTGTCGTGGTGTCCGCTACTAAAATGGTAATATCTCCGCTTAGAATCGACTTACAGGCTTAAATGAGGTACCATTGGATTTGTAATTTCAATCTTTATCTAGCTGTTATAATTTTGTAAGTAAAAATCTAAAAAATAAAACTTTACTACCATCCCTACGAGAACTACAGACCTCTGAAATGATACTTGCTACTCTGCACGGACCATGCCTGTCTCCACCTTTCTCAACATGCTCTGTGAGTCAGTAACAATCACAGCATGTGTGTACAAATAATTCTCAAGTCAGAGGAAGACAGCAGTGTCTGCCTCCACCTCCATTCTCGAACTAGACACTGTGTACCACATGCCAGCCTTTGTTGCACTAAGCAACATCCATTTGCTTTTGCTATGAACCCCCATGCTGCCTAAATAACAGTCTTTGCTAAACAGTAAGTATTATACAGATTTCAAAACATCTCATGTAAAACCAAAAATTAAATGACTGCCCACAACACTTTCCATCAGTGCATATATGTGAGGATAGGTTTATTAAGTTTTGAACAACAACGGATCAACATCATGGCACACGGGTAGTAACCCATAAGTGGTATATTCTTCTTCTAACTTAAGTATAAGTCCTTAGAAGTTCAGCATAGTGCACAAGTTCTGTATCTTCCCGAGGATCCTGTAATATTTTGGGTAGACTTTCAACTCCAAATTTTGAGCGGGCAGCGCCGTTAGGCTACTCTTTTTAATTTCTAACTGCCAAGGATTTTTTATGTGCACAACAATGCACTTGGGTGTCCGATCTCACTACCCAGAGACCAGGGGGAATTACTAGAAGTCCAAGTGAAAAGATCCCAGCCCTTACAGGGGACTGGACCTGGAACCTCTAGCACTCGAGGTGGACACCATGCCTCGAGGCCACACAGCCTCCAAAGCAAGGCTATGAAATGTGGACTTCAGCATCTGAACTTGAAAGAATAAAACAAGCATTGAAAAGGAGATTTTATCCAAAATATCCACACCACAATTGACAAAGCTCATTTTATCATCACTTAGCACACTGGCAACTTGAAACCTCTTTAAGCAACACTGAAAAGATGGAGGATACAATGGTGTGAACATGTATGGTCGCATTCCAAAGGATTTCCTATATAGTGAACTGAAAACAGGGAATAAATATATAGGAAGAAATAAAGACACATGCAAACAGGACCTGAAAGATACCAACATTGACGCAGACACTTGGGAGAGATCAGTTGCAGGCCGAGTCCTGTGGAGGCAGATAGACGTATTGTCCCTCTTTGATATGGGCCAATCGTAACAAGCTCTCAACAAGACACGACAGAGAAAGCCAGCGTCAGGATAATATGGTATAATAAAGCACCAAATCATCTCCGTGTGAGTTCCGGGGCTCTATTACAGGGAAAACAAGAATAGACCCACTGCCTACCCAAAAGCATGTTGTAAGATTTGGGAGCTTCCTTCGAAGTCAGAGTGTGTCTGCCTGAGGCAAGGAACGCGTAGTCTGCATACAAATGAGTCAGATCTGTAAAATGGATACAAGCGCAACACCCAGGTTCTGGAACAGGACTGCAGTCCAAAAGTGGATGAACAACCAGAATTTTCCGCCAGAGTTTACAGCTGGTGAACACGAAGAAGAAGAAGTATCAAATCAGTACTTTTGTATGGGGAGGAAACATGGAGAACAACTAAGGCAACTTCTAATAAATTACAGACATTCATTAACTGGTGCCTGCACAGAGTAGAGGGAATTAAATGGTATGATAGAATAACTAATGTAGAGCTTGGGGAAGAACAAAACAGGCTCCAGTGGACCATGAGGTGAAGAAAAGACGCTGGCATTGAATAGGAAAATTATTAAGAACATCAGATAACAACATAACTAGAATGTCTTTCCACTGGAACCCACAGAGGCATAGGAATAAAGGAAAGCTCCCCCCCCCCCACACACACACACACACAAAACACATGGAGAAGAGAGCTGGAGAGTGAAGTTAGAAAGATGGGAAGGACATGGGGAGAGCTGCATGAGATAGCAAAAGATAGAACGACTTGGCGTGAGTTGGTTGAGAATGCTCCACTGAGGGCTAGAAAGGCAGAAGAAGAGGAGTATCAACATTTCCCTGTGTGGGTTCTGGGGCCCCATTGTGGGCAAAACAAGAATTGACCCACTGCCTACCCAAAAGCATGTCGTAAAAGTTTCCTTTGAAGTCAGAGTGCGTCTGCCTGAGAGGCAACGAACCAACAGTCTGCACTCAAGTGAATCAGAGTAAAGTAAAACTGATGCACACGCAACACTCACATTCTGGAGCAGAGCTGCAGTTCAGAAATGAATGAACAACCAGAACTTTCCGCCAGAGTGTACAGTTGGTGACCGCGAAGAAGAAGAAGATCAACATTTTTATGTGGACTACATGGCAGACACTACCACACCTGCATCAGACTTTACAGTCACCCCAGATGTTGTTTCCAAAACCAGCGGTACAACTCTATGGTCCCAAAGGACTGACTGTTGTCTACTTACGGACATGCAACAACATCTACTGACCTCTCCAAAATGATACTACAGGGCTCAGTAATGGGGAAGAGGAAAAGAGGCTGTCAAAGAAAGGCCTGGGTTAAGAACTTGGCTGAATGACAAGCCTCAAAGATGTAAACATCAACCCAATAAAGCTGACTGGAGTTGACCAGTCAACAACTGGTGAACTAACCACGTGTCATGTTAGGGAACTTCAAGTTTGAACAACAGATCAACATCATGGAACACAGGTAGTAGTAACCCATAAGTACTCCGTTTTCTTTCTAACTCAAGTCTGAGTCCGAAGAAGCTCAAGACAGTGCACAGGCTCTATAGCAGTGGCGAGGATCCTGAAGCACTTTGGGTATATTTTTAACACCAAGTTCTTGGGAAAATGTAGTATGTTGCGTGTATGTTGCTGTTATGTTGAGAGATACTTGTTTTGCTATTACGTCAGCAAGTAGCACATCCTTTGCAGAACATCACTGAAACTGTTTGCCTAAAAGAAACTTGGTCTCTCACCAGCTCTCGCGGCTCATGTACTTTCATATTCAAGCAGTCATTTAAATCCTGTGTGCATCTTCGTGTTGGTTGGCCCCTGCTCCTCCTTCCTGGCACCACACCTTCTGCTATTAATTTTTCTAATCTGGTGCTTGATATGACCAAAATACTACAGCTTCCAAGACAAGATGCTGTTTATTAGCCAAAGAGACAAGATACTGTTTATTAGCCAAAGAGACAAGATGCTGTTTATTAGCCAAAGAGACAAGATACTGTTTATTAGCCAAAGAGACAAGATACTGTTTATTAGCCAAAGAGACAAGATACTGTTTATTAGCCAAAGAGACAAGATACTGTTTATTAACCAAAGAGACAAGATACTGTTTATTAGCCAAAGAGACAAGATGCTGTTTATTAGCCAAAGAGACAAGATACTGTTTATTAGCCAAAGAGACAAGATACTGTTTATTAGCCAAAGAGACAAGATACTGTTTATTAGCCAAAGAGACAAGATACTGTTTATTAGCCAAAGAGACAAGATACTGTTTATTAACCAAAGAGACAAGATACTGTTTATTAACCAAAGAGACAAGATACTGTTTATTAACCAAAGAGACAAGATACTGTTTATTAACCAAAGAGACAAGATACTGTTTATTAACCAAAGAGACAAGATACTGTTTATTAACCAAAGAGACAAGATACTGTTTATTAACCAAAGAGACAAGATACTGTTTATTAACCAAAGAGACAAGATGCTGTTTATTAGTCAAAGAGACAAGATACTGTTTATTAGCCAAAGAGACAAGATACTGTTTATTAACCAAAGAGACAAGATACTGTTTATTAGCCAAAGAGACAAGATACTGTTTATTAGCCAAAGAGACAAGATACTGTTTATTAACCAAAGAGACAAGATACTGTTTATTAACCAAAGAGACAAGATGCTGTTTATTAACCAAAGAGACAAGATACTGTTTATTAACCAAAGAGACAAGATACTGTTTATTAGCCAAAGAGACAAGATACTGTTTATTAGCCAAAGAGACAAGATACTGTTTATTAACCAAAGAGACAAGATGCTGTTTATTAACCAAAGAGACAAGATACTGTTTATTAACCAAAGAGACAAGATGCTGTTTATTAACCAAAGAGACAAGATGCTGTTTATTAGTCAATCTTCTTTGAGGTTCAGATCTTTTAAAATGTCAGTATTTCTATTTTGTAACCGAGACAAATACAATACTGACATTGACATGTTACACACACAACAGTGACATGTTACACACACAACAGTGACATGTTACACACACAACAGTGACATGTTACACACACAACATTGACATGTTAAACACACAACAGTGACATGTTACACACACAACAGTGACATGTTAAACACACAACAGTGACATGTTACACACACAACACTGACATGTTACATCCACAACACTGACATGTTACACCCACAACACTGACATGTTACACCCACAACACTGACATGTTACACCCACAACACTGACATGTTACACCCACAACACTGACATGTTACACCCACAACACTGACATGTTACACCCACAACACTGACATGTTACACCCACAACACTGACATGTTACACCCACAACACTGACATGTTACACCCACAACACTGACATGTTACACCCACAACACTGACATGTTACACACTCAACATTGACATGTTACACCACAACACTGACATGTTACACCACAACACTGACATGTTACACTTACAACACTGACATGTTACACCCACAACACTGACATGTTACACCCACAACACTGACATGTTACACCCACAACACTGACATGTTACACCCACAACACTGACATGTTACACCCACAACACTGACATGTTACACCCACAACACTGACATGTTACACACTCAACATTGACATGTTACACCACAACACTGACATGTTACACCACAACACTGACATGTTACACTTACAACACTGACATGTTACACCCACAACACTGACATGTTACACCCACAACACTGACATGTTACACCCACAACACTGACATGTTACACCCACAACACTGACATGTTACACCCACAACAGTGACATGTTACACCCACAACATTGACATGTTACACCCACAACATTGACATGTTACACCCACAACATTGACATGTTACACCCACAACAGTGACATGTTACACCCACAACACTGACATGTTACACCCACAACACTGACATGTTACACCCACAACACTGACATGTTACACCCACAACACTGACATGTTACACCCACAACACTGACATGTTACACCCACAACACTGACATGTTACACCCACAACATTGACATGTTACACCCACAACACTGACATGTTACACCCAGAATATTTACACACACAATATCTAATGATCCAAAAAACAAGAAGAATTTTGAAAATCATCAGCAAAGGTGTATTTCACATCAATACATAACAGGATTTGAACAAAGAATGCTTCATGTTATAGAGCACTGTCTCTAATAAACCAACGTCAACAATGAAATCCTAAATATTCTTATGTAACAAGGTATAAAATTCAACAAAGTGGCAAATACATCAAAATACACAATGAATTTGTATGTTTTGGGTTTCAGAAAAAACACAATAAAAATCAACATATGACCGATAGAAGAATCCCTGCCCTGTTGGCCTTTGAGTAAACCCTGGTGGAGCACCATGGTGCTGTGTTTGATGTAATGGCAGGTGAAATTGTGGCTAACTTCTCATGTGAACAAAGAGTAGGCTTCCTTATTAATATCCTACCCCAGATGACGTCACAGGACAGTCCAACATTTTAGAGGGTGGTAAGACTGGGTTTCCCAGCCTTCTGATACTTTTAACGATCATAAAACATCTAGAACTGGCCCTAATCCCAACCTACCTACGTGCCACGAGAGAGCAGCCTAAGTCCCACGACTGCATGCAGCCTATCTACCACCCCCCTGAAATATTAAGACTGTCACGTGACCTGTGCATTCCCCCTGTTTGGGGTAGGATATTACTAAAGCACCAAGAGCAGAGGTAGCTTTGGGTTACTGCTGCACTGGAGGATTGGGCAGGCACACACGGGAATATGTCAAATGTGCAGTGAGGTAACAGCAGCGTGTGCCTGTTTACAGTGAAGCTCATAAATGTTGCGTGCTAAATTCAATTTGCTGGTCAGAGGCGTGATAGCCTACGCCAGTCGAAGCGGCACAGATGATGATGATGATGGTAACAGAGATGTGGGCAAAAAGGGTTTCTATGTGGCTTGAGATGAGTGCAGAGGTTCTTGAGGAGCACGAAGTTGTGGAAGACGTGTTTCTAGACAATCACGACTAACAGTGGTTTGCACCTGCTTAGCGAGAACCTTGCGGGGCTCAGAAACAAACATATAAATGTTAGGAACAAACAAAGTGATATTCTATGAAGGAGACAACAGGTATACACTTAGAATAAAAGAAAACAGACATCATAGATTGAAGCAGAAGTGTGGCTCACAATTAAAAACAGAACACATGATGCTGGCATTGGATAGGACACAAGTTGAGAAAACATAAGAACAATATAACTAAAATGTCTTTTCACTGGAACCCACAGAAGCATAACAATGAACAATAAAGGAAGACCCCTAAAAAAACCATTGGAGAAGTGAATTGAAGAGTGATGTTAAAATGGTGGGGTGAGTGAGCTGCATGCCATAGCATGACCCGGTTGAGGACCTATGCTCTAATGGGGGAAGAGGAGGAGGAGCAGAAGAAGAAGAAGAACTGAAAGTGGCAGTGTATAAAAAGTGTACTAGAACTAGTTACAGTTCAGTTTACTTCACAAGTTAGTGAATGTTTGAAAGTTGGGCACTCTTCCGAATACCGGCCCCATATTATTTGCTGTCCAAAACATTCCTGTTAGAGCCTCAAAGGGTTCAAGAGGTTACAAAGAAGTCAAGGGGTTATAAAGGAGTTATACAAAATATGGTACAACAAAAAATGGTACAATACGTAGATCATCATCAGTTTCCACATCTGCGCGTTAAGCGTTGTGAGAAATAGTTTTCGATCGACTGAAGTGACGTGGGGAGGAATAATTTTCGATCCATCGGAGCGCTGAAACTGAAGTGACGTGTTATACAAAATATGGAACAACAAAATATGGAACAATACGTACCAATAATGCCGTGAAATAATTGAGGCCATCATCATCAGTTTCCACATCTGCGCGTTAAGCGCTGTGAAGTAGCGCTGTGAAGTGACGTGGGGAGGAAAAATTTTCGATCCATCGGAGCGCTGTGTCGATGGGTAGCAACGTTAAGATCATCATCATCAGTCATCACTTCTGCCGTTAAGAAATAGTTTTCGCTGCACTGAAGTGACGTGGGGAGGAAAAATTTTCGATCCATCGGAGCGCTGTGTCGATGGGTAGCAACGTTAAGATCATCATCATCAGTCTTTACTTCTGCCGTTTAAGCGCCGTGAAATAATAATTGAAGCCATCATCATCAGTTTTTCACTTCTGCGCAATGTTTGAAGTTTAGCACCGTGGGGAGAAATAGTTTTCGATCGACTGAAGTGACGTGGGGAGGAATAATTTTCGATCCATCGGAAAGAAATAGTTTTCGATCGACTGAAGTGACGTGGGGAGGAATAATTTTTGATCCATCGGAGCGCTGAAGTGACGTGGGGAGGAATAATTTTCGATCCATCGGAGCGCCGTGTGGCTGGGTAGCAACGTTAAGATCATCATCATCAGTCTTCACTTCGGCTCTACTGGCAAATCCGGACGAAGAATAAACAGCCTTGGACGACTGAGAGTTCTCTCCCGTGGCCGCCCTCCAAACAGTGATCGGAAAAGCCACAACGAAACAAACGACACAAGAAGCAACATGGCAGTTAGACGCACTCACATAACTAACATCGTTATTCCGACGCACGACTTAGTTGCCACGGACGTAACTCCTGTATGCCATAATGACATAAGTATGCGTGGTTGCGGTGGCTAACTGAGCATAGTCTGATAAGGAACACGCAACCGTGTACCTCATGCACGCGGCCAATGTTCCTATGTCCCCGGCAAGACTGTAGCGACAGATACGGTTGGCGATGTTATCGCTGTAATACTAGGTGTAGTGTTCGCACTGGGTCGTTTTTCGCCAACAGCGACATGTCGACCGAGAAAAATACTCATGATGATGTACTACTGGCTCTCCGGCGTAAGTTCAGCGACTGTCATGGTCCTCGAGAGACTCACGAACTGGCACACCATTGTCAACTACAACAATTATTTCCGTCAGGAATGCTATAATTGGATGTTGAGACACACCGTGGAGCTGGGAGGACTCGATGAGACCGGCAGATCTATCGTGGTCGAAGTAGACGAGAGCTACTTCTTCCGACGAAAGTATCAGCGCGGTCGCATCCGTCACGGTCGTTGGATCGTCGGGCTAGTAGAACGTGAGACTGGCCGTTGCTACTTGGAGCTTGTGCGAAAACGAGATGCGGCGACATTGGAGAGGATTATAAAAGATTACGATACGATACGGGAACGACCATCGTGACTGACGCTTGGCGAGGCTACAGCAACGTGGCAAACTTACGGCATGGCATCTATCTGCACGAGGTAGTAGTCCACCAGACCAACTTCGTCGACGCCGTACACAGTCACATACACACACAAACAATTGAGGGCCTCTGGATGCTGGTGAAACGCACCATTCGCCAACGATTGGGCATCAGCCGCACACTATTGGCGTCATATTTAGCAGAATTTCAGTGGCGCCACGCCCACAAACATCAGATTGTCGGCCACTATTTCGAAACCCTACGTCAAAATTTTAACATCTAACCCTACCCCTACCCCTAACCCTAACCCCCCACCCCCGCTCCTTTTCTCCCTCCACACAGTGGAATTTTTTTAAAGAAAGATACATAAGATACACACAATATATATATATATATATATATATATATATATATATATATATATATATATATATATATATATATATATATATATATATATATATAATACACAAAGCAAATTCAATCAGATTATTAAATTACAAGAAGCCAAATCAGGATTTCAGAAGGAATAAAAACTGTCGGCCTGTTTCTCTAAATATCTAATGCATTTGATGTATATTAAAGAGAGCGCTGCGTTATACCTGCAACAATATCATATCTACTTTGATGGATTTTAAAATACCAAGATGTGTAGTAGAAACGACATAGCAGAGAAGATATACTTGGCTACAACTTATCTAAACACAAGAGGATGTTCAGTATCAATGAAGTGTGTACCACCTGCTAGTGCGGTCACTGAGAAAATGAAATGACAGACGAAAAGAAGGAAATGCAGAAAACAAAATGCAATACACTTTCCGTCAAAGAAAAGTGGCAACTCTGCCAATAATATTTGACAGTTATATGTCGAAATTGTGGCACAACAGCTGTAAATACTGTCCAAAAACACATGTTCTTTGTGACTGTGGCGCCACTGAAATTCGGCTAAATATGTATTAAACAATGCACGACTAGTGCCGCCTTGGAAACGCTGTTTCCTTTTGACTTGCATCCACAGCCCTTCAATTGTTTGGGTGTGGATGTCTCCGTGTACACGGTCAACAAAATTAATAGCATGAACAACAACGAGATGTTCATATATGCCATTGTTGAGTTGACCAACGTTGTTGTAGCCTCGCCAGGCATCGGTGACAATCGTCGTTCCTGGTAACACATGCTCACTTATGATGCGTTCCAATGTTGTCGCATCTCGCCTATTAACAACTTCCAACCAGCAACGGCCATTACCACGTTCAACTAGCCCAACTACCCATTGACCACGACGAAAGTAACCACGATGGTACTTGCGGTGGAAAAAATAGCTTTCGTCAACTTCAACAACCACTGACTGTCCGTTAGCATCAAATCCTCCCAAACTGAGGGTTGCTAAGCAGCAGCCAGTTGTAACACTCTACCCGAAAATAATTGTTATAGTTGACTACTGTATCACAGCTTGTCAATCTCTCAAAAAACATCACATTTTTTTGCTTGACTTCGAACAACCAGTAAAACATTACCATCACAATTCTTTCAGTTGGGAGTTCACAATTAGGGAAGAACGAACCCGTCCGTACACTGCAACGAGTATTACAGCGACGACATCGCCAAGAGAATCTATCGGAACATTCTAGCCTTGACACTAATGACATCCGACGGTTGCAAGACGAACAGTCTACTGAGTTCCGTATTATTCTGTGCATAGCGAGCCATTGCAACCACTGTAGTTTATCGTCCATTATTCTATATAAATCATCAGGTCTGACATCTACAGCTGCCAGTTGATCAACTTGTAGAATATTATTGCTTATCTGTTTTGGAGCCGATGGTCTGCCTGCCATAATTAAAAGTAGCTGCACAAATTATCAAAGAAATATTTTCCACTTTATTCGCAACTTTTGCCGATAAGCAATTAATTATCTACGCAAGTGCACAAATTCGCAAAGAGCTGTGACGAGGTGCATTCGGTGAGTCCAGAATTCCTTCTAAACGCAACAACAACAAAAGTACACAAGTCCAACAGAAACCTTTACAAAGTGAAACAATGAGGTGACTGAACAGCAAACCCAAGCGATCTTCCTAGCGGCGATCAAAGTGTCTGACCAACCAACAATTTATCTCAGTGGAATTTAACGTTAGCTTAACAGCTGGACCAGGGAACGCATCCTACGTTGAAAAATTATGCAATCTTCCAGTCGAACGGACAAAAGACCCGAAACTTGCGGACGGGCAGGTGGCTAATTACCGAGGGTTAGAGTTGAGACGTAACGGGCATTCTCAGACCAGTCGACAACTTTGATGTCCAGAGTTTAAACAGGATAGCGGGTCCAGTTGTCTAAGCAAGCGAATTTCGCACATTAATGTGATACACGTAATCTACCTAGTGATGTCTAGTGATGTTACAACATACTCGTAATCACAAGTGCGGCTGAGAGAATGTTGTAAAAGGCAACTAATTAGGACTGCTGAAATCAGATGTGTTGGGGCGAAAGGCGCAGATATCGCAACCTAGCACGAAAGGCGCAGATATAGCAGCGTATTTGTAAACCACAATACACTATGCCAACCGCCATTTTCAAGGGCGAAAAAAAAAAAAAAAAGGAGATTAGCTGCCCGTGACATGACCATTGAGCATTTCGCCGCCGCTATCGCAGCCTAGCTGTTAACTACAAGACCGAGAGAAAGGCGCAATCGCAGCCTAGTTGTACCACACAACACAACGTGCAAACCACCCTTTTAACTGCTTATCAACTGTTGTAACTACAAAACAACTTCTAAACCACCCTTTTAAAAGTGAAAAAAATTTGCCGTCGCTATCGCAACCTAGCTGTTAACCACAAGACCGAGTAAAGGCGCAGATATCGCAGCCTAGTTGTTAACACAACACAACATGCAATACTACAAAACAACGTCTAAACCACCCTTTTAAAAGTAAAAAAAAAATTGCCAGCCGCCGCTATCGCAACCTAGCTGTTAACCACAAGACCGAGTAAAAGGCGCTGATATCGCACCCTTTTGAAGAAAAAAATAGAAAAATATTTTTTTTTCTTTGGCCCGCCGGAGAGCTATCGCAGCCTAGCTGTTAACTACAAGACCGAGCGAAAGGCGCAATCGCAGCCTATATCGCAGCCTAGTTGTAACCACAACACAACGTGCAAACCACCCATTTTAACTGCTTATCAACTGTTGTAACCTACAAACACAACTTCTAAACCACCCTTTTAAAAAGTGAAAAAAAAATTTGCCGTCGCTATCGCAACCTAGCTGTTAACCACAAGACCGAGTAAAGGCGCTGATATCGCACCCTTTTGAAGAAAAAAAATAGAAAAATATTTTTTTTTCTTTGGCCCGCCGGAGAGCTATCGCAGCCTAGCTGTTAACTACAAGACCGAGCGAAAGGCGCAATCGCAGCCTATATCGCAGCCTAGTTGTAACCACAACACAACGTGCAAACCACCCATTTTAACTGCTTATCAACTGTTGTAACTACAAACAACTTCTAAACCACCCTTTTAAAAGTGAAAAAAAATTTGCCGTCGCTATCGCAACCTAGCTGTTAACCACAAGACCGAGTAAAGGCGCAGATATCGCAGCCTAGTTGTTAACCACAACACAACGTGCAATACTACAAAACAACGTCTAAACCACCCTTTTAAAAGCAAAGAAAATTTGCCGCCGCTATCGCAACCTAGCTGTTAACCACAAGACCGAGTAAAGGCGCAGATATCGCAATCTTTTGAAGAAAACAATAGAAAAATATTTTTCTTTTCTTTTGGCCCGCCGGAGAATCGAACCCCGATCAACCTGATCACCGGTGTAACAAGCAGACTGCATATCAACTGTACTAGCGAACACTCGGTAATTTCGTTCAAACGTACTTATATAATAAAAGAAGGCATTTCCTGTTCCATATTTTTAACAACATGACCTCTTAGGTCCCTAACAACGACCTCTTGAGGCCCTGAATGGGATTTTTTGTCTTTGAATAATATGGGGCCGGTATTCGGAAGAGTGCCGAAAGTTGTAAGTGGTCAAACATTAGGTGATTACACACTGAAGCTGGAGTGCGAAGTTGTTGGCTTTCACATACATGTAATAAAATATCACGTGGAATGGTCAGTCCCTCTCTCTGCCCTTGTCCTTCGCAGACAAGCCCCAGAAAATTGTCATGAACAAAAACACAATGAGGGTCAGAGACAAGTCAGACAAACATCGACGCATCTGAAGATGCCATCTCTGTACACATAACAACTAAAACTGCTCTAACAGTTATGTTATATTTTAACAACGCGAAGAATACTTAAGTAAAGTGTTTTATACAATTGTTAAGTAGAAGAAATTAATTTACCAGGCATAATGAAGTGATCAGAAACCCCCTAAAAAATATGAGCAGATGAGATTTTGCACCTTTCTTGCACAGGCCGTCAGCCATTGGCTGTAGATGTGGGACACAGTTGCAGCAGTAATAAATGCATTCTAAGTGAGCAATGACGACATTATGTAGCCGATGTTGGCAGCACCTTCGAAATAAATAAAATACCATTTTTCCCTCACTAGCGTCTTTTGGGCATATGGTGCTAGACCTCTAACGTTATATATCCATTGGCAGTGTATGGGTGATAAGGTAAAAATCAAGCTGGCCGCCTTTACTTCCACCGGCATTTCACGGTACCCATTTGAAGCAAAGGATTGTTGATAATAGCAGCTTTCCGAATTTCCACGTGATACTGTAATATTGTTGGCGTTTGTGGCTTAGGCGTTGCGAACGAGCATTGTAATACCGGGAGACCGGGTTCGATCCCAGCTGCGGGCCTTGCGTTGGTTTCGACAGTGGTATCGAGAAGCCGACCGTCCAGTAGGAAAGGCAAATGACTAGAGGTAAATTTCAAACAAAATGATGGGATTGGTTCTGCAACGTCATGTAAAGGATACACGGCTAACTTAACTGTTATATTGTGCTAGAGGCAGTCGCGAGAATTGGAGCCTATGGCGGTGGCGAGTGTGACTAAAGAGACCCGACCGCGTTGAGAAACGTATTCCACAATTTGAGTATGAGATTTTAGTAGCGTTTTCGTCATCACAAGTATTTAGGTTGTTTCTTATCTCAGTCAACACAATGAATACAAGTGGTAGAAGTTTTAATACTATGTTTTATCAGATCAACTGGAATTATAGTACAGAAGCAGAATATGTTACAGAATCGGATCTTAAGTTGTGCATTGGTTCACACTTGCATTCATACTGTCAAAATGTGGGATGCAATTTTTCGTTATTTGAAGCCTCGCCCTGGCTTTTGCCAGGGGCCCTAAATAGAGCCGGGCCATAAATATGGTCCAACGGCTGAAAAGGGTTTCTGTGACCTCTCCACTTGTGATCCTCATCTGCACGGTGGCACTTTGTGTCACCGGGTGTTTTATCGCTTTGTGTGATGTTCTGGTGGGTTACAACTTACATACATACATTCTTTACACACAAAATTTCTTATAATCATCATGAAGCAACAAAATTTTGTTATTACATGAACTTTTAAAGTCCCAATTAGCGCATCATACGTTCATAGGTTCCTACCCAGAGACCCAATGAACGCAAGATGTGTCAATTTTTAGGTCTCTCTTTACTGCCCCTTGGGCCTGTGGTGCTAAATCCTCTAGGACTCACAGAGTTAATACTTTACAGAGGGCTTGCAATATTTTCTTTAATACCGTTCTATAAGTGTAATCTGTTCGATATCATCGATGGAATCCAGTCAAAAAAGCTTTGACCGCCAGGCCTCTCTTTAACAATTTTCGTCTGTTCCTTTATTTTCTTTTTCTTAAGCCATGTATTTCCAATTGCAGTGCCTCCACGAGGATGCTCTATACGTTTATCCTTCAGATGTGCACAGTATATCCCCACCTTCTTCATTCTCCTATTCCGTTTTACACAAGAGATTGTGAACACAGAATGTGGATCAGATCAGAAACAGTTTCCAGTGGAATTCTAAGTACAATTAACATTCAGTTCATCAACAAATATGGTGGATTTCGTTTGTACAAACTATACAGTGAAAGAAACACACATTGTATGGAACATGGCACCATTACAGCTAAAGCAAATTTGAAATAGAAAAATATATAAAATATAAATAAATAATACTACAGTACAGTATCAGAATATTATGCACATTTTTGTTTAGGGCAAACACACAGCAGAAAAGATATTTTGTGTTAGTGATCAACTGTCTAAATTAAATAAGAACTATCAACCCTTCGGCAGCTATCCATTGACCCTTTGAATGCGTCACACTTACAGGCCAATGGGCTAACACTAATGCAAATGCAGGCAGGCAAGGTACTTGAAAACTTGTACCGGCTGTTGTACACAAAATAAATATCACATTATACAGACGATCTGTATCAAAATATAAATATTTCTATCTGAACTTTGAATTATACAATCACAAGAGGAAATGTCAATCTGGCAACATAAGTAATCCGGCTGCCAGGTATAGACACATCGTTTTGAAGCTTCATCGTAAGTCAAGTGTTTTATGTAATCCAAAAGGAAACACAGAAGGAAAATTTAGAATAAAAATAATAAATATAAAGTTGTTACCGCTATCAAGAATCTCCGATCGCTTTTAGAAAATCGTCTGGTATAGATGCTCCGATATTCATGAATAACCCTTTGAGAACATTCAGCTCTTTCGATAGCATGTCAACTTTTTTCTGCAGTTGTTCATTTTGATCTACCAAAGCCTGGACTCGAACCTCTGTTTCTTTCTGCTTTTCTTTAGCTTTAGCGCGGCTTTTTCTGACAGCAACATTGTTACGTGCTCGTTTGTCGACGTATTCTTGTGTTCCTTTCTCTGCCATGCGTCGTTTTGATTTCGTTGAGTATGGAGCAGAGGCATCGTGTGGTCGACGACCACGTACACAAGAAGGACCGGGTGTGCCTGGACTAGATACTGAATACACAGTTGAAGATGGTGACGGAAGCGATGTCGTTGGTGATGTTACAAACGGAAAAGCAACAGCGTCTGATGGTCCCGGTTGCACTGCTTTTTGACAAGATGCGTGTGCGAACTCTTCATGCTTCAAACCGTAGTTAGAAGTTTCCGGTGCTGTGAAGAATTGTTCTTTGCTTACGTTGCTACAGCTGGGCCAGACAAAGTTATGACTGGGAGCTTCGGCGTCTGGCGATGTGAGCTGACAGAACTCTGGGATGTGATGAGGGGTAGCACAGCTGTCGTCACTGTAGTAACTCGTGACATCCGATTGCTCCGGACTGTGTCCATGATCGAGGAAGTTCACAACAGGGGGTGGCAGCACTAACCCTTCACCAGGGTACTTCTCCTGATGAACAACTGCTGTTGCGTCCAGCATGACTTGCGGCAACGACTGTTGTTCGGAGTAATCTGAGGAAATGTTATGGTACATGTTGATTTTATGTTGGATAATAGCTGGCGTTAAATATTCATTGAAGTCTAACGAACGATCGTGCACGAGATCAAATAAATCAAGCGGAGAACACCCCACCGAGTCCACACACAATTTCTTAGAAGCCAGCTCACCTTTGTTACTGCCGAAAAATGTCTGCAAGTCGAACTCGGACAGTTGAAGTGAATCCATCAATTCACCAATGCTTGGACATTTCTGTCCGTGAGTGTTCAAATCTTCAAAAGAAGATAGGAATGCTGATGCGATCGGCTCTATGTTGGCGGTTGAAGTCAGCTTGTGTGGAAACAATAATAATAATACAACTCTTGATTTGTTTACACAACAATACTATTAATCAATTTAGCAAGTGTAAAAGAACTGGTCACAGTATTTCGAATGTAAAACGGCACATTAGTTCTGATATTTTGCTGAGCTCCTGCTGTCTTGGCTGTGGAAGCTCACTCGGGTTTCCAAAGGCTGCTCTGAATATTTATACCAGAGACAAGGGTAACCTACGTGACGTAGAATCTAACATATTCTTACGCCATAATTATTTTCTATAATTCTAAATTTAACTTTCTAAATACTGTAATAAATATAGGTAGAAAATTTAATTTCACACTTCTTATGTACTAGTTTTCATTTATTAAAATCTGCATTAGTAAGTGCATAAAAAAAAACCAATTAAGTTATATATTCCTATGGAATTAATTTTCCTGCGGAAGAATAGAAAATACTAGCAGTAACTTTACAGTTAAAAATAATTAAAGACGTCATTTATTCTGACATTTTCATTGGTTTGTTGTCTTATGACGCACGAAACGACCTTGACAGAGGAGGGGAACCTCTCTAAAAATAACCTGATCGATATTAGATGGCATAGATAATGCAGACGGTGCATGAACTACTGAGCATGAGTACATCCCCGCTAAATTTAGACCATTCGAACATTACAATTTTATTAGCTTCAATACACATTTTTAACATAGTAAACCTACATTTTATATTTTCAATTGCAATGGTTGTGTTGTTTAATTTATTGTGTTGGTAGATTACAAGAAATGTATTTATTTGTTGCAGAGCTACGGACAGAATGATGCGGGCAGAATGTCAGTATTTGCAAGGATTTGATTGGAGGAGCCCGATGGTTGCATCAGGTTCTCTTTCTATTCCTGAACTAGCTACAAGGTGGAGGACTTTCAAACCAGCGTCTTCAAACTACTTTATTTCGTTATTTTACTTGTTGATCCGACGAGATATATACCCTGAATACTTGATATTGTTGGTAAGTATCGGGGGGGTTGAAAAATTTGATAGTTTAAGTCCTGGAAACGGCGAAATAAAGAGAGGTATAGGGAATTGTCAGTCAGCTGTTCCTGCTTTTGTAGCCATGATGGTTGCGCAATAGTGCCAGACAGGGAAGGAGAATTATATATTACAATTAAATGTTCGTCGAGTCAAACCTGTTGTGTCTATGTCTATACTGTATCATGACAGGTGATGTACATCCTTTACTTGAGCTGGTACTGGGCAGCTGCAAAAGATTCTGAAGTAAATTGATATCCATACTATATCGTCTGATGACTGATGTTGAGTCATTTATATGTATTTTCAACAGACAGCTTGAACTTGATTTGCAAGGAAGTAAATTGCAATTTCAAAACTTGATTATAGCAACTTCAGCAGAAGATTATATTCACAGAAAAAGAATAAAATGGTTCGGCCGTCTAGTGATAATGATAATGCAGCCAAACCAAACTGCATTTCATTTGAGGTTGTTTTTACAGCAGAACATCTGGGAGGAAGGCGAGTTGAAGACCAAGGAAGAGATGGATAAATGGTGTAGCTGAAACCTGTAAAAAGATGAACAAATCAATCAGCCAAGCCACCCGAGAAGTCCAAGACAAAGGTAAAAAAAAAAACTGGACTACAACCTGTTAACAGTGAGATGAGAAGCACTGAAGATTAGTGTCAAATTATGATGTAGAACAAGAAACTCTAGGCAGTATGATAACCAAGAGAAGATGGAAATGGCTTGGCCATGTTATGAGAATGTGATCCGTGATGTAGATCCATTGTTCAAACCTCAAACCTCATTTCCTTTCACCCCGGCATGACCTGGGATGTACAGCCAAGATAAGTTTCTTGTGGCAGGACTTTGGGATACTGTCAACCCATTCAAGTTGGAGTTTGCCAGTTTGGATCTTCCTAAACAGGCTCATTGAGTCAGTGTGTGAGCTGCTGTCTGTTCTGCTGGCCATGTAAATGCACCTGTGACAGCTGTTATCTGCATCAGGGTAGAAGTAGTTGAACTAAATACCTGACTTTCTTCTTTTACTGCCTTCCTATTCACCTGTACTGTACATGCTCACCCAGACTGCACTCCACAGATCAGTGAGTTATATATATAGTTAATGACTTCACCTAGTCGAGTTAGAGGTTTTGAACAATGAATCAACATCATGGCACACAGGTAGTAACACATAAGCACTGCGTTCTTCTTCTAACTCAAGTCTGAGTCCAAAGAAGCTCAGCACAATGCACGAACTTTGTAACACTGGCGAGGATCCTGAAATACTTTAAGTAGATTTTTAAACTCAAAATTTTGCTCAGGCAGTGCCGTTAGGCTATTCTTTTTGATTTCCGATTGCCAAGGGATTTTTTTTACATGCGCAACAACGCACAGGGGTGTCCGATTTCACTTCCCAGAGACCAAGGAGAATTACTAGAAGTCTTAAGCCCATGTGAAAAAATCCCAGCCCTTACCAGGAATTGAACTCGGAACCTCTAGCACTCGAGGCAAACATCATGCCACAAGACCACGCAGCCCCTTACCTGGCCGAGTGTGTTTGTGGATGAGGGCCCTTATCTCAGCTTCAGTGCCTGTTTGGTTCCATTTTGTACAATACCTGCCCAGGGAATTTATTCCATGAATGTGATTTTGAATTCTTTCTGGTGTTTCTATCTGTACAACACCCAGCCTGACATGTTCCACTTGGCATATGTGGCTGATGGTGTCTTCTGCTTGTGCCATCCTCGACTTTCCCCTCTTTAGGTGCTTACCAGTGAGCAACTGTGCAGAAAGTGTTGTACATGGCCAGCTCTAGATATAAGCCCATACAGCTCAAACGGGAATTCCCGTTTTTGTGAGGCCGCCTTGGCCAGTCGGTTATAACAATTGTTATTGAGTCGATTTATTCACAAATTGAACTAAAGTATTAATTTGCAACATGTGTTATTGAAGGAATTATCATTTTGAAGAGATATTTTTTAATAGCCTATTTATTTATCTTCTAAACAATAATTTGTTCAATAACACGTGTTGCAAATTAATTAAACTGTGGTTCAGTCTGTGTATAATTCTACAGAAGCTGCTGGATTAGAGCAAAGTTAATATGACAAGCTAAAGGAAGTAGGAGATTAAACACAACTCTAAGAAAGAGACAGATTTGAAAATTGATCATGTGATGGATGGGAAAAGAGGGTACTTTTCATATAGCTCAACCCAAACATAGGGAGCCCTAGGAAAGTCCAGTATTATAGGGGTGTTAGGGTTAGTCAGTGTTCATTTGAAACTGTAAAACCCCTATAATATTAGACTTTATGTACTCTGCAAAATACTTTCATCTTTCGGGACAGGATGTTTCTTAGACAAGTCTCCTTGATGTTCAGGTCACGTAAGCTGTCGATGTTTATGTCTTAAATTCTTTCAGAAATGAGGTGACCATATATTAAGCTGAAAACAGGACATCCTAAGCAAGTCAGTTTGACCCTACCCTTACCCCAAAAATATTATAGAATTTATTATTAATATAAGTATCTCAAACTATTAACTAAAAGTTCTACAAATATAACTATAAATGTATGTTCTACAAATATAACTATAAATGTATGTTCTACAAATATAACTATAAATGTATGTTCTTTGCATTCACCAGCTATAAACTCAGATGGAAAATTCTGGTTGTTCGTCCACCTCTAAACTTTAGTTCCAGAACTTGAGTGTTGCATGCACATCCGTTTTACAAATCTGACTTATATTGTGCAAATTTCTGCTTCCTCGCCTCTCAGGCAGGTGCACTCTGACTTCGAAGGAAACTCCCAATTAGTCAACTCTTACGACATACTTGTTAGGAATGCAGTGGGCCTTTTCTAGTTTTCATCACAATGAGGCCCCGGAACCCACCCGGGGAGTGTGTATGTTCTATTCTTGAGCTTATTCTCAGACTGTTGTTTTTGCTGGGGGTCACCACAACACAAGGAACTGTATTAAAGGGTCCCGGCTTTAGGAAGGTTGACAAATATTGTCATATGGGGGGAAATATTTGTTGTTATTAAAAAAATGTTTGTACAATTTGAACTTCATTAACCTTGCTACTGACCTGTGATTTTATGATATACCCACAGAACACAAGATGCCACCCAAGAAGTCGTATGAATCGTACGAGTCCGACTCGGAAGATTCTCACTCTCAAAGGCAAAAAGGCGTAAAGAAGCAAAAGCTAGACAAAAACAGCGACGAGTACAAGAAAAGACGACAAAGAAACAATGTAGCCGTGCGTAAAAGTCGCGAGGCCAGCAGGCAAAAAGCAAAGGATACGATGGAGAAAGTATCAAAGTTAAGAGAGGAAAACAAAGCGCTGGAACAAAAAGTGACAATTTTAAATAAAGAACTTGGAGTTTTACGAGATCTGTTCCTATCACACGCTTCAGCAACAGCTGTGCCCCAAGCCACGACCAAAACTGTCAAAGAAGAGGTCAGTGTGGAGGCAGAAGTTGACCTTAAAGACAGCACTTTTCTCTTCGTTCCTGGGGATTTGGCATAATGTGCCGGCAGTTTCGGAAATCTGATGGATTTGTACCCCATTGCTAGTGAACTGTTTTGAAGCATGACCCATTCCAGAGACATGCAGCGCTGTTTGATCTGACAGGTGACCAAGTTGGTGCCGGTACTGTGGTAGTGTGGTTCAGACTTTTGGTGTGCCAGGAGCTTTCATGTTGTTCCTGAAGCTGGGGATGGGCGTTAATGTTTGACGTGATTTGTCTTGCTGGTATGCTGCTCTGTATGGACGTATGACGTGATTTGTCTTACTGGTATGCTGCTCTGTATGGACGTATGGCGTGATTTGTCTTACTGGTATGCTGCTCTGTATGGACATGTGACGTGATTTGTCTTACTGGTATGCTGCTCTGTATGGACATGTGACGTGATTTGTCTTACTGGTATGCTGCTCTGTATGGACATGTGACGTGATTTGTCTTACTGGTATGCTGCTCTGTATGGACATGTGACGTGATTTGTCTTACTGGTATGCTGCTCTGTATGGACATGTGACGTGATTTGTCTTACTGGTATGCTGCTCTGTATGGACATATGACGTGATTTGTCTTACTGGTATGCTGCTCTGAATGGACATACCATTTTTCCTGTGTATATGAGGACATCTTCTTCATCACATTCATTGGCTGTAAGCTCTGGCAGAAAGTTCTGGCTGTTTGTCCACCTCCAAACTTTATCTTGTTCCAAAACCTGAGAAGTATTGCGTGCACATCTTATGACATGCTTGTCGGGGAGGCAGTGGATCTATTCTTGTTTCCCCCACTATAGGGCCGCGGAACGCACAAGAGGATGGTCATTTTAAACACCAAAACCTGATCATTGATGTCAAATATCGACCTGCCCTCATAAAAATACAAAATAGAAGTAGAGATCATATGATTCTGTAGTTATTGAGGCTGTAAGTACCAGTCTGTGAGAGCAGACCAGCACCTCCTGAGGGCTACAGTGTGTTTCTGGGAGATAGATTTCAAGTTGAGTTTAGGAAAACCTTATTCCCATTTTTCTCCTTCTGCATTTCCCACTAAAAAGTGGTGGTTGGTACATTGTGTTGTGGTTTACAGCAAGACTGTAGTATATCTACGCCCTTTTGGCCCAACATATCTGATTTCAGCAGTACTTTAATTTGTCACTTATTATGATGTCTTCTTCTTCTTCTTCGCGTTCACCAGATGGGCAGAAAGTTCTGGTTGTTCATTCACTTCTGGAATGCAGTCCTGTTCCAAAACCTGAGTGTTGCGTGGGGCTCATTTGTATGCAGATTGTTGGTTCCATGCCTCTCAGACAGATGCACTCTGACTTCAAAGGAAGCTCCAAGCTAGTCGACTCTTACGACATGCTTTTGGGTAGGCAGTGGTTCTATTCATGTTTTCCCCACAATAGGGCCCCGGAACCCACACGGGGATTATTATGATGTGATTATTAGAGGATAAGTAAAGGACCCTTTTACCCGCTTTTAGATGTATTTGGGCGTGTAGGCCTTGACCTATATTTCATAGACCAATCGGCATTTGGTGTGTGATGTAGTCAGCATCATTCTGGCCGCCTTCTCATGACTACCCATTTAGGGTGAACTTAGTTGAATAGCCCTGTTATATGTTATATATTACATATGTTTGCCATACTGTGTAATGTAGCCCTGTGTTGTTGTTTTTAAATTAGTGTGGTCATTTTATTCACTAGACTTTAGCCGGGCGGTTAACAGATAGATGTTTCATACTGCGCTAATCCCTTTGTGGTTTAGGGCTTTTTTTTGTCCTTTGAAGTTGGAGTGCCTGAGAGGCAAGGAACTAACAGTCTGCATCAAACAAGCCAGATCTGTAAAACAGATGTGCACACAAGGCTTGGGTTCTGAACCAAGACCAAAGTCCAGAAGTGGACAAACAACCAGAACTTTGCATCAGAGTTTACAGCCAGTGAACGCTAAGAAGAAACACTTGGTCTAACAGACGTTAAACAATGAGGAGGGTCTTATGCTCATTAAACAATGAGAGGTTTTCTATACTGGATGTGTGGGAGACATTGAAAAATGAGAGGTTTTATATATTAGATATGTGGGAGACATTAAACAATAAAGAGATTTCATATATTGGATGTGTGGGAGACAGTAAACAATCAGAGGTTTCATATACTGGATATGTGGGAGACAATGAACAATGAGAGGTTTCATATATTGGATGTGTAGGAGACATTGAACATTGAGAGGTTTCATATACTGGATATGTGGGAGACATTGAACAATGAGAGGTTTGATGAAATGGATATGTGGAAGACGTTGAACAGTTATATTGTTTCATGTACCTGATGTGTGAGGGGATTAAACAGATGTTTCATTTACTGGATGTGTGAGAGACAGTAAATAATTAGGTGTTTTATACACTGGATGTGTGGGGGACAGTAAATAATTAGGTGTTTTATACACTGGATGTGTGGGGGACAGTAAACAATTAGGATATTTCCTAGACTAAACATTTGGGATACATTAAATAATAAGATGAAACATACTGGATGTGTCAGAGATTTGGAACAACAATTACTTATTTCATGTTTTGGCCGTATTGGAGACTTTAAATAATTAGATCTGACATGAACTTGATGTGTAGCGGATAGTAAAAAAATAGATATTTTGGTCCTGTTCACATTTCTGAGCCCATTTACACACTAGTTAAACTTTCATTCACAATTTCTCAGATTTGTCTATGTCGGAGGGGTGTTGTCTTCCCTCCAGTTACATCAGCCCTGATGTCGCGTGTTGTATACTACACAACGACAAAGCTTTCAATGACCCCAGAACATGTAGAACTGGCCTTAACCCAAACCCCCCTTCCCACAGCCTCAGCCTCACGATAGGTCACACGAGAGATTCTTTTCAAAGAAAGCAGTACAACATGATACCCCTCTGACCTAGATCAGACTGAGGAAATGTGTAGATAGGCCGGGAAGCATCAACAGGTCCCATATTTGATATCATCATCATCATTTTCCTGATAGGCCATTATATTTCACACAGAGCTTGCAAACTATTCCTCCATTCCACTCTATTCTGTTCAATCTATTCATTTGTTCCGCTCTATTCTGTGCAATCAGTTCAATCTATTCATTTTTCCCGCTCTAATCTGTGCAGTCAGTTCGATCTATTCACTTATTCCACTCTATTCTATGCAGTCAGTTCGATCTATTAATTTATCCCACTCTGTTCTATGCAGTCAGTTCAATAGATATTTCATATGCTGAATATTAAAAAATTTTAGTCTTTCTTCTTCTTCTTCTTCAGCATTTCAAGCCCTTGAGGTTCATTGCTGCAGATATCACCCGCCTCCATTCATCTCTCTGGTTGGCCTTCTCTTTCCAGTAGTTAGTGACGGACACGGGGTGTTCTGTCTAAATATTATCTCTCCGTCTTTTTCTTGGTCTGCTTGGTCTACGGCAATTGAACTCCCTATTGTATAAAATATTTACCTCTCTTGCATGTGACATTTTCTCGGTATGCCCCAGCCATTTTAGTTTAGTCTCTTAAAAACTGAAAAAATATTTAGCCAAGATGGGCGTTATTGACAAGCTGAGTAAAAAGGAACGATAAAATACAAAACAAATAAATGAGAAGTAAAAAAAAAAGCATGTGGATTGTAATTTGTTATGCAGTTCATGAAAGAACAGACTAAATAATGTAGTAATCTAACAAATTATGCCCTAGTACAGGCATGTGTGAACTGGTGGCCCGTGGGCTGGGTGCGGCCCTTCGCAAGGACACCTGTGGCCACCTCAATGAAACTATTCAGCAGTAATTTGTATTAAATGACTCCAGTTAGCTGTCGTCTGTGGTCCTCATGACAACACAGAAATGATCCTCGGAGGGCCCTCGTACCAACCGTTTCCAGAGATGACAAAGGAGGGAACGGGACCATTAAGGATATCCTCAGAGATATAGTGAATTAGAAAGACCACACAGAAGATAATCAATCAGGTGCAGGCTCCACAATGATCTCCAGCACACTGCCCCCCTCCCCCCCCCCCCATCTCTTTATTTTATCCTCCCACTTTTATCGCTGTCTGCCTCTTTCTTGCTTGCCTTCACCTTTACCCTCCAGTATTGTTTTTAATAGGAGATATCTTTTAATATAATAATAATAATAAATATTTAAATTATAAAATATTTCACTTATCTCTTGTCATTCCTCTTTTTTCCCACACCCCAACCCCTAAATGTGACCTATTTTGTTTGTTTGTTGTTATTGTTGGTATATCTCCGTCTCTGAGGACTTTTAATTCCTAACTCATTGTCCACCATTTCTGAGAAACCTAAAACCCCCACCCCCAGAGCTGTTTTCCTTTATGAGTTAGGTTTTTAACATAATGTTGTTGGACAGTGCCCAGTAGGACTGTATAAAAACTTTGGTACTGGCTGCAATTGCATAGTATGTAGACATGGTTGGTATGATTGTATTAACCCCCCCCCCCCCCTTTTCCCTCAAATATTAGATATTATTTAGGGTGAAGAAAATATATTTTAAAAAAATTAGGGGTTCACTGTTTTGTCATATAATGTCATTATGTTAAAGAGTTCCAATTCCAATAGTACCAATAACCATCTGATTGTGTATGCGTCTCATCCTTCCCCTGGGTATTATGCGTCGGCCGTAATGATCTATCTGCGCCTCCGCACTGTTTACCCAATCCCAAAGGGCCCTCGCAATATCTGTGGAGAGAGAAAGATAACCATATGGAATAAAACAGGGAGGAATAAACATGACCCTCCTAATTTTAAATGAAAAACACCAGTATGTGATTGCCGTTTTGAAAGATGTACATAGAAAGTGAAGAAATTGTATGCTATATGTTAGCTGAAAGATCACAATATGTTTATGTAAGCCATGAGGATACATTTTGTTGATGTGACTTCAGGCAAAGATTGTCTGTTAATATTTTCATTTGTAATATTACACTTGGTCTGTATATTATTTTGTTATTAAAGACCAAATGTGTAGTTAAGGTGGTGTTAAGTCATTTGTTTACTTTTAAATGCTTTTTTTTTGGGGGGGGGGGGGGTCTTATTGTTTTTCTTACTTACTTGGTCGATCCTCATCTACCTAGAGGGGCTGCGTGGTCTCGAGGCACGGTGTCCGTCTCAAGTGCTAGAGGTTCCAGGTTCAATACCCAGTAAGGGCTGGAATTTTTCTCTGGGTAATGAGATCGGACACCCGTGTGCATTGTTGGACACGTAAAAAAAATCCCTCGGTCAAAATTTTGAGTTAAAAATCTATCCAAAGTATTTCAGGTTGCTCGCCGGTGCTACAGAGTCTGTGCACTGTGCTGAGCTTCTTCGGACTTCCACTTGAGTTAGAAGAAAAATGGAGCGCTTATGGGTTATTACCCGTGTGCCGTGTTGTTGGTCCGTTGTTCAAACTTCTTCTACCATGGGGTGTAGAGGTTTGTCAGAGAGACCACTAGACTTCTTCATCAGCAGTTTCATGTTCCTTATTAACTGTCCAGTTTTATAAATATAGCACTGTTTTTATCTAGGTTAAATAAAACAGCACCGGAGACTGTTCAACAGGAATAAACATAAGAATCAGCTAGTAGCATGTCCTTTACAGAACCGTGCTCTCATAACAACCCCATGGAAAATTTCTCAACCACAAGCAAGATGTCCCGCGTCCAATACACCCATCTGGTGATCATCCGCCACATCCTACACCCATCTTCTCTTTGGCCTTCCTCCTCCTTTCTTCCCAGGCAAATACCCCTCTATTATTGTTCTCTCTAAACTTTCGTGACGTTTCAAGTGACCAAAATATTTAAATCTTGTGTATTTTATCGTCTTTAATAGCCAACCTTCTTCAATATTGAGTTTTTGAAGTATGGATGCATTTGTTATTTTCTTTACCAATGATATTCTTAGAACGCGTCTATAACATTTGTATTCAAAGGCATTTATGCGCTGTTGATGATGTTTAGGAAGTGTCCAGGTCTCACAGGAGAATGGCAATAGCATTACCAGTAGTTAGTTAAGTCTGTGGCCGATGCCAGTCGGCAGTACACGTGATGATGATGATGTTGAGTCCCCAGCAAGGAAGTCAAAGTATACATTTGGAGAGCCTGCATCTTGCCTGGAGCATCATTCGGATGTGAGTCGTGGACTATTTCATGATAATTAAGGAGTCAAATATGGACTTTTGACCTAAAATGCAGTAGAAAGGTTCTCATAATATCATGGAAAAAGAAGAAAAAAGACCGTCTTCTTCTTCTTCTTCTTTCATTCGCTTGCAATAGATTATCTATATGTGCAATGTTGTATCTAGTATGAACAGAGGAAGACAACTTAGTTTAGTGCACTTTTTTTTCTTGATGTTCTCATTCTAGACAGTGATGTTTGACAAACAAGAAACAAATTAATAAAATTCTCTAGCACAGTTGCTCTCAGCCTTCCTAATGCCGCGACCCTTTATTACAGTTCCCTGATATTGTGGTGACCCTTTAATAAAGTTCCCTGATATTGTGGCGACCCTTTATTACAGTTCCCTGATATTGTGGTGACCCTTTATTACAGTTCCTTGATGTTGTGGTGATCCTTTAATACAGTTCCCTCATGTTGTGGTGACCCTTTAATACAGTTCCCTTATGTTGTGGTGACCCTTTAATACAGTTCCCTGATATTGTGGTGACCCTTTAATACAGTTTCCTGATATTGTGGTGACCCTTTAATACAGTTCCCTCATGTTGTGGTGACCCTTTAATACAGTTCCCTCATGTTGTGGTGACCCTTTAATACAGTTCCCTGATATTGTGGTGACCCTTTAATACAGTTCCCTCATGTTGTGGTGACCCTTTAATACAGTTCCCTCATGTTGTGGTGACCCTTTAATACAGTTCCCTGATATTGTGGTGACCCTTTAATACAGTTCCCTCATGTTGTGGTGACCCTTTAATACAGTTCCCTCATGTTGTGGCGACCCTTTAATACAGTTCCCTGATGTTGTGGTGACCCTTTAAAACTGTTCCCTGATATTGTGGCGACCCTTTAATACAGTTCACTCATGTTGTAGCGACCCTTCAATACAGTTCCCTCATGTTGTGGCGACCCTTTAATACAGTTCCTTCATGTTGTGGCGACCATTTAATACAGTTCCCTCATGTTGCGGTGACCCTTTAATACAGTTCCCTCATGTTGCGGCGACCCTTTAATACAGTTCCCTGATATTGTGGTGACCCTTTAATACAGTTCCCTCATGTTGTGGTGACCCTTTAATACAGTTCCCTCATGTTGTGGTGACCCTTTAATACAGTTCCCTCATGTTGTGGTGACCCTTTAATACAGTTCCCTCATGTTGTGGTGACCCTTTAATACAGTTCCCTGATATTGTGGTGACCCTTTAATACAGTTCCCTGATATTGTGGTGACCCTTTAATACAGTTCCCTCATGTTGTGGTGACCCTTTAATACAGTTCCTTCATGTTGTGGTGACCCTTTAATACAGTTCCCTGATGTTGTGGTGACCCTTTAATACAGTTCCCTGATGTTATGGTGACCCTTTAATACAGTTCCCTCATGTTGTGGTGACCCTTTAATACAGTTCCCTCATGTTGTGGTGACCCTTTAATACAGTTCCCTCATGTTGTGGTGACCCTTTAATACAGTTCCCTCATGTTGTGGTGACCCTTTAATACAGTCCCCTGATGTTGTGGTGACCCTTTAATACAGTTCCCTCATGTTGTGGTGACCCTTTAATACAGTTCCCTCATGTTGTGGTGACCCTTTAATACAGTTCCCTCATGTTGTGGCGACCCTTTAATACAGTTCCCTGATGTTGTGGTGACCCTTTAATACTGTTCCCTGATATTGTGGCGACCCTTTAATACAGTTCCCTCATGTTGTAGCGACCCTTCAATACAGTTCCCTCATGTTGTGGCGACCCTTTAATACAGTTCCTTCATGTTGTGGCGACCCTTTAATACAGTTCCCTCATCTTGCGGTGACCCTTTAATACAATTCCCTCATGTTGTTGCGACCCTTCAATACAGTTCCCTTATGTTGTGGTGACCCTTCAATACAGTTCCCTCATGTTGTGGCGACCCTTTAATACAGTTCCCTCATGTTTGTTGGGATCCTTTAATAAAGTTCTCTCATGTTGTGGCGACCCTTTAGGTACAGTTCCCTGATGGTGTGGTGACCCTTTAATACAGTTCCCTCATGTTGTAGCGACCCTTTAATACAGTTCCCTGATGTTGTAGCGACCCTTTAATACAGTTCCCTCATGTTGTAGCGACCCTTTAATACAGTTCCCTCATGTTGTAGCGACCCTTTAATACAGTTCCCTCATGTTGTAGCGACCCTTTAATACAGTTCCCTCATGTTGTAGCGACCCTTTAATACAGTTCCCTCATATTGTAGCGACCCTTTAATACAGTTCCCTCATGTTGTGGCGACCCTTTAATACAGTTCCCTCATATTGTAGCGACCCTTTAATACAGTTCCCTCATGTTGTGGTGACCCTTTAATACAGTCCCCTGATGTTGCGGCGACCCTTTAATACAGTTCCCTCATGTTGTGGCGACGCCCAAACAATTATTTTCCATTATATCTTCAGTGAATATTTTTTTTTTCCGATTGTCTTAAAGGGTCGTTCGACCCAAAAGAAGGTCGCGACCTGCAGGTTGAAAACCGCTGCTCTTATTTATCTGTAATAACGACATGACAAGGAAGATCAGAGGTTTTTTCAATAACATCTATTATTGAAAAACAACAAAGGGAAGTTTGATTCGTTTGCTCAAAATTACAACACCTGTGTTGCAAATAGTCCGGAGTCTGACAACAGATTTTTAAAAAAGGAAACAGAAATTGTGCTGAAACAAATAATTTTACACACAGGAATGTTAATGATAGAAAATGGTAAGAAAGTTGTTGTGCTGGCAAAGGCTGATCGCTGAATCCTCCTCTCTTTGTTGTGGGTAACATTGTGCAGTGTTAGGTATTTTTACGGTCCAGCAGCAAAACAGAAGACATGTCTTCTTTATTTTTTTTCTAGCAGTCACAACAAATATTATTGCATTAGCAGATACCCCGGAGTACTAAAGTAAATCTTATCAGAACTATTTTTGGGCCAACACTATGCTGTCAGTGCCAGACGTGGACACTTACATCCTCCAATGAACATAAAATTGAGACAACGGAGATGAAATACATTAGAAGAGCTGCAGGAGTTTCAAGGAAAGTCGGAATACGATATCAGAGGAATGCTGGGGAAAAAGCCAGTCTTACAGGTCATCAGATAACAACAAATAAAGTGGTTTGGACACCTAACAAGAATGCACTGGTACTATCTACAAAGCAAGTCACACTAAAACGTCACAACAGGTATAGAGCGAGTGGAAAACCTCGAAAAATATGGAGGGATTTCATTAAGAACACTCTTACAGAAATGAACATCAGTCTTAATAGTGCTCTTGACAGAGAGCGTCCACGAATGTTACATCTCCCCCTGACACTTCGCTGAGGTACAAGATGGAAGAGCAGGAGAAGAAGAAGAAGAGGACGAAGAAAAAGACCGCTGTACTAAATCGCTCATGAGGGTAAATGCAAGTAGAAAAGACAGGTTACTGCCTCAATTATGACCCCATAACATTATCAGCGTAGGTGGCTAAGGAGTTACGAACGAGCTTCGTAATGCCGCGTTGCTAGGGTTCGACCCCAGCTGCGAAACGTTTGTCTTGCGATGGTTTTGACATTGGTACCGAGAGCGAACTATTCAGGGAGCATGGCAAACTACTGTATGTAAAATTTGTCTAGAAGTCTAGTTGGGCTGAGTCCAGAATTGACATCACAGCACTCGGGGCATTCACATGCATGTATCGTCCTTTTTTTCAGCAGCCAGCTCAGAGTTTCAGTACTGATGGCACTGGTCACAATCTGGTTATATGTCCGTCTCGCCTTTCCTCTGAATGTGGTTAGCCGGTCAGACCCTCTGGTTACACCCAGGTGCCTCATTTTCTCCAGGCCATAATAATCTTCTTTCTCTACTGATTCCGTTGCTTGTTCCCCAAGGACCTTGTCTACCTTTGCCTTGTCTTGTATATTTGTCTAGAAAAACCACAACAGCCAAAAAATGCTGTTCTGTTCTGTAATGTCCTGTATAGCATACTTTGGATCTTTTCTCCAGGCCATGCCGGTGTAGTGGGCAATGAACAGGCAGACAGATTGGCTCGATCTGCACACCATTGGGTGGTAAACTGATACATGACAAGACAGATGTGGTCAAGGCCCTTTGGAGAAAAGCAACAGAATGAATAGAGAAACAAGAATATTATGGCCTGGATAGAATGAGGCACCTGGATCTGACCAGAGGGTCTGACCGGCTCATTACACTCAAAATGCAAGACGGACATTTAAACAGATTGTGACTGGTACCATCAGCACTGGAACTCTGTCCTGGCTGCTGAAGATGAGGACGGAGCATGCATGGAAATGCCCTGAGTGCTGTGATGTCAGTTCTTGACTCAACTCAGCTTTGTAAAGGATACCCAACTAACTCAACATTGTGTAACATCAGGTGTTTTCCTGTGTCCTACAAGCATCAAAACAGATTGTTGTGTGTGTATATCGAGTAATTACTAACCAACAACAAACACAAGTGAACTTATCAGTACCTCGCCTCCGCGCTCTTACTCCCTTATTTGTATTTTATTTTTGTCCGTGAATGTGTGTGTTTCCCCCACAAGTGACGCGCCGGAGATCCCTTTGTTCCAGGAAATCGATGTTGGTTTTCTCAGATGTAGATCAGTCAATGTAGGCGCAGCCAGGAAGTGTGTACGTCATGAAGCGGAAGAATGGCTGTGGTGATGGTGCGATGTTGTTGCAGCACATAGACCTGGTTAAATCAATTGGCGGCCAGCGGACTAGAGCTGGCCTGCAGAGGGCTAGGAAGTGATCTGCGGATCTTTGTCATTTGTATTGTACTACTGATCTTCTTACGTTGGCGCTAAGGCTTTTGACCCTTGACGATCCCCCATGTTAACCAACCTGGTCCCTAATTAACTTAACCGAATACCCCTAACAGAGACACAGGCTTTTATTATCGCTGTAGCACACTGACTGTTTGTAAGATTGATTAGAGGCCGCTATAGCACACTGATTGTAAGATTTATAGGAGGCCGATATAGCACACTGGCTGTTTGTATGGTTGATAGAAGACAGCTATAGCACACTGACTGTAAGATTTATAGGAGGCCGACATAGTACACTGTTTGTATAGTACACTGACTGTTTGTAAGATTGATAGGAGGCCGCTATATTATACTGACTTACACATCAAGTCTATTTTTGTTTGTGACTAAATACAACAAAAAGGATTGTCATTGTAACGGATTCACTACTTTATTTCTTTTATTTATAAGTGTAGTTTTCCGTGTGACAAGATATAAACGAAAAATATCATGCAATACATTGGGCAATCTATTGTTTGTGTCTTCTTTGTTCAAATTCGTGATTTACTTCTCTTTTTACTTCCTGCTTATCACTGCATGTATAAAAACAAAAGCAGTGTAAAATTACAACTGCATTATCGTTGTCAACGTACCGACTCTAAAGCGCCTAGCGTCCATTAAATGTATCAATTGCGATCATTTCTAAATTTAGCCTCATGACGTTTGTGAGTACACGCGTGTGCGAGCGAGTGTCCGCTCACACGCGGTTCCCGGCAGTTTAAAGATAAGTGCATATCTGGGGGGAAACTCTTGATGACGTCAAAGATGGCCTAGATTTATTATTCTCCTGTTTTCTATTGGATGTTGCTGGAAAATACTCCTTAGATTCTATTATTAAATAGCATTTCCTCGCATTGAAGAAGAATCCCGAAGTTTAAAAATAATAAACTTCTGTGACGTCAAACGGAGAATCACCCGGTCAGCAGTCTCAGTATTTGAAGTGATTTCATTGGTCGGTTTTGCGAACCTTAGAAAACACGATCCAAATATAGCAAAATGCCACAAAACAAGCTCCACTTTTGTGACCGTTGCCATGGCAACATTAATTTCCAAGGAACTACTTTTCTAACGATTTCTAGCAGTTAAAAACTGCCCGGCTATTTTCAGCATCTACGTAGAGACTTCCTCCTGTTTTCATTTCTTTTAATACCCCGCACGTTAAGAATGCAGGCGATTCTTTTCGTGCGTGTAGTAAGTAGGAAGACATGCTGCTCTTGTGTCTAGGATTCCATTCCTAAGCGAAATTTGTTGTCGTGTGTCAGTGGCGAGGCCTGGTTGTCGATTTTGAGAGTGAGAATAACAATAACAGTAGCATTATACAAGATGTTTTTGCCGTTCAAAGAAAATGTAGTAAACAGTAGACTTGTTGTCATGTTGAGTGTGTTTCTAAGAACTGACATCACAACACTCGGGATATTTCCAAGAGCGCCCCGTCCTCATCTTCAGCAGCTAGCGAAGAGTTCAAGTTCCGATGGTGCCAGTTTATATGTCTGTCTTGCAATTTCTTTGAGTATAGATGTCGTGCAGGTCCCATGCACCTGTACAGTTCTCTCCAGACTATAATGATCTCTTCGTTTCCCCGTATTGTTCACTTGCTCCCCAAAGGGCATTGGCCACATCCAGCTTGCCATGCATAAATTCATCACCGGTGAAAATATGGAGGTGTCTGCAGTCAAGCTTATACAAGGAATTCCATAGAAATTTGACTGAAAAGCTCAACAAAATGGGCAAGCAGAAAAACGTGACCAAAACAACACAACGTAACGTTTCAGCCAGGCAGCCTTTTTCAAACACAAGTCAACTACACAAACGTAACACGTTTTGTTGAGCTTTTTAGTCAAATTTCTCTGGAATTCCTTCACAAATTCATCACCTATTGGTGCTGGACCAGTCAGTCTGACAGTGTAAGCTGGTGTGTTTATTTACCAACACTCCTGTATTTTCCCAGATAAAATATATTAGAAACCTAATTACCTGGGACCTCTAAAGCGATGCTTGCCACTCTGTACGGAGCATACCTGCCACCGCCTTTCTCAACATGCTTGTTGGCATTTCAATGTTCAACATTTTTCTTGTACACAGCAAAACTGAGCGGACGATTTGACCTGCTCGTATGTGTATGGCTTTCCATACCGGCACAAGAGAGAAGGTCAATATTTTGTAAACATTGGGTCATCATCATCATCATGTGCCCTGCCTGTAGGGGCTCACACGTCTCCATAGATCACAATCCCTGGTTGCCTGGAACAGCTCTTTTAATAATATCCCTTCATGCCATCGTTTCAGCCCATCCAGCATCTACCCCTTTTTCCTACTGATCTTTCCAGTTGTGACGATGTTCTCCATTGTCTCTCTTCTCCTTTTGTGGCAAAGAACAGTGTTTGTCTCTTTCTTATTGTTGTATATAGAGATCTAATTTCATTGGGTGCCCTTACATAACTGTATTATACAGGTGAATGGGTGAAATTAGGGATGACTGCAGTCAAGCTAATAGAAAAGAATCACACCAGTGAACTGTGACTAAAAGGCTTAACGAAATGGGGAGGCCAAAAAATAAAACGTGCACAAAACAACACAAATTGACGTTGCGGCCGGGGCCTTTCTCGACATAAACTGAACTACACAAAAGTAACAAAGAGGAGAGTACTCCAACCACCAATTTTCTAACGTGACCTTTTAGAGATTGGAGTACGCTCCTCCTAGTTACTGTCGTGTAGCTCAGTCCATGTCGAGAAAGCCCCCCCCCCCCGCCCCTTTTTACCCCCACCCCGGCCGAAACGTCGATTTGTGTGTTGTTTTGTGTACGTGTTTCTTTTTCCCCATGTCGTTAAGCTTTTTAGTTTACTGGATTAATTCTTGTTTTTTTTTTTTTTTTAAATTCTTGTTTGTTTCACTGGCATCCAAAAAAAAGCTCTTCCTCAAGTCTCTGAGCATCAAATCTTCAGCAGGAAAAAAAAATTATATATGTTGAAAATAATGCTAGCTGCTGACACAGCATCAGCAGCTTTAAAAGCCTGAACAAAATATGGATCTCTAAATTGTATCGTTTTAAAACTAAGTTATGCTTTTTTAATTTACTGTTATTTCCGCTGTAACACATGGCAGTAAAAATTAGAGAACCACTAAAGACATGGAACAAAAGTTTGTGTTTGGATTTAAACAACGGATGAACATCATGGCACAAGTGCTCCGTTTTATTTCTAACTAAAGTCTGAGTCGGAATAATCTCAGCGTTGTGCACAAACTCCGTAGCATCGGCGAGCCGTTAGGCTACTCTTTTTTTTTTTTTTTTTTTAAATTTTATTTCGAACTGCCAAGGGATTTAATACATAATTTGTTCATATGACCTTTGATCACTGGCATGATGGGAGCCAATAAGACTGAAATGGTTGGGGCATATTGAGAGAATGTCAGATGACAGAGAAGCAAAAACTGTATACACCAGAAAGAGATGTGGTCGTAGACCACGAGGCAGACCAAGAAGACGTTAGAGAGATCCATACCGGCACAAGAGAGAAGGTCAATATTTTGTAAACATTTTGCAAACACTTGGTGTCACCAACTGGAAAGTGAAGACCAACCAGAGAGATGAATGGAGGCAGGTGATGTCTACAGCAATGAACCTCAAGGGCTCGAAATGCTGAAGAAGAAGAAGAAGAAGAAGAAGAAGAAGAAGAAGAAGAAGAAGAAGAAGAAGAAGAAGAAGAAAGAAGAAGAAGGGATTTATTACATGCTCAACAATACACAACGGCGCCCGATTTTACTACCCAGAGACCAGGGGAAATTACTAGACGTCCAGGTAAGGAAAAAAAATCCCAACCTTCATCGGGGCCTGAACCCGGTACCTCCAGCACTCGAGGCGGACGCCATGACTCGATACCACGCAGTGTTTGGGAGAAAAGGCTCGTGTGTGTGTGTGTGTGTTAGAACAGGAAGAATAATGGTTACTTCCGGAGCACACCGTCACACACCTAGTGTAAAAATACGACATCCCAAACAGCGTTGTAAACACTTCCCTAACCGACCCTTCAACACCACGGTTCAACTGTCCAAGCACCGTCTATTATCCATCATTCAACGCACGCTTTAGTCTGAGTCTAAAATGAATGAGATCAGAAATAGCTACAACCCCGGTACGCTTTTGTTACTACCCTAACTACGGCAGAAAATAGAATACAGAACCGTTCGAATATAGTAAACCGGTCTATTTATGGCATCATCAATGATCTATTTTAGGGTCGGCTGTTCATTTGATTTATCGATCTGTTCCTGGATTCTTTATTTTTGTTTTTTCTCAGAGTAATTTCTTGTCTGCTCTGGCTTCTGCTTGAATTAAATCCTTTCAGGTTTCTCAGACGGTTGACATTTGTGAACGGAAGCAACGGATGACAAGATAATAGACATCATTGTTTTGAGCACACGATTGTGGGCATAGTAACTAGCTACAATTCTGCTTCTGGTGTACTCTACGTTGGGAGGGGAAGGGATGCTGGGAACTGAAATAGTTCCAGACCACGATATCGATTACCAGGGGGATCAAATAAGACTCTCATTCTTCATTACAAACGCTAATCTGGGATATTCCTTAAAGGGTTTCCTTAACCAAGCCACACGATTTGCAGTGACATCAGCGACCCATTCAATGCGATGTCTGTCGAAGGGGAGTAGATATGGGTGGTCGGTATTTATCTTTCTTTAGGACAGGTGTACGACAGAAGTCATGGTAACTGCAAAGACAATGGACCCTCCAAAATGTAACATGAAAGTATGTTGTGGAATCCTCAAGTAAATTGATACATTCAAGAACTTGGATAGGCCGATAACAGCAAATGGAAGATCTATTAAAGAAGTTGAATGATTCATCAAGGAAAGACAGAATACGAAATCATGAAATCAGACAAATGCTAGAAATAAAGCCAGTCTTACAGGTCATCAAAGAACAACAAATGAAGTGGTTTGGACACCTAACAAGAGTGCCCTGGTACTAATCTTCCAAGCGAGCTACACTAAAGCGTTTACAACGGGTTATAGAGCGAGTAGAAAACCTCGGAAAAAATTTGGGTGTGGGGATTGAAAAGCCCCACAGAAAAGAAACTCATCTTAAGTTCTCTTTACAGAGCTCAAAACAACATTAAAATTCCCCCCGACCTAAACGATGAGGTAAAAGGGGGGGGAGAGAAAAGGAAAGAAGAAGAAGAAAGAAGAAGAAAAAAGAAGAAGAAAAAAAGAAAAGAAAGAAAGAAGAAAAAGCGCTTTGACGTTTTGCCCCAATAAAGTTTAAAAACACTCTGATCAATGAAACGGTCCCAGATCGCCCGTGTAAAGGTCTAGGGAAAATCCTGGGGTTTGATTGATTGAGTCAAATTGACATCAAAGCATTTTTGGACATTCCTATCCTGCTCTTCCCCTCTTCAGCAGCCAGCAAGTTCCCAATACTGATGTACCATCACAAACTGGTTATATGTCCCTTGCCTTTTCCTCTGAATGT